>AP028429.1:5171046-5639077 GCA_036509395.1 Antheraea yamamai | reverse complement strand
TTGAACTTGTGGTAAATGGGATCTTCATGAGACATTGACTACAACTCTGGTATAATGCCTAGTTAATATAATCTATTTGGATGCTATTTGCAAATGTATACGACACTAATATAACTAGAATAAGTACACCGTGAATTTGTAAATCTATACTAATATGTAAAGCTGAAGAGTTTGTTTGTTTGTTTGTTTGGTTGAACGCGATAATATCAGGAACTACCGGTCTGAATTGAGAAAATCCTTCGGTTTTAGATAGCTCATTTATCGAGGAAGGCTTTAGCCTATATATCGCTAAGACCAATAGGAGCGGAGCACCAATGAAGAATGTTTCAAAATCGGGCACTTTTTTCCTTTTGAGAGATTTCGTTAGCGTTAGTATTATATACGTTGCCATGGTAACGTAGTAAGTTTCTATCACAAACATTTTCAAAGTTTATTTTATTTTCCTATTCAAAAAGTTTATTCCACTTTTATTTCCAATGTTTTATTTGTTATTTATTACGTATTATAAAAATAAAGTTTGTGTATATACAATTAAAATAAAAACTTTTTGATGAATGGATATGGCTACAAATGACCAAAAATTTTTTTTATACTTGGTCTATATTTTTATATTATTATATTTTGTCTATTTGTCTGTTTGTTCCGTGTAATCTCCGAAACGGCTAGACCGATTTTAACGGGAATTTCACTGGCAGATAGAAAAAATTACAGCGAGTTACATAGGCTACTTTAAATTAGACTAGCTATTAACCGCGGCTTCGTCTGCAATGCTATCTCCAAAACGGTTGGACCGAATTTCACGGAATTTTTACCAGCAGATAGCGGGCAGTATAACAAGTAGTTTAGTTTATTTTAATTTAAACTAGTTGTTAGCCGTGGCTTCGCCCGTAGTACTATCTTCAAAACGGTTAGTCCGATCTTCACGAAACTTTCATTGACAGATATCTATCTTTATAAAAAGTAATTTAGGCTATTTTAGTTTATACTAGCTGTTAACCGTGGCTTCGCCCGCAGTGTTATCTCCAAAACGGTTCGATTGATCTTCACGAGACTTTCACTGGCAGATAGCTGACCTTATAAAAAGTAATTCAAGCAATTTTAGTTTATACTAGCTGTTAACCGTGGCTTCGCCCGCAGTGTTATCTCCAAAACGGTTTCACCGATCTTCACAAGACTTTCACTGGCATATAGCTGATCTTATAAAAAGTAATTTAGGCAATTTTAGTTTATACTAGCTGTTAACCGTGGCTTCGCCTACAGTACTTTCTTCAAAACAGTTAGAGCGATTTTCACGGGACTTTCACTGGCAGATAGCCTACCTTATAAAACCTTATACCTTATAAAAAGTAATTTAGACTAGCTGTTTAGACTAGCTCGCCCGCTGTTCTATCACCAAAACGGTTAGACCGATTTTCACGGGACTTTCACTGGTAGATAGTAAACCCCTATAAAAAGTAATTAAGGTTATTCTATTTTAGACTAGCTGTTACCCGCGACTTTTTCTACATGAAATTTTGCAAGATTTCAACTCATTCTTTATTTTTCATTAGAGAAATAATTATCAGCTTATTTTTTACAATTCGACATTATAATTATTAATAACTTTAAGGATATAGAGGTCTTCCTAATAAGATCTTTGATTATAAACGTATTACGTAAAGAGTTCCATAATACAATTTCTTGCGGAACAGACAAGCGTTTATTTATTGTATAGTCACAAAATCTTAATTATAATGGCAAAATATATTATATGTAATGTAAATGTAAATCTTTATAATAATATTTTAAGTTATTGTTTCATTCGTTCCTTATACAGTGTAAGTGAGCACTGAAGTAGTTATATCGTGGGTTAAGGTTCCAAATATGTTGCTGATGACATACCTCATTCGGCACGCTGTTAATATTTATATATCTAACTAGCGGGCCCGGCAGACGTTGTCCCGCCCTGATTATAAAAAAATCCTAGACAAATTATATACTAAAACGTTCCTCATGAATCACTATATCCACTGTTAAAACCGCATGGAGAACCGTTCAGTAGTTTTTGAGTTTATCACGAACAGACAGACAGACAGACGCGCTAGGGGACTTTGTTTTGTACTATGTAATCATGTACACGTTACATGTTACTGTAAGTGACGTGCGTGTCGTACTTACAATTGCTTTTAAAGAACATTTCTAAAATTGAACATAGTCTCACAATTTTATAATTTTTTTAATACAAATAAAAAAACGCGTGCGGAGCTGCGGGTACAGCTAGTAAAATAATAAAAACCTTATAACCATATTTTTTTGAAATTAAGTATCTATTCAACAAATCATTATTAAGCAAAGAAGAGCTAAGATTTTTCAACAAAAAGTCTTTCAATGTATACAAAAACGTATTTTACCCACTTAGCCATCTTTTAATGAACCGTTCACAATATAAAACAACAAAAAAAAACTCTTTAGCGAAAATATACTGGGACACGTTCGTATTCCAATAAAATCTAATTTACGTTTCGCGTATTGACGTCAACAAACAATTTCTACGTACGAGGTAGGTAATAACATTTCAGTCTCTGTTGTTTTATTTTATGTTTAACATGAAAATTTGATTGTACATAAAACACAGTGGTTTTACTGGTAGACAGGTGAATTATGTGACGCGCTTCCTAGACATAATCCGTGTTATTACAAAGAAGCTAAATACTTATTGAATACTTTCTTTATAAAAGTTTGGGTACTTAAATGCACCGCGCTCGCTGAAGGTTCGACATCTTGCCCTTTTATTTCTGTTTGGTTAGGTTAGGCTAAACTTGCGAAAAAGGATAACACGAGCTTGCTGCGGCAGCGGTCGGCGAGCGTGGTGCATTTAATACGAGAGTACCCAAAACTTTTTAAAGCAAGTATTCAACACATATTTAACTTTTCTGTAATAACACGGAATATATCTAGAAAATATAACAAATTACAATCGACTTTAAATTATATATGATTACAGGTCTAGTCGTGATACGATAGTACAATTATACCCGAGTCAATAAACGTGATTTGTAATCGAAATATTATCGAATAATATACTTTACTACAACACTAAATATAAACGAATCGAGATGGACTCGACTTTCGAAATAAGTTCGAGCTGAATTTGACATTCCCCACGTTAGTGACGAGCGTGAAATCCTTAGATCAGCACATTACACTGTTGACCGTATGTCTGTTATAATCGTTATACATAAAGTTGGGTAATGATGAAACTCGACAATTTTCGTTAATTATAACGATGTAATTAATAAGTACGTAAAGAAACAATGTATCTTATTTACTTTCAGTAATAAAAAGGCTAAATAAGTTCGAGCAATCTAAATATATCTATTTGTATCACACCGACTTATCTGGGCGATAAAACGGGGAAATATTTTTTTTTTCTATATGCAGACATATATTTGTAGTAATCATTAGAATTGCCACAGTTATTTAAGCGTGATTTGTAGTCAAATCATCAGACATTTTTCTTATCTATAACTAGCTGTGCCCGCGACTTCGTTCACGTGGAACCTTATGTAAAAACCAGTTATTAAAAAGTCATCTGGATGTATTAATTTCATTTATTTATCTACTTTTCTCTCGTACTTACACCGTGTTGTCATTTAAAATTACAATAACTTTTGATGAGTGGACCGATTTTCATAAAACAAAGACTAAGTTATTCTTGAAGATATGTTTTATGATTTTCTTGGTGTGGTTTTATTATGACCCCAGTACTTTAGTAATGAAGCGTTTTCATACAAACAGACAGACACACATTTCTAAAAATGATTGAAATATATTTTATTACTTAGTCCTAGACACATGCAACAATTTTTTTAACGAAAATGTAAAGGTATACTAGTTCTGCCCATAGCTCAACACATATTTGTTGTAAGAAATAATTAAATTATATAAAACTTGATATCGTGTATATTTACATCTCCCTGTTTGAATATCTACGCATACTAATTTGTATGCTCATTTAGTTAAAATGAAATAAAAATCAAAATTACTTATTTCAGTTTAGGCTCAGATATGGCAGAGCAACATCTGTGTATTGGATCTTCTATTAAATGTAATATACATTCAATCCTTGTCTTGTGACTATGCATTGGACGTTTTAACTAAAAAATATCTCGAGTTACCTTAGCAAGGCAAATTACTAGTTTTAAGCTTCAAAGATCTTAGTTAAAGAAGAACGCCGCCCGGAAACACAGTTTCCCGGAACAAATATTATGTATCTGATAATGAATACTTTTTGAGTATATAATCTTCAAATTCTAATTTCGTATCCGTAAAAAATATGTTCACTTAGAATTGAGAATATGCGTAGATTTTAATTTATAATGATTTTTTATTAGTCGTAGGTATTTCGATTTTGTAACATCTATAACTTGTATTCGTTATAGAAATTTTAAATTGAACTATATACTGCATAAATAATCACACTTTTTTCTATTTAAGATACAAAGACACATTCAGACACCTTATCGGTCGACGTAAGTATGAATATTGCAATGAGCTGGAAAGAAACATCGCGATAAAACTGTAGCCAGATTGGTGGTATTTATCTAATGTTCACTTGGTTAGCTACCACCATCTTCAAGTTAAAATTTGTCATCAAGTACCTATGACGATACCTTACATGTTACTAGACTTTGAGTACAGACCTTCGTTGTTAATAGATAGACACCAGTTACTATCACGACAAATGTTTTGCTAACCACTTGCAGACTTGTTTCCGCAACCGTACTTGAGAACCAGTCCTCTTCTATGTTTATCTTGCTTTCATCTTATGACATCACATCATTGTTTGATATTAGGTGAGATTCTGATCAGATACTAAAACCTATGAAGTATAAAAATAGTTAAAAGCATTTAAAAAATAAGAGATAGGTAACATTACTTAGTGAATGAAAGCTTTCGAAGTTACTACAAATTTACGAATTTATATTATCCGCAAATGCACTCGACGTGTCACTAATTATTCCTCTAATAAGAACGCATCATGGAGAAATAAAAAAGTTGACTACAAATTAATGTGCTATTCAGGGAAACAAAAACGTCCCAAGCCTACTTTGATGTTTATTCCCTTATTAAATTTATGCAGCTGATGTCGTGAGGGGTAAAGTTTATAGCGATTCGACCAAATGAGAGGAAAGTTTCGCCATAAATCGGGTGCGTGGCGACTTCGAAGGATACACCGCGTATAACGGCGCATCTGCGTTGGAAAACTTTCAACTGAGTTTTATTATTCATTTACAAATTCACGGTGTACTTATTCTAATTATAATAGGTCTTTACCTATGAAATTGCCGTTCTGCAGTACTGGCCATTTCAAATCAAAATAATTTTGTGTTTGGCTAAGAATTCTAATTTCAAATTAATTTTATTTTAAAAACATGGAATTCTTTTTCCAAAAGTTGTCATTTGTTTATTGATTAGTGTTACATTTTCATCGCATTTCAATCTTTTTTGTCATCATGGATACGTTAAAAATTCGAGTAATTATGGAATATGAGTACCGTCGTGGCAGCAACGCGGCACAAGTGGCACGCAACATCAACGACGTTTACGGAGCTAACACTACAAACCAACGCACCACCTGTTATTGATTTGCTCGCTTCCGTTCTGGGAATTTCGACCTGAAAAATGAACCTCGCGGTCGTCTGAAGACCGTGGTCGACAATGACGAATTAAAGGCGATTGTGGAAGCTGATGATACACAATCTACGGCTGAATTAGCAGCAGCTTTCGACGTTAGTGTCAAAACAATATTGGTCCATTTGCGTCAAATTGGCAAGGTAAAAAAGCTTGACAAATGGGTGCCCCACGAACTCAATGATCGCCAGCACGAAGTACGCGTCGAGACGTGCCTTGCACTGCTCAACAGACACACAAATGAAGGAATTTTGAACCGCATTGTTACCTGCGATGAAAAATAGATTCTGTTTGATAACCGCAAGCGCTCAGCAAGATGGTTGGATCCTGGTTCAGCACTTAAACAATGCCCTAAACGAAAACTTACCCCTAGAAAAGTTGGTCACTGTTTGGTGGTCTAGCGCCGGTGTGATTCATCACAGCTTCTTACCAAACAGGGTGAGCATTACTGCAGATGTGTACTGTGAAGAACTGAATACAATGATGGAGAAGCTCGCACATTTCCAACCAGCATTGGTCAATCGCTCGTCTCCGCTGCTCCTGCACGACAACACGCGACCTCATACTGCACAGCAGACGGTCTCCAAGTTGCAAGAACTGGGGTTGGAAGTTCTCCGTCATCCGACCTACTCACCAGACCTTGCGCCTACAGACTACTACTTTTTCCAGAATTTGGATAACTCCTTGGCGGAAAAAAATTCAATACCCGAGAGGCAGTACAAAATGCCTTTGAAGAATTTGTTGCCTCCCGTCCAGCTGATTTCTTTAACAAGGGTATCAATAAACTGCCACTGCGTTGGCAAAGATGCATTGATTGCATGGGTGATTACTTCGATTAATACAAATAAAAAATACATGAACAAAATTCGTTTCAATTTTTTCATACAAAACGGCAATTTCATAGGTAAAGACCTAATATTTTTATTACGCAGCCATTTCCACGTCATTTATTCTATGAAACATTATAAAGAATTTAATGGAATCGCTTTTATAATTATATATATTACTTGTATGTGATGTTCCGAGTGGTAGGAGCATTGATATACAAAAACCCATGCACACTTAACGTCTCACAGCCAGCACACAAAATGAGTGTGCAGTCATTTTAAATAGTCTCGCGTCGCTTGCGTTCTTGTAAAAACATCTTTTAATCAGTCAGATAAGGTCGCAAAATCATATGGCATAACTATAAACACGTATGTATATTGGGGAGTTTTTGCGGCCTGTTTTGAGCGCTACTTTTATTCAAGACTGTGTGTCTTGCGTTTTTATATGTCAATGGGTAGGAGACGATAATTGTGTGCAACTCCATATGTATAGCATTCCAAGGTCAGCCGACGTATATCCAATATTAAAAGTCGGCGTCTCTCCCCGAGTGAAGCGATGCCTCCATACACATATTGATAAAGACGTTGCATTTGATTACTAAAGGCGAGGCTCGCTTCTACGACGTTGCCATATGGCCAAGTGCTTTACGCGCTCGCCCCAAAAACTCGGTGAATCTGTAAAGGCTACTGAAACAGCGGACAATTACGTTGGAAAAAAGGGCGAGGCAGTCATAAGGACTGCCGACAGAAGTGAAAACTCAAAACAATACAATAACTGTTTTTTTTATTTATTTCTAAATCAATTATAGCCCATATTCAATCAAAATTTCATAATTTGTAAACTAAAATCTTAAAGTATAGTAAGTAATAAGTAAAATATAAGTACAATCAGAAGAACAGCGATTCACGTGGTCATTTAATTGTGGTCAAATTTAAATCACAATAAAGTAAAAAGATATGTACGAGTATATCTCATTAACGTAAACATTTAACTTGATCCATTACTTACATTAAAATAATTGTGTGTCTTAGAGTCTTGTGAATCTAGACTTGGAACTTGAAGGAAATTACTCAATTCAATTCGACTGTCTCTTGTGATAGTTAATTTGCTTTTGTGCATTCTGACACATACCTCAAAGCTCTATCAGATGTAGGTCAATAAGCTATGTCTTGAGGTGGGTGAAGTCTAGTTTCACGTGGCATATCTAATCTATTCGTATAGAAGCGAAGATAAACAGTTACAGTATCTCTTTCTCCTCTGTTTGTCATTAGATTTTCTTTTTCTTATCATTACATTAATTACATAGTATAAAACAAAGTCCCCTACCGTGTTTGTATGTCTGTCTGTTCGCGATAAACTCAAAAACTACTGAACGGATTATCATAAAGTGATTCAAGAGGAAGGTTTTGGTATATAATTAGTCAAGGATTTTTTTTTATAATCAGGGCGGGACAACGTCTGCTGGGCCCGCTAGTCTTCTATACATATAATAAAGATGAAGTGTCTGTATATAATATCAAAATAACATTTTTTACTGATTGGGTGTGAAAGTATACATGCAACTGATAACAAAAATGCAATTTTAAAAATTTTTGTTGATCTGTCTGTCTGTTTGTTTGTTTCGGGTAAACTCCGAAACGGCTGGGCCCATTTTAACGGGAATTTCACTGGCAGATAGCAAAAATTACAGCGAGTTACTTAGGCTACTTTAAATAAGACTAGCTGTTAACCGCAGCTTCGTCCGCAATGCTATCTCCAAAACGTTTTATAGTACTTTCACCGGCATATAGCTTACATTATAAAAAGTAATTTAGTTTATTGTCTCACAATTTTATATTTGTTTAATACAATTTAAAAAAATAACGAAGCTGCGTGTACAACTAGTAATAAATAAAAACATCATCTTTTACTAATCATTCAGTAATCAGACTATATTATATAAAAATTTAATTATTCTATACTTACAATAAAACATGAACAAAGACACCAAATGTACGTATAAGTATATAAGCGGTGATGGTTAGTTGTTAGCGTGTACGACCACCGCATCGTTCGATGTTGATTCGAATCATTACAAATGGGCCAGAGTTTCCAGGGAAGGAAAATATCCTAATGAAATCATAGCTTAATGGTAAGGCTTTTTCTAACCTCACCTGGCTAACTACCACACTCAAGTTGACAATCTAACGCCAAACACAAGCAGGTATGGGTGTATTCCGGCAGCCCTACATGAGAGCCGCCCTCCTCCTTTTAAGTTTTTAGTGTGTTTACCATCTTAGAATACATAGTTATTTAAAATCAGATTGTGGTCACATGCTAAAACAGTATAAAAAATTAACACTCAACAAATCTTAATTGAATACGGTTTTTGTTTATCCTATCAGAATCGACTAGTATCGATTCCTTCAGACATTGCTCCACGATTATTACCGACAAGAACGAGTTTTAATTTTAACTTTTTCGCTGATTCTTCCCTAAGAGTTCTTGTTTAACAAGATCCCGCTGCTCTTTGTAGTCACTTTTAACTTTAGCTTGTTTCAGACGAACCAATTTCAACTTGTTTAATTTGAAAAGAATTGTCTTCAGTTGCAAATCAGTTGCGTATTTATTTAAGGTCCTGGTATAAAGGGAGTCCACTAGATAATACCTGGAAAATACCACTACAATAAAATACATATAAATAAAATTGAAGTGTATTTTGTTTGTCCTGGTTTATCTTCGAAACGGCCTTATCGATCTTGTCGAGGTTTTTACTTATGGATTTTCCAAGCATAGTTTAGATTACATATTTTACGTTTGTCCTTAATGGCTAAACACTGGTGATAAAATTTAACAGAGGCAACATAAAATCGGCAAAATTTTATAAAGATTAAGTACTAATAAATAAAACAAATTTTAAAAAGAACATACAACACACAATTAATTAACAAAGAAAGTACGTGGTTCCCATAAAAGAAACACCTATAAAATATTCCCATTTTCAGAATAAAGAAGTCACGGGTAACAGTTAGTTAAAGTTGTAAAAAATTACGTGAACATCAAATTAGGAACTAACAGTTTTACTTCAATCGCGTGTGACGGTTACACGCACTCATTTTTATTATTTAAGCCATAGTTCACGACGAAGACGATTCTTCCCTTATTCACAAATTTACTCTGTGGAAAATAGCAAAAAAAGAAAGAAGTTAAAATCCAAAACTTCGCCAACGTAAGTAATTCGAGTATCACAGGAACTACAAAAACTATTTGAAAAACATGTTTTTTTATCATCAAAATAAAAAGTATCATGTCACTTGTACAGTAAAGTTTTGACGTCAAATATAAAAATCTAAAAGGTTGACAGTATTCTTAATAACCTTAATAAAATTGTTATATTTGAAACTCATAAAGAGATTAACAACAGAATATTAACACTGACGATGGCCTTTCACATTTACAACGTCGTTTTGATCAGAACTCACGGTAATGATGATAGGAAAATGAAAATGAGCGCTTCACAAAGTGCGTAATATTCTGCAATAGCCCGCTATTTACATATGACACACGGCCACTGTGGTTTTACAGTTAATTGCTCAAAGCTGTAGTTGGGTTTCAAAATAATCAGCAATATTTTTAAATTCGGCGTATTTAATTTTAACTACTTTTGGACTATAGTACTCTCTTCACTTTCTTCTTGTTTTTAAATGGTAACTAATTTATTTTTTTATATCATAGGAGACAAAGCAACATGCGGATCACCTGACGGTAATTAATCACCGCCATCCATAAACACTAGCAACACCAGAGGAATCACAGTACGTTACCAGCCTGTGTTTGGAGGGTTAAGGGGAAGGGGGAGGTGGGCCTCCAGCGCTCTTACTGACCGAACGAAACGCAACAATGCAAACACTGTTACTTCACGTAGGTGTTTCTATGAGAGGGCGGTAGTACCCCGGGCGAACCGACCCATTCATGCTGAAACCAGTAATAGCTTCAGTGTGGTTCTACCACCTACAAAATTCACATAATTCACACTATTGAATATAATTACTGTCAATTTCAAGTGGGCAATTTCTACAAAGGGATTTCTTTTTCCTTCTTTATTTCTTTCTATGTTGACTTCAGTATTGTAACAAAATAGATCACCATTTTAAAATAGATATTCTGTGAGATCAGAGAATTAATGTTCTGCATTTTCATTATTAATAATTATCAATTTCCAAAAAAAAGTTAACCAAATAGGTGCAGCCGTCTATAATGATGTGCGTAAACACTTTAGCAATTGGTTTTTAATTATATAAATATCTCCTATAGAATAATAATCACAAATTATTTAGAATAGATTTATTTGATATCGTAAAAAAGTATAACGACTCCTTATACAGTTTCATTATATATAGTAAAGTAGAATACTTATCAATGTCTTTGACAACATCTTGTTTATGGTTGAAGATAAAACATAAGAATATCTATACCAACTTTTTACCAGAGTTAACCAAAGGCACAATCCATATGTCTCGAGAGCCTATACTGACCCCAAAGCCAGATGGCGTTAACAAAACGGCCCGTGTTGTATGTAAATACACCGCGCAAAACATTTTTACATACGCAGTACGTTTTAACAAGTGTACCGGATAACGACAACAATGCAATTTCCGAGCAATTTGTGAAACTGCCGTATTTTTTATTTATTTCCACGTAAAACCTGTAGTGTGCATTTTAAAATAAATACTATAAATATTTCAATCTATATATAAATAGATAATTTTTTTACTCGCTTATATATCATTTAGCACACCGCAATAAAGATTTTTTTTCGGCAACCAATCCTCTAGTAGATTATTACTGCTATTGTGGAGTATATAATGATATCATAAGTTTTTTGCGATCATTTCAATGAACCAACAAGATGGCCGTCGTGTTAGAACTTTCCAGGTAGTTTTTGTGGCAAGTCGGAATACATGCTCCGTGGTGCTATTTCCCATCTGCTTCACATATGCATAATAACTAAACTATATTACGTAAAACAACACCAATATTACAAAATATGGAGCCTAATAACACAATATAATGAATAAAATATAAAATCCACTATATGACATTCTAAGATCCCGCCAAGAACACAACGAATATTGCTTTTGTGCTATCGGTTTCCAATAGCAACGTATCTTCAGTGCCAGTCAAACATGAATCACAATATGGGATATTTCACAACCCACATACAACGCATCGCCGGCACTATCGTCTACATAGCATAAGTACCGTAAATGGACAGCATATAATAGATAAGTAGCAGAAACAGCGTAGGTGATATAAGGAACCTTGCAAGAAGCTGGCGTTAACATTCATGCTTTCGGATTAACCACCGTCAATAATGTATCTAAAGCATCTGTCACACATCAAGGTGGCAATTCACTTCTACAATCTGTTGGCAGCTTAGAAAATGGTTGCTTTAATGTAGTACTCACACAAAGCGTTTTGGGGTGTAAGGGGTGTCGAATAACATCATAAGACTTGAGACACCCAACCCAACCTCACCTGCACGTGATGCACCCTGCTGAATAACAAACGAGGCAATGGCGAAAGCGGGGTGGTAGGGTTTTACAGCCTGACTGAGTCGAAACCGCACGGTCGGTCGCACTGAAAAAGCCCGTCATAGTGATTTGCTTCTGCGAGTCGCGTTTCGGGATCAGCCTGAGCATATCCAGCTTTTCATAGGCCGGCATGACAGCGGCGACCGGCGATGAATAGTGTGTCACTCGGTGGTCACCGTTGTTTTTGGATTGTACTGCGCTTACCATCAGGTAAAGTGCAGTCATTTTGCCGTGCTACTAAAAAAAATCTCTGCGGAAGCACCATTTCTACACTTACTTCTAGCTCAAAGCAGTGAAAACTTGCGCTAAAGTGCCTGCTTGTCAACATAACACACAAATTCTCATTAGAAACATATTAGTATTGACTAACTAAAGACTGGGACTTTTATAAGTAATCCTAACTAATACTATAAAAATACGAATGTGAGTTTGTGTGTTTGCTACACTTTGAAACAGCATACATGTTGAGAGAAGTACAAAACATTCATCCAGAAAGAAGTACTATTCCTGAAAGAAAGGTCAAATCTGCATTTATGCAGGTGAAGCCGCATGTAAAAGTTAATAAGTAATAATAGCCTTGCATAACAATGAGCAGTAACAACTACATATGTCAGTTTTCTACTTCTGACTTAAAAAAATAACATTAATAAAAATATTTTTTAAAAAGGTCTTTCTGATCTTACAAGCAACAGTCTAGCGGCGGACTAGCTAATAGCCGTAGGCCTAATAGTTTATTGCAAGATTTTCCACCAAACACTCATAGGGAATATGCCCACGATAATAAACTGCTGTACATTTTTGGTACCAACAAAAACCTTGTCCCCATTCTTTAAAAGTACCCTATCACACGCAATGGAGTGCAGTGACGCGTGGGATTGCTGAAAAATTGCTCCATAAAACTCGGTTTCTCATAAATCGCAGGTTACGTATATATATACTTCGGCGCCGGCTGTAATATAATCTAATGTGGAAGACATAAAAAGGAAAAAAACAACTTAAAGCATAATATTTGTTATATTTCATAATTATGTGCATAAACAAACATTGCTAGAAATGAATACAGTTGACATACTGTCTGATATTTTTTCGTAAATGTCCAAGTTAACATTTTTAAACCATAAACCATGTTTCTAATTGTATCATTATTGGCTACATGTGTATAGCCTTGACTAATCATATTTCGAGGTAGGATAAACCTCAGACATAGTCACAGTACGTGGACAATAGCTCCAGTGATCGGTCCTCCCTCATGAATCATTGTGGAATGTGATTTTACTTTATTTTCATTTCAAACTAGCGAGACCGGCAGATATTCTCCCGCCCTGATTATAAAAAAACCTTGACAAATTATATACCAAAATATTCCTCCTCGTGAATCACTTTATCGACTGGTGAAAACCGTATGAAAATCCGTTCAGTAGTTTGAGTTTATCGCGAACAAACAAACAGACAGAAGCGGTAGGGGACTTTGTTTTATACTATATAATGATGACGTACCTTGACCTCGAAGTTTTTGTTCATATAACTTAATCTAATTTCCAAAATCAAATATCTCCTCTACTGGATAGATTTCCATATATTTTTTAAATTATATTTCTCCGAATCTTGGTACTTATATAAAAAAAGTTATCAGAATATTTTCATTTAATATCAATAATTTTTATACGTACGTAGTACTTACAACGCGTTCAGCGATGTGTGTTTTTTTTGTCGCGCAGAAGTTTATCTTATTTACATAAACTATACTGTTAAGAGAATACACCACGCGGACTAAGTCACGAAAATCAGCTAGTCTAGTATAACAGAATATTATTTTAGTGTCATAATTCGGTAAAATAGTATTTAGCTACATATCAGCACAATAGGTACGCGAAAGCAGATGTCATGTTATATATATGTATAAGTATATATATAGGATACTATTACGAAAACACCGATACCAGCTAATCTCAACAACATCCGCATCTCCATCGCAATAAATTGAAATTCCATGTTGTTTTTGCGATCCGTTTCAATGCTGTACTAGTATGTGAGTGCTATATAAAATACAAAACAAATTATCAAACGATTTTAACATTTACCATTTAGAAGGTATGCAAATGCGCTATAACATTTAACATATTGTGATAAAAATGTAGATCCTTAACATCTTATGAGTCTTTTACATTCCAAACTGAAAACCTTATGTAATAGACGAAAGTCTGCCGATATAATGTTTCTGTATAAATTGAGTCATGGCTTGGTTAACTGACTTGACTTACTTGTATAAGTAAAGATTATAATACCACGTCCTGGGAGTCGTGTAATTAATAGGATAACTTTCATAACACCACACTGCAGAACCAATATTGGCCAACACTCTCCACTATATCATATGTTTTCCGGACACAGCGGCATTGAACAATTTGTTGATATATTTAGTTATTCCTTACGTTTATTTCAATTCAAATTAGAGACCTATTTCTAAGCATGGTTTATTGAATCTTGTTTATGTATACTTTTAAGCAAGCTGTGTTCACTTTTTTAAGACTCATACCCAAATTTAATTTTAATTTTTGGTAATGTGTAGAGAAATATTGTGTAGGAAATTAATTAAATATAAGTTATATGCTAACAAAACAGTTACTAAGAGATTTTATTAACAGAAAAACTAATTTATATTTTATTAAAAAATCATCACTACTTGCTACTCAAGGTTTTACGGATACACAATAGGCATCTATGAACATTCTTTATGCAATATTTAAAACCTTTCACGAAGCCCGTCCAAAATGCTACGCTTGCAGGGCCTATTTCAATTTACGCTTCGAAAAAAATAAAGTGACGCACGTCTGGATTTTATGCAAATGGCATGATCATAAACAAAAGCTTCGGCATATACTGCGAGAGCTTCAATTTGCATAGAACGAGACTTTTTCCGGTACGTTGTAAAGTACAATGTTTCTATCGAACAAGATAAAAATGCTAACAATGTATAAATTATTAAAAATGTATAACTTGAATATTGAAACGTCAATAATATTAAAAAAAAATGTGTGCGTGTACTAGTGTACACACGTAAGAAGTGAAACTTGTTTAAGGCCTTATTTTTCGCAAAATGATCTATATGCAACTTTCCAGAAATTGGTTAAATAAAGTTAAATTAGATAAAGTTTAAACAAAAGGATTTTATTATCATATACATGAATACAAAAAAGATGGCGCGTAACGGAAAAATGTGACGCATAACCGAAAAATGTGACGGTAAATTTTTTTCCAACGCCGATAAAGAAGTTTCACTTCAATTAGGTTATTTTCTACAAATGTTTAATATAAAATAGGAAAAGGTCAAAGGAAACTTATAATCATAATTTATATTAATTTATTAATAAAGGCGAACTTAAAAAATACGTATTACAATTATCTATTTTAAATAAATATTTTACAGAAGTACAGTTCTCGTAGTTTTCGTCACAAACGAAACACACCAACTTATTATCTATGAAGTCTGCCACTGGTGACTAGATAGAGTCAAACCTAGTCTTCGAAACGTTAGAGGTACACAAAACTAAATCGAAAATATTTTAACAATATTAATTAGAAGATCACTATCTACATACAGTTCAAAATCAGCACACCGATTATCATTTAGATATTTAATATTAATATTTACATAATCTTAATCTAACTTAAAATATCTGCCTACCGATAAATCTTGTCGTCATGAGGTGGTAAACTAATAAAATATGGCGCTGGTGGTGGCGGAGCCGCTAAATATCGTACAGAGCCAGGTCCAGGCTGTATTTTATGAGGCAAAGTGGCAGTAGATAGTGACGCCGGTGGCATTGTTGCTGCGTAACCAGGCCACGCTCCACCCCACATAGCCGGTGCTCCATTACCAGGACTACTAGCCAAAGGACCACCCCTGTATGATGTCGTAGTCATCCTTAATCGAACTATACATATCGCCACGATAAGTATAGCTATAAAAGCCACCACACCGCCTACAATTCCAATTATAAGATTATCATCATTAGTTGTTGATGCTACACCGAGAACAGGTGCTCCTTTTGGTTCTCCACTAGCTTTTGGTCTCTCATGTGATGGTGCTACTGACCAAATGATATCAGGTTCGGAGGAAGTTCGCTGAACAAGACGTGGCTGAGTCGTTGTTGAGATACTATGAGTAGATGTCGCAGTTGTTCGTCTTTTTGTGTCACAGGTTAACTCATCGTCACCTATTTCAGTAAGTAAGAAGCCCGACAAATAGTCCGGAGATTTACATCGTACTTCGTTTATACCCACATTAGGCAACCACCTTCTTAATGCCCTTACATTACAATCACAACGAATCGGATTAGTATCTAAACCAAGCATAGATAAATCTGCCCTGCGATCATCTAAAGCCACCAACAGTTGCGGCTGTAAAGTCGTTAGTTCACTCCCTGCAACATCTATGGTTATTTGTGAAGACCTCGGTAACGGGAATAATAAAGCAGGCGGTAACGTACTAACTGAGGTATTTCTAAATCGAACAGTAATTGTTGGAGCTTTCAACCCTGCTAAAACTCCTGAAGATACCGTCTTTAAACGTGAGCCTCTAATACCTAGTTCTTCAAGACGTGGATGTAAAGTTGCATGTAACTGATCCGGACCGATATTATTATCTTTTACCTCGATATCTAACTTTTCTAAAGCCAAAAAATATTGCAGTGCGCCTTGGACATCGAAATAACCTAATCTTGGAAATCCGTATGCTCTTAATTCAACTAAATTTGACAATATCCGGAATGCATTTTTTTCTATTCTAGTACATTTTTCAAGATCACTTATTACTAAAACTCGAAGCGAAGAAAGCCCGTTAAAGTTGCCATCCATTATCATACCTATCGGATTGCTAGATATATTAAGGCGTTGTAAATTTTTAAGATTTAGCCATGATAAGGAAAGTGATGTAGATACGTCAGCAATCTGGTTATAAGAAAGATCCAAAGACTCCAGTAGTGTTGTTCTAATAAATGTTTTGTCAGATAATTTAGTAATATTGTTAAATGACAAATTCAAATTGTATAAGAATGGTGTTTCCAATTGACCAATTGTCTGAATTCCAGTTCCTGCAAGATTAAGATCGCGTACAGTTTTTGGTTCAGTCAAAACGTTGTTGATAGACTTTTCAGAAAGTGGATTGAAGGATAAGTCTAACTTTTTAATATTAACCATCACACTGTCTTCAGCCGGTATATCGACAATTTGGTTATGCGACAAATCAACTGATGATACAAAAAAGTATTGTTTCTGTAACGCCTTCAGTGGCACATGTTCAAATAAGTTATTGTTTAGGACAATTTTTTCTAACATGTGTAATCGATTTCTCTCAAATATATTATCGGGCAATTCAGTTAATAAATTTCCTCCTAAGTCCAAGATTTCAAGCCTTATTAACCCTTCAAAAAGTCGATCTCCTAAACGGTCGATTTTATTGTTAGACAAATCCAAATATTGTATTTGTGTTGAGTTATGGAAAGCCATTTCACTAATTGTTTCAAGTTCATTTCTTGCCAACAAAATTGTTCTCAATTTTGGGAGACGAGCAAAGTCAAGTTCGTCGACATTCTTCAAAGCATTTCCAGATAAATCCACTAATTCTAAATACTGTAAAGTACTTATAAGTTCAGATGGGAAGAAATTGAACTTATTGTTTGTTAGTATTATTTCCCGTAGGCGTGGATGAATTTTAAATGATGAAGGAAATAAGTAGCTAAGGAGATTGTCTGACAAGTCTATTACTTCTAAACTGGTGCCCGTATTGAAAAATTCCCCTTTAAAAGCATTCAACTGATTGCCTTTCAAAGATAAATATTGAATAGACATCACATTAATAAAAGACGGAGTTTTTATACTAACAATATTGTTATAAGATAAATCTAAATATGTTAAATTCCTCAAATTCTTAAAAGTATTCTCTGAAATTTCTTGTAAAAGATTATTTGACAACTGTATTCTTTCTAAATTAATATTTTTCGAGAACAAATTAACGGGCAATGCTTTCAAGCCATTGTGACTCAAATCGATTACTAACAAAGCTTGATTTTGATCGAAAAGATTTTGTGGGAGGACATTAATGTGTCCATTACGACTCATGTTTAAATGTGTCAAACTAGGTATAGATTCAAAAGCATCCACTGGTACACTTGAAATTTGATTATCAGAAATGTCCAAAAACCAAAGGCTTACAAATTTCAGTTGCTGTCCAGTGAATCCTAAAATTCTGTTTTGACTTATTGATAGAAATTGTAATGTTTGTTCTAAGCCCTCAAACACCTCAGCTGCTATCGAATTGAGCAAATTTCCACATAAATCTAAATGCTTTAATGTTTTAAAGTGATCAAAAGCTGCTTGTGGTAATTCTCTTATTACATTCCTAGATAGCACCAATGAAGTTACTTTGTCAGAAACTGCTCGGAGTATATCACTTGACAGAGCAGTAACTCTGTTAAAACCTAAATGAACAGACACTAAATTTGGTAAACGAGAAAGTGCTGTAGCAGGAATAAGCAAGATATTGTTGTCACGTAGAAGTAGCGTTTGTAGATTTGTCAGTCCGTCAAAAGCATCGTCTTCTACCTGAAAAATGTTATACAAATAAATTAAAATTTAAAAAAATTGAAATCTTTACCAATTCCAATCACATTTTAACCTTATTCCTATAATAACATCAGTGTTTCATGTAATTAATATATTAATTGAAAATAAATACCTTATTATAGCTTGTACTTTTCATACTATTTATGAAAATCGTAAAAATTAAAAAAAAAAATCATTACTTACAGTACGAAGTGAGTTAACCCCAACATCCATATAACTCAATTCGGTGAGCCCAACAAATGTACCAGGAGCAAGTTTCACTAAATTATTCCTGCTCAGATCCAATACTTGCAATGACTTAAGTGAACTGAGGTGGCTGTTGTCAATATTCTGAAATTAATATTAATCTGTTCAAGAACACTTGATATCTTGTTTGTCAAAGGAAAGTGTTTTCGATTAACTCATGTTATAGTATAAGTAGAAATTGATCAATAACACCTATACTTAGTATAATAATTGTTATTTTTGTATATGGAAATATCGAGCAAATTCATAATGAAGATGAGTAGTGTATATTACATGAAAATAACAAATATCAGCGGCTAAATACAGAAAAGCAGAATTTGAAATATAAATAGTCGATTATAATCTTGTTATGATCATTAGTAGATTGTAATTATCGTCAGTAAAGAAGTAAAATCTGTGTAGGTAATCTCAAGAACTACTAATCAGATTTTGAACATTGCTTCAACAATAAGAAACTACAATATCCCGGAGTAAAAGGCTGTTATTACATCTTAATGCGATGTCATAAGCAGTTGCTAGAATAAAATTTAAGCAAATAAATTACTTATGTTGCTCTAATGAAGTAGACTCCCTTTATATAAAATACTTACACTAATCATGTTACTGGATAAGTTCATGTGTGTCAAACCAACAAATGCCTTAATCGCCACTGTGGGGAAATCAGCTATGAAATTTTCGGACAAATCCAACTTCTCTAAATTTTCAATCCCTTGAAACACATCGCTGTTGAACTTCGACAATCTGTTTCGACCGAGGTTGAGGCTTTGTAGATCGTTTAACCCTATAAAAGTGCCTCCTTCAATGCCAGATATCATATTCCCATGTAAATCTATCTCTTCGAGTGTTTTCTGTGATATGAACGAAGCTTGGCGGATTAAAGCTGGAATTAAGAATATTAAGAACATCGTTTATTTCTATGTAATGGAAATATATGCTAGAATTATATGCTTGAGAAATTTTCTTGCATATAGATCTACTATAAGTAGACGCAATTCAAACCGATTATGACCATCATGTATAACATATATTTAAAAAATATGTCAGGCTTTACCGATTTCTCGTATTTCGACAATTACAATCATATGTGATTTTTGTTATTTCATCTTATTAAAATATCGATTAACATCCCTTTTGGAGTTTATATCTAAGTTTGCCATGTAGTAATGTTAGTTATTATAAACAAACTTTCTTTATTTGATTATATATTAAACATACATATGGACCGTTTATTTTGAAAGTGGTGTAAGTCCATTTTTGAGAAAAATGAGCTATCACGTAATTCATGCTTAATTTAATGTATTTTTTTTATATATAACTAGTCCATGTTTAATTTCTCAAAAAAATCCCATGTTTTGTACAACTTAAAATCGGTCGGTAAATGAAATTGCATAATCATTGATTATGAAAGTGGTGTAAGTCCAATTGACAGAGGTAGGTGGCATAGCAGATGGATACCGATCAGTGTTTTGTTATTTTTCATTTATTTTATACTAGCTGAGTCCCGCGGTTTCACCTGCGGACGATTTGCATTGTTTCCCCTCCGTGTTTCCCCTACTCGTAAGTTAAAAGATAGATATTAAAAATTTAGAGAAATGTATTAGAAAATGTACAGCGCATAACCTGTGAGAAGAAAATAAATACGACAAGGCTGTATGACTCCGTATCTTTGCCCGTATTTCGGCGAATTAAAAAAACAACAAAAACAACAGTAGTAAAATTATCAATTTATTACCTCTACGTCCTGGAAGACCGTTAAAATTTGAAAAAATCGCCCTGGAGCCTTTGTACCAAAATGCCAGACCTATTACGTACGAAAAATATAAAGACATGAAGCAGCTACTACCCTATATACCTCCGGTGCATCATGCATATTTTGAAACACTACCACATGCAGAGAATAAGTAAATTCTTGTAATCAGTATCTTGTAATGACAATGTAATTGCCGTCTAAAATAAAATTGTATGTGTTGTTATGCGTATTTGTAAACAAAATTATATTAAAATGAAGTATATTTTAAGCGATATTTGATTTTTCAAAATTGAAATTAAACGATTTTTACAATTGTCTAATTTTGAAAGTGGTGTAAGTCCATTTACAGCACATAAATATGTGTTATCGTAGTCTCATTAGCCAAAAACAAATTTATATAAACAAATTAAATGTTGATAAAACAATAGAAACAATGCCAGACCTCATATGATTTGCCTGTATTTTTAAATCAACAAATATAGTAACCTTTAATTTTCTCGAAACAAAAGAAAATGGACTTACACCACTTTCAAAATAAATGGTCCATATATTGGTGGCATTTGTGTGACAAGTGACAACAATTAAAAACAATAAGTAAAGAACATGAATTCTGAAATATCACAAGTAATCCTTACAAAGTTAAATGAGAGAATTCTAAGTGGACATTAAGGAATAGACAAGAAACATATGAAGAGAAATAAGAACTTGAGTATGAAGTAAAACAAACAAATGTTCCCTCTCTTATTAAAATTTCATGTCTACCAAATTGTAATAATCGTCTTGTATTGGTGTTATTAGTTGATTACTTTGTCGTGCTAGGTGTCCGCACCACCTAGTGGAAGAAATATATAAGTAGTCCCCCTCCCCGGACAAAAAGGTGTGTGAGGAACACCACAGTAGGAGCCCATATAACATAAACTGCCCGGCGTAGTGGGTATCCATAATAGATTTCCCCATGCAAAAAAAGGTGCTCAAACCATGTCATCGACAAAATGTGATTGGTATAAGTAGAATTGGTTTCAAATTTAGATAATAAATTACGTCGAAATAACATTCACGAACCCGACTTGTTATATTAGTTGAGTGAAGCGATAAATAAGTAATAGACTTACCAATTCTATTTTCTCTCAAAGAGAGTACTCGCAATGATTGAGGCCCGTTCAGCGAAGTCGACGGCACAGAATTCATGTTGTTACGATCAAGGCGTAGAATCTAGAAATATATAATTCAGTACTATATTTACTGTGTCTCTTCTTCCATTTTTGTATAGGTACTACGTAAATGTAAACATAATTCGCAGAGCTGACTGAGGAAAATAGTATGAAGTTCAAATAATTTCATAAATAAATAATTCCAACTTATTGCGATAGATAACCTCTACCAAGACTTAGTATTAATTATATTTTTTCCTTGTTATTCTTATTATTAAATTATCTTTTTTATACGTTCCTTGGCTATTTTTAATAGATACATCTATTGTTGCACTATCCTTAATAATAAGTAATAACTATTATTTACTAAGGAAGGTATAAGGAAAATGGGTGCATCCAACGGTCAACGAACGAAAAGCCTACGGTTTTAGCAAAGTAATTCTAAGTCGTTTTTAGATCAAGTATAATTCAAGACTGGAAGCTCACACACGACAAAAAATACTATTAGATATGCCTTTTTGAAAACAGCAGATGCGTCCGTTCCTCCTTCTTTAGACAACAGTATAGTAAGTCAAGTTGGAGTAAAAGTTGTTAACAATACATTCACTACTATATCGTTGCTCACAATCCTTGAATATTGAAGTATATGTACTAAGGAAAGGAAATATGTATGTCTTATCTATATCGCCTTTACGTTTATATACTATCATCCAATTATATGAAACTTTGAAGAGTTGTTAAGCGCACTCCCAAAAGATTTCCAAATTAATACAATAACTTTACAATAGATGACATTTTCGCGATTCGTTATATTTCTACCACAACGGGGACGACAACGGAAAGTTGTAAATAAAAGCAAGTTGATATGTACATTTTATATAGAACGCTATGTCAAAGTTATGTAAGCCACATAACTGTATTCTTATTGCAAAAGAAATTATACAGAAATGATACACGATTTGCATTTTAGTGCATTTACCTATAGCAACACAATTCTTAAATACATTTATTATTGTGTAATCAACGTGTACTGAGTTATCAGCATAGGAAATTTAACTATAAACTCTAACAGGCAAAGCGTTTACCTGGAGTACGTCGCATCCAATAAGCAGTCCTTCTTCAAGCCCCCTAATGCTATTACCGCTTAGGTCTAACTCCTCCAACGCCGGTAGATTATGTAGCTCAGCGGTCGAGAATATCGGATTTAGATTATCACCGAGTAAGTTGTCAGCCAGAACCAATTTCGTAAGATTTCCTTTAACACCAGCCAGGAGGCGGTCGGGCAATCGCCTGAGGCTGTTGTGCGAGAAGTCTAATTCCCGTAACGGCAGTCCATAAGACGAGAATATCTGGAAGTTTTAATGAACAAAACTACATTATCAGATTTGGACAAACATCTATGGTATTAAAGCCGTGTAAAATTACCATATTTTCATTGTAACATGAATTTAAACAAATAAATTACAGTTTGCTTGTACCATTTCCTGCATAAAATGCAAATTTACAGATTAAACTGTACACTTACTTTTATACTATAAAGAATAGTAATATAATAAAGGATTCAAAATAATGGTCACTGGTTCTAAGGGTGACATGACTTGTCTAACTAATATTAACAAAATCTATATATAAATCGGCAATAGGAAAACAGTTAAGGAGTTCTCCCTCTTCTGTTTCTATGCCGATTTGCTTCATTTCACTTCTTTTTCTTTAGTGCTTTTTAATTTTTAATTGCCGAGCTTTAGTGTTATCGATTTTGTAAAAAGTTTTTTTTCTCTGTGGTCGAAATGCGACAACTGGACAAGTACTCGTATTTTCAAAATTAAGTTCTTATTGAAATACTTTAAACAGGATTTTTTTTTCATTTTAAATTATTCTTTTGAAGACTTAACATACATTTCTATAATCAACTTATACAATTTTTTTGTATTGCAGCCATTTTGTGTTATTTTTTTTTCTTCTTCATTTTCTTGTATCGTCATCGGGACTGAAGAAACATGCAAAATCGTAGCAAACCTAATCAAAACAAACATTGCAAGCTAAATAAAAGCTTGCGATAAAAAAATTACACGTTTTGTATCGAATATAGCAAAGTAGTTGGGAAAAATTGATTAATTTTCTGCAAAAAGAACATAACTTATACTTCGAAACTGACAGTGTGAGAGATTATTGAAAAAGAGTGATTGAGTGTGACAGATTTCAGTTTCTAACTTTAAATTAAACGCTGAATCAAGCCTTATTGAATTATATTGCCCTGTAGCCAATAGACATCTTTCGTATTTACTAATAATTTATTTTTAAACTGTAATTGATTTATTTCGCTCCCCTTAGTATACATAAACGTAGATATAATTATCTTTATAGAATACAATGAAAGCCAACAATGTAGAACCAAATGACACAGTTAATACAGATTACGCGTTGAAATGAAATGCGACACGCAACATTGAATTTCCGAATTGATTGAACCGAATGAAACGACCTGCAGTTTTGTTCAGCGATGATATTAAAACATCATCATTTAATCGATTTCACAATTGTAATTGAAATTAACCTAGCAGATGATAATACGCGATTTTAAAAATAAAACGAACAAAGAATAGAGATATGAATTACCTAAGCTTATACATTTCTTCATTGTTAAAGATCGCTGCAAAAATTCAAACAACAAAAGAGTGTATTCGTTTTTCACAAACTCATTCTCAGTAACTTTATATTATTATCGCATGTAAACTGTAACAGCATTAGTAATGGATCACAAGAGTACAAACAGAATTATTACAATAAGAAAATAATACAAAGTATACATAGCGAGTGTTTAGTCGCTAGCAATCATCTTTACAGGATAATCATTAGTCGTTCGAAATCAATTAAAATCGATCTCAATAAACGCAAAACTGATATACACTCAACATCAGGTGATTTACACAAAAACGAACTGGTGTAACAAATTAATCACGCCATGTCGCGCAGTCCGGCCCGCCTCCCGCACCTCGGCTCGCGCCCCTGCTCCCATTGTTTGACCGTGCGGCATTCCCACGACAAGCAGTTACGTAATGATTAACCTTGAAAAGGGCCCCTTTAAAGTTGTTTGTTGAACCTATGCCTAATTTTTTACGTTTACGGGAACGTTCATTCCCATATTTTTAAAAGTTTTAGAACAAGCTTTAGCTAATTTTCTCTTTGTTGTTTATTAGTATTTGTTTTGATATTATTATTTTATAAGTTAAATGTGACCATGAACTACCACAGGATTGAAGGGACACCCTTTAAACATTCACTTGATATAATAGTGCGTATCATATACTTACTACACAAACAAAATGAAATAAAAACATTTATACACACATCATAGGTAAGCCTGCATAGTATAATAGGCTAATCCAATACCTAAATGCTACATGATGATGATAATACATTTGTCAATAAATAAATTGAATCAGTATCAGAATAATTAGGAACAGTAATGTAACACTTTGGTTTATTATTACAAAAGAAATCAGTGTGAGAATATGTGTATGCAGCATCGATTTCTACGTTGTAACGCACGCAATCCTTCATGATCTAATTGCCAGCTGCGGTGTACGGAATGCGCGGTATGATGTCCGTTTAAAAAAAAGGGGTGATATTAGAAATAATAACAAACAGCAAGGAATTTGACTGACAAAAAATCATCATGAAATTGTTATCCTATTAAACACAAAAATTAATTGAACCCTGAACGAAATTTATTTTGCTACTAAAACAATAACACAATTTAACAAATCACAAAGGGAAAACAGCAAGAGACCTAAATATTCATTTGACAAAAGTAAGTGCAGTGCAAAGGAACGGTCACAGGTCGGAAAACGATTTTCTATCGACGGTAATCGATCTTATTCGATACACATTTAAGTACAGTACTCTTAAGGCTCAATTACATCAAAACTACTGAAGTTATCGTCATAGGACTTCGAGTGTTTTTCGAATTTTTTTTGCAACAAAAGTAACAATTCCGAAACGAGATTTACTAAAACAAGGTATCGTAACAATTTTTATTACACGTTCGGTAGTCGTTATTAAACAGTCGGTTGGTTTGGCCGGCTCCAACATTGTACGTTGGTTATTCAGAATATTTGTAACCTTTTCACATTCTACAACTGAATGCATCTTCACCTCATATTGAGTAATTTATAGTACAAACGATAAATCAAAGTGAATTTAAAGCAAAAATAATGAATGAGAACAGTTCGTCGCCTCATTATCTTTAGTTAAATTATCACGATTTTATCATTTTCTAGAGCGATGATCAGTCAATGGTTAGCATATTTTTTGATTGTATCGATCGACGTACGCTCCCATCCGAATAAACTGGAGCTGTCAATAAAAAGAGAAACAACGCGATGAAACCAACGTATTTTGGTAGGCCGTCTTCTAAACCCGCCTTTTTAGCTACCACGCTCAAGTTGAAGATCTGTCACAAACCATCTATAGATTTATTCATTCAATTGCAAATAACTCATGAAAGCTAGGTAGGTGGTAGAGCCACGATGAAGCTATTACTGGTTTCAGCATGAATGGGTCGGATCGTCCGGGGTATTACCACCCGAATCACAGAAAATCGACGTGAAGTAATAGTGTTTGCATTGTTGCATTTCGTTCGGTCAGTGAGAACGCCGGAAGACCACCTCCCCGCCCCCGCCCTCCCCCTCTCTTCCCCTTCTCCGACTCCCCTGGTGTTGCAAGTGTCTATGGACGGTGGTGATCACTCACCATCAGGTGAACCACCTATTCGTTTGCTACCTATATTAAAAAAAGTATCCCTTTAAGTTTAGCGCGCTTATCATCTTACCATATCGTCATTTAACAACAGATGATATTCTGGTGAAACGACAAAATATATACGGTGTTATTACAAAAAAGTTAAATACGTATTGAACCCTGGCTTTAAAAAGGCCTCATATTAAATGCACCGCGGTCGCTGAATGTTCGCCATCTTGCTTTTTTGTCTCGCTTTGGTTACGTTAGATTAGACTTGAGATTACTCGGGCGAGCGCCGTGCATTTATTAAGAAACTTTTTTAAACCAAGTATTTAATACGTATTTAACTTTTTTGTAATAACACGGATAAAGTAAAAAAAGATTATTTGTATCACGAGTAAAATATATAAAAGATATTAAATTAAAAACTCACTTGTGTAGGCAGCATCTGCTGTCCAGCCCAACGCTGACTGAACGATATTATCGGAGCTCCATAAGGCAGCGTAGGGAAGTCACCAGGAAACACGACTCTATCGCAATTCATTAGAATCCGAAGTTGGAGAGCCCTGTCGACTTGTACCCGACATCGGCAAGGGTACCTCAAATCGTCGTTCAGTTCCGAGCATGGGACCCACTGTGCTTGTCCCGCAATGCAGGGCAACATGAACAAGAGTAGTGTGACCCACATTTTAATCTGAAAAAAGAAAAACAATAGAAATATAACGCATTTGGTCGAAAGTGTATGTAACTTGGGTTATAATCATCAGTAAATTTTACGGTGTTCTTTAGATTACTGGCTTTTACTAATAGCTAAATTTTTTTATAATAATAAACTACATATGTATATACAATGTAACTATATATATTACTTCATTTTTATTGTTTGAAATGTGATTTTGATAAAAAAATAACAAAAAGTAATTCGGTATATTTCATTATGTGTACTAGAATATACCAAGCAAATTAGTTAAATTAGGCGTTTAATGTAAATCGGATTCACCTTTACACCACACTATTTCAATGAATATCTCAGGACATGTCACAGAATTAAATGAAACGCTATAGAACAAAATGTATACGACGATTCTTACACAGCTTCTATAACTTTTATGAACTGTAAATATTAGAGCGTTATAAAATAAATCTAAACTGCGGGTCGTTAGTATAAACATAATTACGTTCTTTACTAATCATAAAACATTATTAACTATGTATATAGTAATTAAAAGTGCTTATTAAATACCCCAAGCTTCGTCTTACCGCTAACGAGTACTATCATAACAATTCCAATTTTAATTATAAGTAAAATATTCAAATAACTATGAAAACGTCACATAAAATTTCTTCAGGTAATAAATTTAGAACTTATAAAATATCCCAATACTTCGTCTCGCCGCTAACGAATACTATCATCGACTTTTTAACCTACGACACACGGACTCCGTGTTACACAGTGCACTGTTACAACTACTTTAACGTAGCAAGAGAAATAACACGCAGTTACTCTAACGTTCTTGTTGGAATACGTACAGTGTGCGAATTCAGAATAGATAAATTATTAACGAAGCTCGATTTATGTGAAAAGTTGGACGAGTCGTGTCCGAAACTAGCACGGTTTGTTCGAAACTTCTTCCTCTTACCATCATCAGTCTCCCTTCTTTTCAATAAGTTTTGTATTATCAAAAATAAAATTATTTATGATATTATATGGCTTAATACCGCTTAATAGCACGTATTACTTTAAATTTGACAGCCCTACTATTTTTTTTAAAACTTTATAGGTATTATCATCGAGAATTCCCATTAGTACTTATTCGTACCAGTTCTTAGATTTTTTTCTTAGTGCTCAAACAATGGCCAATGACCTCTGTTGTTAAAAAATGATTCGATGTTTATATGCAGAAGGATGGTAAATTGTACTCATTAGTGCTAACATTAGAGGCATTACAATTATTATTATGTAAATTTTGTTTATAAAAAAAAGTATATTTATACTAATATTATAAATTAGATTTGTTTGGTTGAACGTGCTAATATCAAAAACTACTAGTCTGATTTGAAAAACTATTTCAGTGTTAGATAGCTCATTTATCGAGGAAGGCTATTTATTATAGACTATATCATCACGCTCAAAGCAATAGGAGCGAAGCACCAATGAAGAATGTTTCAAAATCGTTTTTTTTCCTTTTGAGAGCTTTCGGTGCATGTTAGTGTTAGCTCAAAGTAACTATTCCATCCAAACGAAGGCACGAGCATAAGCTAGTTATATATATATATATATATATATATATATATATATATATATATATATATATATATATATATATATATATATATATATATATATATTTTAATCAACACTAAAAGAGTAATAGGAGGTGAAAGAAATCAAAATCGGCATGAATGCATAAACAGTCTAATAGATAACATGGAAGCGAGATCAGTTTATATTAATAGAGAAAAACTACGTAACACAGTGACACAATAAGGACTAGTGTGAAAATACATGTCGAGGGCCTTATATTTATCGTTAGTTGAAATTTAGTGAAAACAATGATCAAACTCAGAAAAAATATTAAATTTAAAAAGAGTAACATTCATATTTATCTAGATTACGAAAAAAATATACTCAAATAATGATTTCCATTTTCTCCTTAATCCTTGATTCTTATTTGCGTAGTTCAAAATAGTTCAGAAGAGGCATGATTTTGAATTGTTTGTTGGTTTATTATATCAAAAACTAGCGGACCCGGCTGACATTGTTCCGCCATGATAATAAAAAAAACCTTGACAAATTATATATCCAAACCTTCCTCGTGAATCACTTATCTACTGGTGAAAACCGCATGAAAACTTTCAGTAGTCTTTGGGTTTATTGCGAACAGACAGACAGACGTGGCAGAGTGGCAGAGGACTTTGTTTTATAGTATGCAGTGATGAAAAGAATAATCAGCCCTTAATTGTCGATGGTGATGTAAAGTCCATTACTTTTACTAGCAAACTAACGCATATATTGGTTTCATAATAAACATAAAAGCGGATATAATGCACTAATAATTTCTACATACTGATTTATTTGTACAATTTCATTAATGCTTAATGAACCCTAACATGTAATCATGGTTATATATCAATTTCATGCAACAAACACGTTGGAAGGTAAACGTTTCGACCGCAGCTCTGCTCTGCGGCACTGCTGTTGTAACTGATAAACAATGTACTAACAACGAAACCGAGCCAAATCTGTTGAAATGAAGCCAAATTGCACCATTATACTAATATTTTGATAACATTAACAGGCGCTGTATAAAGTTGAAAGGTAATATATCACTAAAATGTCCAACTTCTTCAAACTTAACAATAACGACAGACTAGAACTATTTTATAATTTCATTTATAATCAGAATAGCATTCACTCGTGACTTCAAACTTAGAACTAAGTACAGTTTAAGAGAAACAAGTTTAAGCTAAAAGTGTTGCCTGTTTAAGTTTGTTAGTTCCACAAAATTGTCTCCTAAAAACATATTCACAAACTTTGCCTCTTTCTAGAAGTATCATAGGTAACTATATTACTTGAATGAATACATTATAATCAGAGCGTACCGTGTTCGTCTACAATATCGTCTGTAACACTTTAACCGGTTTCAGTATCCATGAATATTCATGATCAGTGTAGTCTGCTTTTAAGCACTTAATATAATAACCATGTTGAAACGTCAAACTAAAGTCGAAGTGTTTACAAGTCTTTTGTAAGTATTATAATTACATATAATATCATTGGTCTTTATTCTATTGAAACGATGATTACTCTATAGCATGTTTGAACACCGCGTCGATCGAATTGGATTCGAAAACCAATATTATAAGTGACTTTGTTTGTTTGTTATTCCTTCACACCTTAATCTCGACCGATCATCATGACATTTTGCATACAAACTATCTGTGAACGCCGTCCGCCCGGTCCTGCGGGAGTAGATGGAAAGGGAATGGGACTCCCTAACATTCATATTGGTGCAGGTGCTAACCGAACGTAGTTGTTTCGGGTGGTATCTGCAACAGATTAACTCGCAGGGAGCCGACAGCAGCATGCCACGAGTGTGGAGCTGACGAGGACACCGCGCAATGTAGTCTGTCTGAGTGTACTGCGTGGGAGGGACAGCGTCGCATTCTGGCTACGGTGGCAGGGGGTAGTGGGAATTTGTCGCTGCCGAGTGTGGCTTTGGCCATGCTCAGCAGTGAACAGATGTGGCGAGCGATGGCTTCCTTCTGCGATGAGGTCATCTTGCAGAAAAAGCCGACGGAGAGGGTCCGCGAGGTGGACCCTCTAAATGGCCCTCTCCGCCAACGGAGGACTGGATGGAGGAGGCGGCGATTTGCTCAACTCCTCCCGCCACCATAGTCGGACCAGAGGGGATGGGCGAGGGGCATATCAATAATGGATTTCCCCACGTTAATAAAAAAAATAGGGGTACAGGAAACATAGGGTATCTTTCATCTAAAAGTAGTACCGTTCTCTAGAAATAGGTTTAATCTACATTATCGCAAACGAAGCTGTGGGCAGAAGCCATTCTTTCAATAAACCTGAGTTTTTCGTGAAGAAAAATACTATGATAAAATCCTAGTATGTTGTTGGGCATTTTCTAATGGTATTTCTAACTAGTTAACACCCTAAAGTTGAAAGTCTGCCATCAAGCATCTATAATTGTGTTCTAGCAGCTGCATTTGTTAGGCAGTTTTCTTTAGCATTGTTGTATAAACATCTTAGGCTACATAATAACTTAACATGAGATGAGATTATAAAGTATTAACAAATAAAAAAGAACAATAAGAATAAATTGAAGTAATAATATAAAATAACCATTTAACATTAATTGCCAGTCGATTTAATTAAAGTTCAAATCGAATTCAGTAGAATCTAATATGTACAATTAAATGAAATCTCAATTTGCTCGGCTTGTTAACCAATACCTGTTACTTACTATTGTAGTTTCTATTGGGGTTATAGGAACATTTTGAGTTATACTAAATAAACTTTACAAATATAATTGCGAGTTCGATGTTGAAGTATTTAAAATACGACCGATTTCATTGAAAGGTAATAATAACAATAAGCATATGACATAAATGAATGAGGACGTGTTTGTAGTGAGATCGATCAAATTCATTGAGCCCTTCTGATGCATATGTCTATTGACAAAGTAGGTATTCAAGTTATTATACACGTTTCAATACCATATATGAAACGTGTTAATTCAAATTATGTTTTAAAATTTCATCCTAGATTTCCATATCCACAATTACCCATTACATTATAAAACCAACTATTTAAGAGTGGGAACGTTTGATGAAGGCTTATCCGCCGCACCTTTTTGAATCGCTAAAGATATTAGTTCTTTCATTATTTCGTTCCAGATCAAAGGCACTTGTGTTATAAATATATATATATATATTTCGAACTGACTACGCTATTGACCTAGCAATGTCTTAACAGCTTCACCGGACTACGTTATATATATATACTGGCACACTATATGTTCCAAATTAAACTTCAAGGATAAGCAACCTATTGAGGTTAAATACGCTGCAGTGTTGATTTAAAGTCAATTGTAGCATATGTTGAATTTCCTACTTTATAGGAAACTAGCGGGCCCGGCGAATGTCGTCCCGCCATGACATTAAAAAAAAAACTTGACAACTTATATACCTAAATTTTCCTCATAAATCACTTCATCTACTGGTGAAAACCGCATGTAAACCCGTTCAGTAGTGTTGAGTATATCGCGAACAGACAGACAGACAGACGTAGCAGAGGAATTTGTTTTATACTATGTAATGATAAGTACTGTCTTCCCGGTTTTCTTGTGTTTACATCATACTACTAATTAGTTTTCAAATAATGTAACAAATTTCGCTATCCACGCAACGAAATTTAACAAAAAATTAACTACAGTTTAATAGCACAATCTCGTAACGTTATCGTAACTGGTTAAATTGAAAAATTTTTGAGTTAATAATTACATGGAAAGTTAGAAAAACGTATCTTGTTATGGAATTAAAATATTAACATTTTACTATGAATGTTAACAAATGGAAAGCTTTTGAACAACTTACGCGTAATATGAACATTAACATTTTAATTTTAGACGCATTACCAAATTCACGTAATGAATATGCAGTGAAATTATTCATTGCATGCGTTTATTACAGTTGCTTCCAAATTACACTCGTATAACATTACTGACATAATAATTTGAGCATAACTACAGTAAATTGAGTAATCAAATTACACTTACTATATGTTCATTATAATTTAGTATACACTTATTGTTTTACAAATGAACATAATACCATATTACTTGACTTTAATGAATTTAAGAGTAAACATCGGTAAGTTGAAAACCTCTACGAGTCAGAGGAAGCTCTTGTTCTTTTCCCCTCAAGCTTCAAGACCACCATTACTCAAAGTCTAGAGATGTTGATAGGTCGAAAGAGACAATATTTTCCTAGAAGGTATATCTATATATTTATTCATCTCTATATCTCAAATTTATATGTTTGATTCTACTACCTGTACAACTCAATGTTTTTAAAGAAATTATCTCTACAGTAAGGTACCTAATTCAAGTATATTATAAGAAATATTTACATGCTAAGCCTAGGCGTGGGCTACTTCTCAAATACAACCGCCAGAACATACCTATAGGAGCTTCGCAACAGATTTACACCAACACTCATGATTCCTGAACACAAACGAATAGAAAAAATGTCTCGTATCTGATTAGTTAAGCTGAAAGCTCTTTTACCACTTGCACGCCGTCTTTGCTATACATTTTCTTTAAATACATATTCTAGTAATTTGGTATCCACTTCAATGGTCCGTCCAGTTTATGTCATATAGTATTCAATGATATTTCCTTACCAGTCTGTTACAATTTCCGGTACCTCGGTTAATTGATTCAAAACGACGGTGGCATAAACAAGGACATGAGAAATAGGATAAATGCAACGTGGGTGAAATTGCGAAAAATATTTAGGGTGGTTTGTGACCCACGAACCTTCATTAAAATTCAAGGGGAAGGTATATAAAACTATTATTAGACCAGTCATGTTGTATAGATCAGAGTGCTGGTTTACGAAAGAGACGGATGAGAGAAGATTATATGTGGCAGAGATGCGAATGTTAAGATGTGTAACTAGAATGGACAAGATTAAAAATGAGTATATCAGAGGAAGTTTGAAAATAGCACCAGTGACAGAGAAATTGAGGAGTAATAGGTTAGTATGGTATAGGCATGTCATGAGGAGAGATGTAAACCATGTAACTAGAAAAGTGTTGAATATGATGGTGGACGGATATACGAGTAGAAGAAGACCGAAAAAGGTATTGATGGACTGTGTGAAAAATGATATATGCGTAAAAGGTGTGAATACTGAGATGACATCTAACAGAGGACATAGTTGGCATAAAGGTAAGAAGATAATGTTATTATTCTAGTATGTTCGTATATTGTCCTTTAATGAGTGTGAACATAAAAATATTTTACGATAAATAAGCCTGATGACCATGAATATATCACGTACTAATACATTTTAAATTTTCTACGCGTCTTTTATAAAAAAATAAGTGCATATTCAATGGTCGTGGTGTAATAACGTTTGCACGGGGACTATACGAGGATATAAAACTTTTATTATGATAGCGTCGGTGCTTTCAAACGTTACAGCCGCTTGTGGAAGATAATAGATTATGGTCAAGAATAGCACTCACAGGAGATCCTTTATTTCAGCAATATTTTTGTCTATCTTTTCTAGTCAGTTTATTTTATTATCTGCTTATATGGTTGTGGGATATTTACTTACGTTTGCCAACAAAAACCTTGTGTTTGAAAATTCTTCAGTAACCTCGTACAAATATTTCCAATAGCTTTACTGCCAGTACTCATACCATTTCTTTTAATTCAGTCAACCACATTCTCATTAACGTTGATTGATAGATTAAATAAATTATTTCTATATTCTTAGTAAATATATGAGTGAGAAAAACGTTACAAATTAAAATACAGACACAAGGGAGTTTCTAGATGTAGATGGAGGAGTTTCAGAACATTACTAGGTATTACTTAGGCTACATATAATGATGCTTAATCGATAGATGTGAAGCAGAATCATAAAATTTAACAGAATCAACGTAAAATCGTTATATGGTTATAGGAGTATGGTATTTAGGACAAAGCTACCAATAAAAGACAGCCTATAATAATGATGCAAGTAAAACACATAGTTATCACGAGACAACAGAACAACTTTTAGAGAACGAGGTCGTGGGCAGTACGGTCACTAATACATATAATAATAATGTAAATCTAACGTTTCTGTACTTTTTAGATTTTTTTGTAAAAAAATTTTGCAAATTGCTTGGAATAAGTAATAAAATACATTTCAACCATTTTCAGAAATATCTGTCTGTCTATTTGTTTGAACACGCATCACTGCTAAAGTACTGCGTTCATGATAAAGCCTTTTCAAGGGAATCATAAAACATATCTTCAAGTAACATTTAGATTTTGTTTCATTAAAACCGGTTCGGTTTAGCAAAAGTTATTGTAACTTTAACGACGACGCGACTTAAGTACGAGAGAAAAGTAGATAAGTAAAGGGACTTAATATATTCAGATGAAATTATTAGTCACTCTTTTTTACATTAGGTTCAACGCGGACGGAGTCGCAGGCACAGCTAGTAACAAATAAATAAAATAATATTCTATCAAATTAATTACTACACACATTTTACTATATTTACCGATATGGGACTGATTTATTTGTACAAGATTAATAAGTAAGATAGGATCTTATTAAAGTAAAAATATTGCACAGCTAAGTTTCATAGACTTCGGGTAAAGGCCTTACTATAAATAATACAATAAAAGAAAAATTAACAATTCACGAAGTTATAACAGACAGACAGTGACAAGTAGAACAAAAACAATTCTAATCAAACTTTACAATTTAGTAGTGAAAATAAATTGAACCGACCTATTTTATTTAATTTTATCAAAAACATCAAGGACGACATAAATAGAAGAAATAACTCAATCAGCACTATGACAGACTCTTTTTACTTTAGTAATTTTGTTAATTAAAAATTGTTCCATTTGACTTCTTCAATGAACGTTGCTGGCTAATTTTATTAAGTGTTCTGTAGAAGGCGTTTTCATTTAATTTCTAAATATATTTATACTGATTTTTGGAAATTTATTATTATAACCAATATACACGGTACAGTTGAAAGAGTGACAAACTTCAATCCTGTCGCATTTAACATATAAAATAATAATATAAAAAATACTAATAAACAACGAAGAGAACCTAAGCTAAAGTTTGTTCTAAGACTCTCAAAAGTATGGGTACAAATTTAAATAAACCTCGGTTAAATGACCGGTGACAAAACCTGCGAGCGGCGTCCCGGAGTTTATAACCTTCGATAATAAAACGGAAATAAACCCCCTTTTGTTTGTTCAAACTTCGAAAAATTATCTTTTGTTAGTTGGTTGGTTTCACTTTTACTACACGCGACGGTCATTGACACAGTGCTTTAACATAGACGGGTAGGGGATTGACTATAATTTTTGTATTTTCTATATAATTAGGTCAAATATTAAGCATCTATTTTTTTAAATCATTTAGAAGGAGTATCAAGTACTGAGTATCCTGTAAAAATATTGCTAACGAGTTACCAGTCACCCAGTATACAAATAACTTGTATTTGAATATACGTGAGCTTCTTAAGTTCACTGCTAAATAAACTACGATTTGTCGTAAGTTTAATCTTGAAAGTAGATTCAGTAACATTTTTAGATATATAATATATTTTTTCAAAACAGTACATAATTAATAATAGGAATAATTAAACGATTCTTTTTTAGATTTATTAAATCATAATTAGTAGTAATGACAAAATAATTAAAAGAATATTGCCAAAGAGCACATTTAAAGCTGAAGAAGTATTTATTTATATTTCATTACATATTATAAAACAAAGTTTTAGGCCACGTCTGTCTGTCTGTTCGCGATAAACTCATATACTACTGAATAGATTTTCATGCGGTTATCACCAGTAGATTCATGAAGAAGGCATAAGTATATAATTTGTCAAGGTTTTTTTTTAATTAACAGGGCGGGATAACGTCCGCCGGACCCGCTAGTTTAAGATAAATATGTAATACATAGACAAGATAAAATTATATTTCATAAAATTTAAAATAAGTAAAGTTCTCGTCAAACTTTTAAGTAGATGGAAAATATAGATGGGTAGAATACAAATTTAGGTATTATATTACATAACATCCAAGACAACTTAAGGATAAATAAATGGTAATTCTATATTCGTATAATTTTATAGGTGGTAGAGCCACGCTGAAGCTATTACTGATTTCAGCATGAATGGGTCGGCTCGCCCGGGGTACTACCCACCCTCTCACAGTAAACCGACGTGAAGTAACAGTGCTTGCCATTGTTGCGTTTCGTTCGGTCAGCGAGAGCGCCGGAAGCCCACCTTCCCTCCCCCACCCCACTCCCTCTCTCCCCCATCAACCAAACACAGGCTGGCTACGCACTTGCAACTCCCCTGGTGTTGCAACTGTCTATGGACGGTGATGATTACTTAACATCAGGTGACCCACCTGTTCCTTTACCTCCTATGATAAATATAAAAAAAAAATATTTTAACTTTTTTTTAGTTTTATTTATAACAACCAATCTCCTAGATTATTACTGCCATTGTCGAGTAGATAATAATATTACAAGTGTATTGTGATCATTTCAATGTTCTGACTAGATGGTGATTCCCTTGTTATAACTTTCCAGGTAGTTTTTGTGGCATCTCAGAATTCATGCTTATTATATTAGTATTATTTCCCATCCGTTTCACTTATGTATGACAACCTATCTGTATTACGTAAAACACCACCGATATTACAAGATATAGAGTCAAATAACACAAGATTATGAATCAAATATAAAATCCTCTATACGACAGACTAAGATTCTATCAATAATTCCAAATTTTAACATTGTTTTCCATTAAGGATATAAAGCGCAAGCTCCAACTTGCGGCTATATTAAGAGCGGCCAAAAAGATTGAAGAGAATTGTAGATTTCAAGTAATTGATTATCAGATGTGCTCTGTGGTTAGCCTTTTTATGTAGATTACTCGAATTTAATCTCCCTTGGTGAGATTAACAGTATACATATTAAGTATCTTAATACATATTACAACTCTTGCGAAAGAACAATATACAGCTATTTTTATTTATTTTGTTTTTTTTTATTTAATGTTTAATAAATTACTTCACCTATAGAAGGCTGCAACATCAGCGAGTGAGATGTCTTTTATTTTCATTCATGAAATCCATATTACCGCGAGTAAAGCTGCGAGCAAACACTAGTACATTATGTAACATAGTAGTTATGATTTAGGACATTCATGGATTCATTTTTCCATAATGCATATGACTGGATTATCCACCATAAATTTGATATTACGACATATGGAAAGAGCATTACTCCTTTCTCAAGGGCCGATAAAGTATCTGTGATTCCAATCATGTGCCGGTGTCCATGGGCGGCGATGATCACTTACCATCAGGTGACCCGCATGTTCGTTTGCCACCAATGATATAAAAAAGAGTATTGATTTTATTTCAATAATCTGTAAATTTCATAATGATTAGTAATTTCTTTGAATATATTACATCATAACTTCAGTAATTTCGACGAACAACATTTCCAAACGCAATATTTGAGAATACATATGTGAAAATTTAAATATAGAGAAAAAGTTAAAGTAATTTTGGAATAAATTGAATTTTCGCAGTTTCGTTTAAATCTGCAACGGGTACGGGACGTGGCAGTTCAATCAAAGGGTGCGCGGCATCCATCAATTCGCCATCTGTGTTTCCGGACAAATCTATCACTTTGGCACGAGTGAAAATAACAGCTTCCCAGTTTTTAGTTCGTTAATTTTTCTTTATTTTTTTCATAGCTACTTTAGTATTTTTATACTAAGCTATTAAAAGCATTGCGCTAAAAATATATTTGTATACTGTATTAACAACCATTTGAGATTTGTTACGTATTTTATTTTAATATTAAAATTAGCGAACTATACTAAGTATATCATATACTATTACCGATACATAGGTATATGTTTGTTACCTAGCATGTATTTTATTTTCATTCGTGAAATCTATACCACAGCGAGCAAACGCTAGTACATTATATAATGCTTAAAGTGAGCAATTATTAGGACATTCATGGATTCTTTTTAACCGACTTCAAAAAAAGGAGGAGGTTATCAATTCGACTGTATTTTTTTCATAATGTATAAGACTAGATTACCAACCTTAATTTTGATACTACGATATGAAAAAGCATTTATTTTATTTCAATAATTTGTAATTTAAAGTAGATATAACTGTGATTTAATGTAAGCCTTACAACGTAATCTATCTCAAATAAGAGTTATATTTCTAATAAATAATGAAACATGAAAGTAATAAATAATGTCTGTTTTTTTCATTGTATAAAATCAGACTAGATCTTATCTCTATTTCTATCTATTTTCATTTGAGATTAATAGGCAGATAGATATATTTCTTCAAGCAAAATTATTCCATATCACTTGATATGGGAGACAAAACACGTCGTAAACAAATATAATAACTTATGAGTAGGCTAAAATTAAAAGATAAACATTTACATTCGCGTCTTACTTTCAAATATTCTAGAGATTAGAAATGTTATCGAAAGAGCTTAGTTATGTAAGAAAAAGCGTGAATTTTAAGTACGTAGTGAACAAGATAAAAAAATTCTGTGATTATTGAGACAAGCTTACTTATTCTATTTTTATGATTAAAATTATCGCTATATTTTGGTGTATCTTCTTTATCTTTATATATAAATTTCTTCTGTACGTGTGTATGTGACTGAACTCCTCCTAAACGGCTGGACCGATTTCAATGAAATTTTGTGTGCGTGTTTCAGTGGATCTGAGAATGGTTTAGATTCAGTTCAATCAATCGGACCCGGTAGGTGGCGCTGCGGTTGACTTTTAAGATTTTTTTTATTATCGAGGCAGGACAACGTCCGCCGGGTCCGCTAGTAATCTTTAATACTGTAAAGGTTTATCAGAATCCATTTGGTAGTTTTGCATGTAAAAGTAACAAGTATACATCCTCATAATCCTCATAATCCTTACTCTTTTATAATATTAACTAGCTTTTGCCCACGGCTTCATTCATTATAATGTAGATTTGAAGTATCTCTGGAGTACAATATTATTCTAAATAAAAAGTACCCTGTGTCCTTTTCTGTGCCCTTAATAACGTTTATACAAAATGGCTTTATGATTTAGTAGTTAAGGCGTAATAGCGTAACAAACAAATAAGCAGACAAACATTCACATTTATTATATCAGTTGAGATAGAATGAAAACTATATATTTTGAAGTGTTGCTAACTCAGTGGTATACTTTTCGGACATTCGGAATCCTGTAATTAGTTAGAGCAGTGGCTCCCAAACTTTTTAGTCCGCGGCGTACTTTTAATCTTAATATTTTATCGCAGTGCCCTAACCTAGCTGGCTAGTCGAAATAGATACAATTGAAAGAAATACGTAGAATGATACTAGTTAGTGGCAGTTTAACTCCAGTAGGATTGTGTTTGAATTTCAAGGTTTGTTTCTATATTTTTTTTTGTATGGATAAATAAATCGGTGCTGTTTTTATTTTACAAGTCATTTAACTTATTACAGATAATATAAATATGCTAAAATAACAATAGGAAGAGGTTGACTATAAATCATAAACTTACAAAAAATATTTTATACAATTTTCACTGAATTATGAGAAACTATCAAAAAGTAGATTAAAAATTGCTGAATTCTACGTAGACGCTGCCCTAAATTGGTAATTCTGTGTCTCAGGTGGAGTCATTTGATTCTATTAATGCGCGTTATAAAGCAATGGTATTTCTTTTTATATAAAAAATAAGGCATGTTACAACAACCAATATACTTACATATAAGAATTAGTGCTAAAACATATTGTGTATTAAATTTTGTTACAAAAACTATGTTAAGTAACTAATGAAGTAAAATCACTAAGTTACACTACCTAGAGTTGTAAGAAACGCCTCACGGCGTCCCTCTTCACTTTGTATGGCGCACCAGGGCATTGGGAACCCTTGAGTTAGAATATTCGGCGAAGAAAAACATCGTAGGAGTTTTTTTTAATGCTCTAATTGTTTTCCATGTAAAAGTTTAGCATGTTACATTTTTAGGTCACGTAGTCATTTGATACCAGACGCCCCTTAAAGCAGTATTTAAAAATGTAAGTATTTATTTATCTTAAGGAATCAACAACAGTCACATAAAAAAGAAGCTAAAACATACATGTAAATACTTAAAAATTATCTATGTCACTAATTAATTTTGATTACAGCATTTATCAAAATAAATTAGGATGCGGAAGACAATAAAAGTAGACGATACAATTATGAAAAGATTAAAAAGGAAGAAGAAAATAACATAAAACAATTTGATAAAGTATAATAACTTAAAAACTAAGGGAAAAAAAATAATGAAAAATTTAATTTAATGAAAAACCTATTTTAGATTTTAAATGAAAAAGTGAATCATTACATAGTATAAAACAAAGTCCCCTACCGCGTCGTCTGTCTGTCTGTTCGCGATAAACTCAAAAACTACTGAACGGATTTTCAAGCGGTTTTCGCCAGTGGAAAAAGTGATTCATGAGGAACGTTTTGGTATATAATTTATCAAGGATTTTTTTTATAATCAGGGCGGGACAACGTCTGTCGGGCCCGCTAGTTACTAAATAAATCTATCGTGTGATCTTTTTTAACAAGGTCGTTATATTGACGTGTCAGTCTGGGAACGATGGAAAAATGTCCTAAATTGGTTCAGTAGTTTTTGTGACCAAATAAAGAGAGAGAGATATTTAGGTATGGTGTGGAACACGCGAAGATTATGAACATCAAATAAAATTGTCCGTGGCATTCGCTATGTATCTAAAGCGTGCCGCCGAAATTGAGTTTAGCCATTGTTTTTCACGAAAACGTAAACCGAAAGATTTTTTTTCGTAAATAGTGAAGTTAACATTCTTTGACGAAACTTTCCCGAGGTAAATAGAAAAGTTCTGATAACATGTCGCTGGTTGTCAGTGCGGATAGCTAAAATTAAGTTTCCTCCGCTCCCTTGGTACTGTAGTATTGCTAAAGATTGTTTTATTTACGTTGACAAAAAACTTAAGAAAAAAAATGGGTCTAAGAGGGTAAACGCGCTAAACGTAGAGGGACTGGATCTCAAATGTTGACACCAGAATCCACCCATAGATGATTGACGACAGATTTTCAAATCGACGGTGGTAGAATAAGCCCAATATATATACATATATATATATATTCGATTATTACCAATTAACAACCCGTAATGCAATATAATTATATAATAAATACACAAAATTATTAGTTTTAAAAAGTTAACATAGTAAGCTTTACGCTACTACAATAATACACATCGTCTCAAAGTAAACTTTTACGTCGGCAATAAATTAGCTAACGTTTGCAAATATACGACAGCACAGAATCCCTTTCCCTTCCATTTCGAACGTTTACGCCACCGTGACCTGTTGGAATGTTCCCCGACTACTTCATGGGACATAAATCCTTTATGGAGACACACTACCCGCGCGACCGTCCCATCTATTCTATAGTCCGCTCGCTCGTCCATCTGACAGCGACCTATGCTTTATTTGGGGTGAAAGTCTGTTGCATGTTTCAGAACGTCCTTTGCTATCGGCTTGTGTTGACTTCTCCAAATTAATGCAGGAGTGAGTATATTTAATCCAACGATTCTGATACCAATCGACATCCTTCGAATTCGGGGCGCAGAGTAACATACAAATCAAACATTCGTTATACAGCTTGCAAATGTTCTTTTATCCTTTTCATCACTCACTATTGTGGTGTGTACGATCCCTATGTATATATAGTATATACATATGTTATTAGTATATATAAACTTCTAACACCTTTTGGTCGTTCGTCATGAAAGTTGACGCCCCTTATATGAAAGGTTTTTATTATATTATATATTTTACTATAGTCGCCAATGGATGGCGCAGCACCACCTCTCTGACCGGGCACGGTTGCTTCGGTTGGTACCTGCACCGGATAGCACGCAGGGAGCCGACCACCGTATGCAATCAGTGCGGGGTTGACCCGGGCACCGCGCAGGACACTCTGTCTGAGTGGGGTGCGTGGGGGGGGGAAGGTTGCACTCTGGGGGGGGGGGGGGGGGAAGATCTCTCACTGGCGGGGGTGGGTGGGGCCATGGTCGGGAGGGAGGAAAAGTGGAATGGAAGGGCCTCCTTCGGGGGGGGGGGGGTCGCGGAGGGGGGGGGGGGGGGGGGGGTGCGTGAGAGAGACCCTAAGGGGGGCCGTCTCCGGGAGGGGGGGAGGGGGGGGGGGGGGGGTCGGTGCGCCCCCCCCCCCCCACGGAAACGGGGGAAGGGGGAAGGGGGGGGGGGCCCCCCCCCCCCCAGGACGGGGGGGGGGGGGGGGGGGGGGGGGGGGTGGGGGCGGGGGCCGCCCCAGAAGAGGGGGGGGGGGGGGGGGGGTGGTGGGGGGGGGGGGGCAGGGGGGGGGGGGGGAGAAGGAAAAGAAAGAGATGCCGGGCCCGCCCAAAAAGGGGGGGGACAGGTGGGGGGGGGGTGTGGCGGGGGGGGGAGGACACAACCTCTCCCCCCCGAGGGGGGGGTGTAAAGAAAAAAAAAAAAAAAAAAAGCACCACCTCTAATTACGTACGTTTCAACCGATCGTCACAAAAATTAGTATGTCTAAATATTCAAATATAGAGAATATTAACAGAATATCACTTGTGCTATACTGAATTTTTAAAACAAGTAGTAACTATATCATATAATAATAGCGATATATATTTACAAATGTACACGGAGCCGTCGACACGTATTCGATATAAATTGTCAAAATCATATTTAAAATGGTATGGATTGATGATTGGTTAGTCACATTTATATTTTTGTAACATTTATCATTTTATATATCATACCATTTTTCTTTAACTTCATTAAACTACATTCATTATAAGACTGTTTAAAATACCTCAACGTACCAATTACATATGATGTAGTTTTAATTAAGACCAATACTGAAAAACAGAAAACACAACAATCTTATATATAATATTAAACAGTACATGTTTGATAAATTTCCCAGTGCCTTTATCTGTAGAAAAATCCAAGTGACTATCACAAGATAGCGTATTTAAGACACATATTACAGAAATTCATTTAAAAACTGAAACTGATAAAATATATTCGATTACGTCAATACCTGACCGTCAGTCTGTTAATAGAATGTACATCATTTGATATGGAAAAACTGGTACAATATTTTTGAGTCGCTCTTAATATAGCTGTAAATTTGGGCTTGCGCGTAATATAGTCAAGAGTTTAACATAAAACCAAAGTAAAAATAGTATTCTATAAAACGAAAATTGATATTTATTTGCTCTTTAATTATCTTTATGTTATACTTATTGCATATACCTTTTGTGCTCTGCGCAATTAGATTCAGAACGTTTAAAAATGTTAGCGAAAACTGTCTGTGAAGTTTCTAATAATTTAAAGAAATATCTAAATGAAGATGGATGGACGCGAAATTAATTTACTTAAAGATAATTATTTTTTAACTAATATAATTTACAGTGTTACCGTAATATATGTATATTGTTATAATGGTCGCTAAAGACCTGAGATATTAAAGAATGAGGTAAAATTAACTAAAAATATAAACAAAATATTATAGAATTAATTTACAAGTCATTTTCGAACAAAAGGGAAGTCACGACATTCTCTCCTCGTCATTTTAATTAAATTAGTAAAACAAACAAAATTCTGAAAGTATAGTATTTCAAAGCGAATTTTAAACTTATTTGCATATTTCGAGTTTTCCCGTCGAGATTGGTCTACGGTATTAGCGTGGATATTTCAATTTTCATCAAGTAACGATATTACGGGAACCGATAATTTAGTTATTTGAAAGCTTTCAAGAAATATGCTACATAATTCTTATACTGCTAAATTGTAAATTATATTTTTACACTTCAGAATATATTATAGCTGTTAATACGCAATTATACATTATACGGAGCGACGAAGACGTCTATTGGAAACCCAACGGCCATTTTTTTTTTTGTTCTTTTTTAAGAAGCATTCGGCGATGAAATCTAGCTTAATTTTTTAGCTATTCTGTCTGCTATACATAGCACAAAGAAAATTTACCAAAATCCGTCAAGAATTTCATTAACTAAAAATTTTTGACTTTCATCCGTTATCCTGGAAAACCCCTTGCGTTTTATGGGACGTGTCAAGTTTCGTCGAAATTGGTTTAGTACTTTCAGAGTTTTACACGTTCCCAGACGGACAAAAATTATAAATAGATTATTTTTGGCTTCTATATCGATAATAAAATCCACCCCGATTATAATTTTCAAAAAAAATGTTTAATGTACAGATTTGGCCTAGTTACAGTGTTATTATATGTAATAAATAAATATACCTGTAAAGTGATCATTACAACTCTATTTCCAGAGATGGCGTAAGCGGTTGTATATATCTTTTGTATTAACGCTTTCTCAAGAGTGCGAACAACGTGAATGCGCACGCGTATTCTTGGGGATAACGCGCACTCTTCCAAACTTTTAAAAATTATAACAAGTTCTCCTTATAAGAGAGAATTAAAGGAAAAAAAACACTAGAATGAAGACGATAACTAAACCTATTTCGAGACAGAAACCAGAAAAACTGATAGAAAACCAAAAAATCCGTCCAAAATATAAAAAAGTCGAAGCAGTCATAAAGACCGTCACCTTAAGTGAAAACGCAAAACAATGAAACTATGTTCTTATTTGAATTTCTAAATCAAGTATACTCTGAATTACCATATTTAATCATAATAATCATAATCAAAATCAGAATTATCATAATTTGTAAATTATAAAAAAAATATTAGTCTGGTCGTCACATTTACTGGAACTCCGAGCAATAATTAAAAAACATTTTTACATAGTTTAGTATTTAATCAAACACATCATAAAAGAAGTAAGAAAGAAAAAACAAGAAGTTGTTACTTCTAAAACAATGAGCAATGTCCTGGATGCGAAAGGAAATATAGGGAGCCAATAACGCAAGATTTGATCCAATGCAGCAATTGTAATAGATAGTGGCATGACGATTGTACGTCATACAGTAGAAATATAACGTAAGCGTCTTATTTATGCAATTAAACTATGAATACACTATTGTGGTACCCCGCGTACTTTTAATCTTGTGCGTACTTTTGTGGAACAGCAATTCCAAAAGTCCGCATATACTTTTGACCTCGTTTTTGAAAAATAAATACTCGTCTAACTAAAAACTAATAAGGATTTGTTAGTTTTTCGTATGATATATTATATATAGTTCATTAGTTTCTCTTTGTACTAAATATATAGTGAATTATTAATGATAATTTTTATTTAAATGACATCAATTTGTTCGTCAACAGCGTACTCCTTGAGTATCTTACTTTTAAAATATTCTTATACTTCCGTGGAAATTGCTAGTTCATTTTAATTATCAGATAGGTTATTATGAATAATATATAAGACATTAAGTATTTATATAGACCTTCGTTACTTTGAAATTAGTTACAAGTGTATGAATTATTTAAATCTTTTGAATAACAAACACCATTACAGATACTCGACGAATTCTATTACGAATTTGATTAAATTCATTAGATATTTATATTCAAAAGATAATTAATCTGAATAATATTATCTTTATTTACAACTGACTAGTCCCGCAACTTGGTACGCGTTGTACTAGGGACAAAGATTTCGTTGCAGGTGCGACAATAAAGCGTGTGAGCAGAGCGCAATATACTCGTATAACGCGCTCCCTTCTAATTATAGTATTATGGCATCGTGTAGTCACATACAGGGCTCTATCGATAAACATCCGTCTCGTTATGTATCCAAATATGTAATGAATAGAAATTACGCGTCGCCAGACTTAAAAATGAATGAAAGCGCTCCACGCTACGCGTCAGTCATACCTTCTTTCTTACCACCTGCACCAGCACGTATACATGGCTACGCAAAATATAATATATAGCCGACCCGTGCCTACTTCGTTGGGCGGTAATAGGCATAATCAAGCTACAACTTTTCTCTAGAACTCAATCATATATATCTCATAATTAAGGCAACATTCATAAGAAACGTTTTCGTTCGACCATTTTTCGCCATTTTTCTCCGACTCCCCAGATATTACCCCCCTACAACCTCACAAACTTTACCTCTTTATAATATTAGTATAGATTATAGATAATATAATTAGTTAATAGCTTCTAACCGCGACTTCGCACGCGTGTAATAGTTAATTTGGGCTAAGACGCAGCGGAAGCTCTCAAAAGGAAAAATACCCCGATTTAAAAAAATTTTTCATTGTTGCTCCGCTCCTATTCGTCTTAGCATGATGATATATTCGAATCGGACCAGTAGTTCCTGAGATTACCCCTTACAACGCCACAACGTCACAAACTCACAAACCCACAAACTCACAACGTCACAAACTTTACCTCTTTATAATATCAGTATAGATTACCCTATCTGCAGCGAGATTTTTTCCTTTATATACCTAATGTTTTATAAACTATTAAAACATAATAACATCAATTACCTGAATGTAGTTACCGATCAATAAACGAATTTATAGAATTTCTTCAGCAATTACAGAAATGGCTTCTTATACATTTAATCAGAAACTCACAAGTTTTATATATGTACAATAAGTAATAATAATTTACAATAGTAATATAGATTAGTCGGAAAGCCTGCCAATAGTTTAGTGAATACTTGATAATATAAATATATCTAAGGTCCCATTACTCTGTTATATTTTACTGGATGATTAACCGTATAGTAAAATTTTATCCCACACCTATCGCAATGTATTTCAGTTAGCCTCTTAACTGAATTTTAAGACCCAAATCTCAAAATGGCGTATCAAGTTTTTAAATATCTAGCCATTTTTTTTCAATTATAGTTTTATATTACGTAAAATTTGTTATTGTTCGAGTTTTTCAAATTTTCTAATAAATACGATATTCTTTCAAAACTTATAGTGTCAAAAGTCTATTGACCAGTGCATCATAAGGCTTACATTTGTTTGTAAGGACCAGGGGTTAAGGTCACTTCTTTGTACCCAATGAATTCCAAATATTGTATATATTTGTTAAAAAGATAAACCAGATCGAGTTTCTTGCCGGTTCTTCTCGATGACTGGGTTGTTTTTCGAACCGGTGGTAATTTAGACGTTTATAAGTGCCTTCTTAAGGCCTAAATTGAATAAAGTGTTTCTGATTTTGGAAAGACAGAAAAATGCAATCATGTTAGTTTAATCCCCAATAGTATAATTAACTTGCTCATGACTGCGGATTCAGTCGTGTTAAAATAGAGTTGACCTATCCTTTGGGAGCAATATTTTTTGGATGAAGGTACCCTGTGTCCTCTTATGTATCCCTGATAACGTGTATACAAAATTTTCAGAACGATTGATTGCGTAGTTTAGGCGTAAAAGCATAAGAAACAAACACACTCGTATTTATAATATTAGTAGGGATTAAGACATTACATGTCAATACATGTATTCAATTATTCAATAATAAGTAAGTATCAAGTATCATTATTCAATAATAAGATATCTGGTTTGGGTATAAGATTACGAATTAACATATAAATTATCATAACATTATGAGACACATTTACTTACTGCCGTATTTCAAATGTACCAAAAATTCCTTTATCTTTATTTGAAATTCATGTTAACTGTTGGTAATATTTTATTACCTACCATATTACCTTTTTATTTATCCAACGTATAAGCATTCTATACTAGTCTCACGTTTAAAAAAAGATAGAATTACTTTCCAATTTTTCACGTTACTGAAACAGAAAACTAACATCAAAGAAGCAATAGAGGTGCCATCAGAAAAGCTATGAATCTCAATCAAGTGTAAGCTCATCAAAGTTTGGTAACGCTGGCCCGTAGGCACTTCGAAACTCATTTTCATATTACGAGCGACGATACGGCAGCGTAGAGACACGTGTATACAGTACAGAAGCAATATAGTGTATACCTTGATTATAACCTATGTTCATTTGTTTTTATTTAAAAAGTTTAGGTGCTTAGGCTGTAATATATATATATTGCTTATTAATTTATATATTTTTGTATACTTATAATTATGTGTAATCTCTAACAATGAATACACTATTATATCAGCACTTCTGAGTTTCACTTGTTTTTACATAACGACCGTTATATAAACTCTGGTGAATACCTATTGCTTTTTATAGCCAATATGTGGACTTCGAACTTATAAACGAACTCCAAACAAATACTTCTATATTACAGTTGAGTTTGAAATGTACGTATATTGTAAGAAGAAGTGGAAATAGAAAATATATAAGGATGCAGAAGGAGAATCGAGTTCAGCACAAATAGATGAGTTGAAGTCTCATTTTAGCACTACTAACTAAACCACGACTAACTACCGGCATTAATTAATCGGTGTTTTCTCTTGGTAAATGTGTATTTATGTAGAAAAGTGAAACTTATATTTTCTTCCAAGCAAAAACTTCTTTAGCCGCCTTGAGCGATTTTTGGTAGAGAAGATTTTATCGTTCCCGTCACCGATGATCTCGACATGCTCGTGACGTATCGATTGCGCTTGCGCCAGACTAGCGACGCGTAGACCGCTGTCTCTATACATGTATAGTCCGCGTCAAATATTATGGCCGCCCTGAATATAGCTGCGTAGATCACAAATTTACGTAATAATAGGTATTTTATTATATGCATAACATCGAGACAACTTAAGGATAAATAAATGCCAATTTAGATTCCTATAATACTACTTTTACTTTGTTTTGTATTCAAATCTTAATGATATTATGCGCAAGCCCATACTCACGGCTATGTTCAGAGCGGCCAAAAAGTTTGGCGCGGACTATAATATTGATATTTTGTATTAAGCTTGTTCAGCCCATCGTGTTTGATTAATTTATGGACTGTATAAAGATGTATATAATTATTTATAAGAGTGCCAATATATGTGAAAACAGACTAATGTTAATAATTACAATTTACAAAGCATGAGATGTAAAGAATTCAAACTATAATTGATTAAAAAAATCCAGAAAAGAACACATATATTCCATTGTTTTGAGTATTCACTTCTACCGGCAATCCTTATGACTGCCTCGACTATTCTTTTAGTTTTCTTAGACACTTGGGTGTTACCTAAAATATTACAATAGCTTAATTCATTATAAAGTTTTAAAAAAACTGAATTTGTTATAAGTACTACGTACGCGTTCAGTAATGTGTCTGTGTGAACCGAACCGAGCGGTGTCGTGCTTATATTATTTCCACTGTACATACAACATATTGCTAATATAATAAACAACGCAAACGAAGTCGCGGGTATAACCTGGTATAACAATAAGTTTATATTGTAAATGTTTACAAAAACTTGACCGAGTAAACAATTAATATGAAAAAGATTTTTATAAAACTAAGGCTTATATAACAAAACAGATATTTTGAATTTTAAATAACTCAATTCATTATCAACGTTTATTAACTTTAAAGTGTTGAAGTTAAAGGTATTCTGACAAGCTGAAAAGCCATCGTAATTAGAGTTCACTCAAAGAGCTCTGTATTTATCTAATTAAAAGTTTGTTGACATAGCAACATCGGAACAAGTTTTAAACGTCTCCTACGTCCTATTGTTAAACTCAGTTTAGACTTTAATGTCGGTTAATTGTTCATTCTTCCACACTTATATATAAGTATTAATACTTAATTATTATAACATATTTTTTACTGCGGATGCGAGAGATCATAAGAGTTAACATAATAGCAACTATTTATAACGTTATTCTGTATTGTAATTTGCTAATGTAGTCAGTGATTTGAATTTTATTTACCAACGAGCTGACATCTACAATCTCACCTACATTGTTTATTGTATATATATTTTATGTACAAAGGAAAAAATATAAAAACCATATAACGTTCCCCACATCTAAACAACAAGATAACATATCACAGAACGCGTAGTCCTTCCAAAAATCATTGTTATTTATACCTTTATCTTAAATAAAGCTATCGCTATATTTTAAAAGCCAAGTGTGTATGAATCAGGAATTTATGTCTAATGCGCGCATAATGGATCTAGAATTCTATTGATATAGATATGCCTTTCTAATATATACAAGGAAGATTATTAGTACATCGCTTTGTAAACAATTAAAATCTAATATGGTTTACGGACCCGTCCTAACTAGTTTCTTCAAGAAATTCACAGACAAATTAAAGTATACCTTAGTTAACAGTGAAGTAAGAATCGCCAGAAAGCCATTTCATTGTATTCCATTTCATCTTATACAGCGGACAGAAATACAAGATGTAAGATTATATATGATAGATAAATTTAAGATATATCGCGTCACAATATTGAATCGTTCCTTAGAGATGAAAAGTATTGCGATTGTTGCTTAGTTCTGTAAGTGTGAAATGCTAATATTATTTCGCGCGTGATAAATGTTACTAAAATGATAACGTTGTGGCGTTGTAAGGGGTAATCTCAGGAACTACTGGTCCGATTTGAATAATTCTTTCAGTGTTATATAGCTCATTCATCGAGAATGGTTATAGACTATATATCATCATCATCGGAGAAAAATGGTCGAACGAAAACGTTTCTTACGAACGCTGCCTTAATTATGAGATATATATGATTGAGTTCTAGAGAAAAGTTGTAGCTTGATAATGCCTATTACCGCCCAACGAAGTGGGCTCGGGTCGGCTAGTGATATATATTTCAATAGCAGTTCGTTTTCATTTACAAAATAGACAAGTAATTATATTCGACCAATGCAGTAATCAATTCTTTTCCTTCTTTTATCTAAAAACGATATTATTTGTATTTAGCTTTTAATACGTTACAAATCGTTTCTAAAGTTATAATATTATTTATTTATAATTTATAATAAGAATTAACCACTATTAGATTAAGCTCCTTACTTATTTATATTTTTTCGAAAACTTTGCAACCTAAGTTACAACCTTATTTAAGTTCCTAATTAGCTGATAGATAGCGCTGCAGATAATGAAGCTTTGATTTAATTATTTACATACGTTGAAACTAGAAGGCAGCACGGTCGCACGCCCATATATTACATAATTAATTATATTGTATGGTTTTTATTATTATTTAATTTAATATTATGTATTAATTTATTATTGAAACGTTTTCGATTGATTTGTTTATAAACTATTTATTGACAAATTCAAAAATATTTAAAAACCGGGACGCCATATTGCCGTAACGGACTTCCGTTGCATTGTCGTCCAATTACCTCCTAGTCGCGCCTAAAGAAGTTTGACTTCAAAAATAAATTCAAAATGAATATTAAACCTCTATAGAAAACTCATAAATTATAAACGCGTCTTTAAATAAACCATAAATGTAAAATTCTAACAGACACATTAACTCTATTTCGACTTTACGGCCAAGAGAATACGAGTCGATATATAATGATTATTTCGTAGTATTTTTCACCGTCGCTATGTTATCGCAGACTAGTAAATTACTAGAATTCGTATAGAATTGCCATCAAGAAACACTAAAGTCTTATCTACGCACTAACGTTGCGATTCCTATTGATTTACAGTCAGTGTCGAGCGTTACCAAATCTCGCGAGATTCCGAATATTGAAGCATTCTGAGATTTTCTTACCAAAATAATTTCTTGTGATATACTCTGTTTTGTAAATAAGTGATCCAACTTTATGTGTACTTATATCCTAGTCATATCTAATGTTAAAAATGAAAAGATACCTAGGTGTTCAGGTCCACGCTCATCACGCAAAAACTACTGGTTAGATTTCGATAAAATTTTCCAATATTACTTCCGAGACACTGGAGCAATTGGAAACAACAATTTTATTAGCACTACGCGGTCAGCGATGTACCTTATCTAGCTCTGGAGGAGTAGAGCAAGCGGTAAGGTGGTTTTGTTTTCTCCTCTGTACATAAAATAAATTGAACGCAGACGAATTCGTGAGTACCAGTTTATATAAATACGAAAGTTTGTTTCTTTGTAATGTTCGCACCGCTTAACTACTTAGCCGATAATTATGAATGCCTACATGTTGTCAGGTAAAGAGAAGAGGACATAGGGTAATTTTTTTGCAGAAAAAATGTACTGTTCTAATCTACATTAAAGTGACCGAAGTTGCGAACAAAAACCGGTATTCTATACGACTAGATAATATAGTCTTTTCATAGGAATCGTGTAACACATCGATTTCTGTACTGTTCCACTGATTTCCTTGCATATTGGTATGCATATATTTTTGAACATTGAAAATATTTCAGCTCTATCCAATTTGCAAAAATTGTGATTATATGGCGCTACAATGCATTCACGTTTAGATAATTCAACTAATCATCATAAGAATTGGTATCTTCATATAGAGAATATTTACACAATAAGTATTCATTTTATTAAACACGATTATTTCTTGTAACAGCAATCAAAATATATAATAACAAACAAAAGCCACGGACACAGCTGATAACGTACTTTTTTAATTTAGCCCAATATACTTCATATGTTACATTATTTTAGTTATCCTTTTTATATAGACAGAAACTTGCTTTTATTCAGCAAATTTAAAGCATGAGTAAAGATTGCTCCAATCTTTTTGCCTTTTTTTGAAATAATAGTTGCCTTTCCACTACTATTTATGGTTATATTAAAAATCGATAAAATAGAAAGTCGTAGCAAAAAGTACGTATACCAGATTTAATAAAGTGCCCAAAATGTACACAACAACATTCAAAATTCAGGTAATTAACACATAACACCTATTTTAAAACGTGGTTTCGCTGGATTTTCATTTTCAACTAACGGGCCCGGCATACATTGTCCCGCCCTGATTATAAAAAAAATCCTTGACAAATTATATACCAAAACGTTCCTCGTGAATCAGTTTATCCACTGGTGAAAACCGCATGAAAATCCGTTCAGTAGTTCTTGAGTTTATCGCGAACAGACACACAGACAGACAGGCAGACAGACGCGGTAGGGCACTTTGTTTTAAACTATGTAATGATGATTTAGTTTATCATAATAAATTTTAAATAAATTGTTATCATGCTGTTCGGTAAGCTCAATCGGCAAAGCACTTCGTCTATTCTCAACAATACCTACTCGATTCTTATCGGTTACCGAACTCGTGCTCGATCACCGACAATCTCCGTGCGCCACACAACCCACCAGCATTATACTTTGCTCTTGCTTGGCACAGTTTCTGACGTACACTTTCGATTATCTTTGTTCCGCCCTTAAGATGCGTAACATAGAGATACCCTATAACCGTCTTTAATGAATAGAGTTTTTTTTTATTTAATGCAACCAAACGAAAAGGTGGATCACCTGATGTTAAGTGATCACCGCCGTCCATAGGCACTAGCAACACCAAGGGAGTCGCAAGTGTATTGCCGGCCTTTTATAGGAGTGTACGCTCGTTTCTTGAAGATTTGTAACTCGTAATGGTTTGGAAACACCGCCGCTGGGAGTCGATTCCACAAGGTCGAAGTACGAGGTAGAAATGCCCTTGAGAACCTCAACGTAGAAGACCTCCACCCATTGAGGTGTTGATGAAATTTCTGAATATTTATATATAGAATTGATTCAACAAATTTAACTAGTAATTTTCAAAACTAGCGATTTCCAGCAAACAAGACATAATCTCTTAGTTATACAAATGTGAAAACAATTATAATAATATTCCTTGGCGAAATTGTGTACAACATTTCCAAATGTATAGCAAAAAATATATTTAAAAAATCTTCGTTATCTGTAAAAAAAAGCACACGTCATTCGCATTCTGATAAAATTACGGTAAGCCGAGAACGGTTGGCCTATATTATTCCGACTAACTGAACACGAATAACAAAATCTCTGTAAAAATATGTTTCATAAATTTATTAACCGGCTCACCTTTATTAATTGAATGAAATAAATGGTTTGAAATAAATTATTGCGGTGTGAACCTTTGTCGATGTTATTCTAATATTTCATTATACACACGATAAAATAATGTAAAAATATTTAAAAATGACAGCTAGCGTGTTTGTTCCTTTAAACAAATAAATTACAAACATGAAACATTACCTATTCTAATGTAATGTTATTTATTTTTCACATCATCGCTGAGTTAACAAATCCCGACTAACATTGTTTAGTTAAAACGAGTTTAAAGCATAATTTTATACTTGCATAGACGTTAAAAAAGGATATGGTCTAATATGATAAACATGCTAAAATCCAGAAGAGCACTGGCTCTCAAATGAGCTGACGGAACTCACCAACTAGTACTGGGGGACGTATTTTCAGCGTGAGAATGATAGCTAGCCAAGCGGACCTAAAAAAAGCCCTACCATACTACTATGATCCCATCACGATGTTTTCCTTCATCGAAAGCTATAAGGGATATATAATAATAAAAAGTGGTAGAGCCACTCTGAAGCTATTACTGCTTTCAGCATGAATGGGTCGGCTCGCTCGGGGTACTACCACCCTCTCATAGAAAATGGACGTGAAGTAACAGAGCTTGCATTGTTGCGTTACGTTCGGTCAGTGAGAGCGCCGGAGAACCAACTCCCCTCCCCCCTCCACTCTTTCCCCACCCCCCTCCCCTAAACACAGGCTGGCAACGCACTTGCGACTCCCCTGGTGTTGCAAGTGTCTATGGACGGTGGTGATCACTTAACATCAGGTGACCCACATGTTCGCTTGCCTCCTATAATATAAAAAAAGCTACAAAAGCTGAATCACGCCTAAAAGAAATACAATTGAAGGTAAAGATATTCTCCGTTACTAGTACAAGAAATTCTGTACAATATATTGTTTACATTTAAACATGTTGTGAATGTAAATACGTCTTTTGATTACTGAAAAGTTGGTTATTTGTACTAGTAACTTTTTCCAGGCACAGCGACGTCGTTTACATCATTTACCTGTTTGTATTTAGACTCTTAGATACTAAAATGATACTCAACGATCTGTAAATATGTTATGAAACAGAACACAAGACTATCTATTTTAAAAGGTTATCGCACCAAACTATTTTGTTATGAATTCCCCTTCATTTTTAACCGACATCGATAAGGAGGTTCTCAATTTAGCTAGATTTTTTTATGTTTTTATCCTTAGAATTTCGTCATTTATAAATTGACTAGCTTCTGCCCGCGACTTCACCCGCGTGGAATAGTTACTTTGCTCTCAAAAGCTCTCAAAAGGAAAATACCCCAATTATGACACATTCTTCATTGGTGATCCGCTCCTATTGCTCTTAGCGTGATACATAGCCTATAGCCTCCCGCAATAAATGAGCTAACTAACACTGAAAGAATTTTACAAATCGGACCAGTAGTTAGCGCGTTCAACCAAACAAACAAACCCTCCAGCTTTATAATTACAAATCGGACCAGTAGTTAGCGCGTTCAACCAACCAACCAAACAAACAAACCCTCCAGCTTTATAATATTAGTATAGATTTGGAAAAACAGTGTTTTGTTGTAAAGGAAATATTTTGAAGAAGACATTAACATTGAAACCTATATTTTGAAGAAATCCTCAAAATCGAATAGACAATGTATTATGATTGAGACATTGCTAGGTTTATGAAAATATTAACTATATAGTATGATATGCACACAACTAAGGTCAATTATGTTCCTCTAAATGAGTAGCTGTAAAAGATTTTCAAGTCATTTTTATTTATTATACGATGATATAATTATAAGGAGAAATATCTAGAAACTGTATGTTCAAAATTTTATCATAAATAGATAAATTTATATTATAATAAAAGGAATAAAAGCGCTTGTAGAAACTAGTGTTATTTTAGTCCCACTGTGTATCAGATCACAGGACTAGATGTCTCGCATCCAATATCCGGAACAAGCCGGATGGGCACACCCGTCGGAGCGTGTATCCGACGATATGAAGTTCGATTACAACTCAATATACGTCAGTTGCTATTGGAATACGATTTTCACACATATATTATCACAGTATGTTATTTTTAATCTTTTTTTTTATATAAAGAACGATTCGATTAAAGTCACAAAAAACATCTTTTTTTTTTTCTGGCACACAAACTTCTAATAGATTATTACTGATATAGTCGAGTAGGTTATAATATTACAAGTTTCTTGTAATCATTTCAATGAACTAACAAGATGGTGCCCTCGTTTTAGAACTTTCCAGGGAGTTTTTGTGGCAGGTCATAATTCCATTCTCTGTGGTATTATTTCCACTCTTCACTTGCGCATAATAACCAAACTATATTACGTAAAACACCACCAATATTACACAATATAGAGTCAAGTAACACAAGACTATGAATAAAATATAAAATCCACTACATGACAGACTAAGATCGAGCCAAAATGTAGCCTATACATCTTATAATCTGACTTTATCTAGAAGCAAACAATAAAGAAGTGTTTTATTTATGTACTTATTTTATCTGAATTATCGTGGCCTGTCTTATATTTTTGTAATTATATTTTTTACCACCCAAATTATATGCTTTTTCATATATTGTATGTTATCTCTGTTAGAATTTATCATTACTACTTTTTACCTTTTTTTATATCATAGAAGGCAAACGAACAGACGCGTCACCTGATGTTAAGTGATCACCACCGTCCATAGACACTTGCAACATCAAGAGAGTCATGCGTTGCCAGCCTGTGTTTGGGGGGAGCGGGAGAAGGGAAAGGGAAGTGGGCTTTCGGCGCTCTCACCGACCGAACACGCAACAATGCAAGCACTGTTACTTCACGTCGCTTTTCTATGAGAGGGTGGTCTACCCCGGACAAGCCGACCCATTTATGTTGATACCAGAAATAGCTTCAGCCTGGCCCTACCACCTACTAAGCCTGTGGTATGCCTATGGTAATACGTAACAGTATATACTTTACATAATACTGTGAAAAACGCTCCATGTATTAATAAAAGCCTTATCAATCCTTGAACCTGTTGCCATACGGATAAATGCCTTAATCGCTTGCCCAAAATGCTCGCTGAAGCTATAGAAGTCCGCCAGACGAACAGTCAGTCGGAAAAAAAAACAATCGGTAGTCGACGCTGTCATGCCGACCTGCAAGCTATTCGAAAGGTTATACAACAACAAACCAAAAGGGAGTCACTGAGTCAGATTTATCACCATGTGTGCATTGGTGACGGCTGTCGGGTATAGATAACGTACCACTCGGTTTGATTGCTATATATATTATACTAGAGGGCCGGGTGGACGTTGTCCTGTCTTGATAATAAAAAAAATCTAAAATTCAACCGCAGCGCCACCTACCGGATCCAATAGTGAAACTAAACCATTCTCGGATCCACTCGAACACGCACACAAAATTTCATCAAAATCGGTTCAGCCGATTTCAGTGACATACACACGTACAGAAGAGATTTATATATAACGATATACCGACTGTTCTTGGAACGTGAGCGCTTTAAACGTGTCACACCTATTAGACACGACACGTTAATATAAAAAGTAACCCTTTTTAACCTTTTCGTATCCTATTAATGTTATTAATCTTTCGTAAGTAAAGCAGAAGAATCTAGTATAATTCTATAGTCATTACTAATCCTTACTAACATTATAAATGCGAATGTGAGTTTGTTTATTATGCTATCAAGCATTAAATACTCAACCGATCATCATATTATTTTGCATACAAGTTGTCAGCGGTTCAGAGTGTACCTTAATAATGTAGGTGGACTATAGAATACACAATAACATCTAAACAAGCTACGAGGAAAGGCTAGTAATTAATACAATATAACAAACTAATCTAAATTATACACCGTTCTTAAGTATATTACTAGAAATTATACAAATAATAAATACTTAGAAAACTCTTAACCCAGTAAAAGTAAACGTACATATGAGTTGCATAGAATCATAGGTGGCTATCTATATTTTTTGGGAAAAATAAGTTTTTTATTTAGTGAGACAGCAAATTTTGAATAAAAAACGATCTATAATCTTTTATTTATTTTAATGTATAAATTGAAACATAGTTTATACATTAATCATCACTGCTATACTTTAGAAAAGAAACATTTTTTCCACTTTGCCAAAAATGGGTTGAATTGTTGATAACCGCCTATGATTCTATACGACTCATATATTATAGAATCAAATTATCGTTATAGAGATAAATTTATACTTGACTGAAACTAGGATCTGAAACTGATGAGAAAATAAAACCCAACCTAAAAGAATATCGATCGCCAATAGGCTTTCCACTAACATAAATACTGCAAACGTTGCGTGCAAATAAAAACGTCAAACGTTGCGTGCCCGCCGCAAATGAAGTTTGTGGAGTATTTCGTGCCCTGTTTTCTTTGTACGCCACGCGGCCGCGTCATTCTCGATGAAGCCGACGAGACGCGCACAGCCGTGACCCTCTTACAGTTCAACTTGACTTGTTATTGCTCCCTTTTTGCCTTCACGTAGCATAAAAAAACGACAAAATTACTTTGTATTTATCAGGAGCTAACTCATGATAGATCTATCTTTTACATATACAATGAAGATACAGTTCATTTGATGCTAAATCACGTCAAATCAACTAACACAAACCTACATTCAACCTTTACGGTGTTATAATGAGAAACGAAGCGGGCGTTTAACTTCTAGTTTATTATCTATATCTATCTATATCAAATATTATAAAAGAAAACCGCTTTTTGTATCTCTCTTAGTTCTTTTAAACTACGCAACGAAATTTGATACTCTTTTCTTTGATAAACTTTAGAGAATTCGTTCCGGCAGTTTCATATGTATAATACAAGTAAATTATAATTATATAAAATACAGAAAAGTCGACATATTCTAATGAAGTTGTTAGAAGAAGTTTATATTGATAATGTTGGCGAAACCTTATGAGATAAATAAAATAAATGTACTATAGAATTGTACGTCTTATAATTATAAGACGAATAGAATAATTATTCTATAGAGCATATCATTTTAGTAAATATTAGATAAGACTTTGATGAACTGTAAATATTAAAGTAGTAAAAAATCTACATCGTTTAGACACTTATGACGCCACATATTTGCACTCACGCAGAAATGGGATGAGTCTCTAGTATTTAGATGTAAATTAGACAGACACGAATGTAATATAAATTTAAAAAATCTATATGTTGTCTACCTCCTATCTTCTATATCAATAAAAATCAATTACCGAAAGTACTTACGCACATCACTTCAACTGCACTTATTTAAGTAATTATTTTTTCTTACATTTGTAATTGTCAGGACAAAATTTGTATGATGAGAAATTTTTGTAAATCATACCGAAAATTGAATATTTGGGTTTGAAAATCTTCCTAAAAAAAAGTTAATAGCACAGAAAATTGTAAAGAGATCTTCAACTATATTGACAGATTCACGTTCAGTTGTTCAGTTGCCATTCTAACTCATCACGTGCCCTGTAAAGGAGAGACTTAGTCTCAATTTCCTCGTTAGAACTCGCTTGTGAAGCCGGAGCGGAAAGCTAGTAGTCGATACATTTTATAACGTCCCACGATATACTGGAAATACGGAGCGGGTTTTGTCAGTAAAAAAATGCCGCAATATCTCCATCAAAGCGAACCTCCCCGTTAAAACAGTTTTGTCAAAAAAATAAACTCAACAAATATTTCTTTGCCGAATACATTTTTCATTACTTTCATTGCTCGTACTCGCGACTCCGTCGTCGTGAAATTGATTTTGTTATTTCATAGAGACTACTTATTTATCTAGATTCACTGTATTCTTTTATATTATAACTGTAATATTATCACCTACTACGACTATTACTCTCGAAAAGATTACTCTCGTCTAATAATAAGTATAATACAATGGGGATTAAATCTGTTTTCTACAAACTAAAGTAGAAAGATCTTATTGAGATTTCAATTTGCTTAACGACTATTATTAAGTTTATAGATACACATAAAAATGCAAGTTTATTAAATTTTTTAAAGTTAGTCATAATTCATATGTCATAGCGTTCCCTCATAGGAAAACTGAAATAGATATCCGCTCAATTTTCACTGAATGAAAAGTTTTCACATCTCACCGATGATTTTAAAAGCCACATATTCTCTTTAAAAATGTCAACATTTTACTAGAATTTATAAAACATTTTCCACAGCGTGCTAAACTTAAATAAGACTATTACCGATTTTATGTTATTTCTGTTAAAACTTAACGTTACTGTTTAACCTCTATGAAGCTTAATGCTTCATAAAAATACTGTAAAGAGTCCACTATGTGCCAGTAATATTCTGGTTTATATCATTGTAGCCATTTCTGAAGCAAGCTCATACAAAAAACAGACACAATCATTTTATATACAAGAGAATGTAATTTAAATATCAATGTTTCAGCATCAATTCATTTATTAGGTCTTTACCTATGAAATTACCGTTTTGTATGAAAAAATTTAAACGAATTTTTTTCATGTATTTTTTATTTGTATTAATCGAAGTAATCACCCATGCAATCAATGCATCTTTGCCTACGCAGTGGCAGTTTATTGATGCCCTTCTTAAAGAAATCAGCTGGACGGGAGGTAACAAGTTCTTCAAAGGCATTTTGTACTGCCTCTCGGGTATTGAATTTTTTTCCCGCCAAAGAGTTATCCAAATTCTGGAAAAACTAGTAGTCTGTAGGCGCAAGGTCTGGTGATTAGAGCGGACGACGGAGAACTTCTAACCCCAGTTCTTGCAACTTGGAGACCGTCTGCTGTTGTCTGTGCGTTGTCGTGCAGGAGCAGCGGAGACGAGCGATTGACCAATGCTGGTTGGAGATGTATCAGCTTCTCCATCATTGTGTTCAGTTCTTCACAGTACACATCTCCAGTAATGCTCATCCCGTTTGGTAAGAAGCTGTGATGAATCACACCGGTGCTAGACCACCAAACAGTGACCATCACTTTTCTAGGGATAATTTTTCGTTTAGGGCATTGTTTAGGAGCTGAACCAGGATCCAACCAATTTGCTGAGCGCTTGCGGTTGTCAAACAGAATCCATTTTTCATCACAGGTAACAATGCGGTTCAAAATTCCTTCATTTGTGTGTCTGTTGAGCAGTGCAAGGCACGTCTCGATGCGTACTTCGCGCTGGCGATCATTGAGTTCGTGGGGCACCCATTTGTCAAGCTTTTGTACCTTGCCAATTTGACGCAAATGGACCAATATTGTTTTGACGCTAACGTCGAAAGCTGCTGCTAATTCAGCCGTAGATTGGGTATCATCAGCTTCCACAATCGCCTTTAATTCGTCATTGTCGACCAAAGTCTTCGGACGACCGCGAGGTTCATTTTTCAGGTCGAAATTTCCAGAACGGAAGCGAGCAAACCAATAACAGGTGGTGCGTTGGTTTGTAGTGTTAGCTCCGTAAACGTCGCTGATGTTGCGTGCCGCTTGTGCCGCGTTGCTGCCACGACGGTACTCATATTCCATAATTATATTCCATAATTCCATAATTCCATAATTCCATGATGACAAAAAAGATTGAAATGCGATGAAAATGTAACACTAATCAATAAACTAATGACTACTTTTGGAAAAAGCATTCCATGTTTTTAAAATAAAATTAATTTGAAATTAGAATTGTTAGCCAAACAAAAATTATTTTGATTTGTAATGGCCAGTACTGCAGAACGGCAATTTCATAGGTTTAGACCTATTATAATTACGTCAGGCTATTTGAATTGTGTACCGAGTTTGAAATTATCAAGAAATGGGGGGTATCTCCGGCTTCTTCACTGACCGAACGAAACGCAGCAATGGAAGCACTATTACTTCACGTCGGTTTTCTGTGGGTCGGGTGGTAGTACCCCGGGCGAGCCAACTCATTCATGCTGAAACCAGTAGTAGCTTCGGCGTGACTCTACCACCTACGAAACTCTTGAGTTCGTGACGCACACATGCTGGTTCGTACATATGTGTACGTCACTAATTTATATATGTATGATTAGCGTAGTACGATTCGCGTTGTTGCATACATGACAACGGCCCAAGCCAGGCAATAGCCCTAGCCGACGTTCGGCCATTGTACTACCCTTGAGTTTGTTACCAAGTGGCTAAGTGTTTTACACACTAGCCCCATTAGTCCGCTGAAGCTGTAAAGGGTCGTCAGGCCAATAGCGTAGTCAGTTAATCTTAACAAACGCTTTGCCGCTGCTACAAAGCAGAGCTTTATGAGTTCAAATTTTTCATGAGACAAGTATTTTTATAATCCACATAAAATTATTAAAAACTTATAAAACTTAAAAGTCTAAGTGATACTATTCCCTCTGGATATAACATAACTATTGCATAGAGACATCGCACCTCCATTTTTCAATTTGCAGCGTCATCCCCACAGGGGGCGTGTCGCTGACGAGGACAAGAAAGCTCTCATATGATATCCTCACGAACACAAAGGCTCCCTTGACACGTGTAACTCTGAGTGCCGATACTGCACCGGTTTTCAATTTTCCACGAACGTGTATTTCGTAACATTTTACAGTGTAGTTCTTTCAAATGATCATTGCTTTTGTTGCTTCCACGCTCGTAGTTTTTAATCAACAAATTGTTACGGGAATAAACGTTGAGTTCTATTTTAATCGTAGATGGAACGTTGCATTAAGATATTAGTTTCTGTGACAATTTACTATTATACAATAAACTAGCGGGCCGGGTGTACGTTGTCCTGCCTTGATAATAAAAAAAATCTAAAATTCAACCGCAGTGTCACCTACCGGGTCCTATTGTGAATCTAAACCATTCTCCAATCCACTGGAACACGCACACAAAATTTCATCAAAATCGGTCCAGCCGTTTAGGAGGAGTTTAGTGACATACACACGTACAGAAGAAATTTATATATAAAGAAGATAAACGAATATCAATTTACTATATTTTTTCCAAGTAATGTTTTATCGAATGATTCTTAACTAGCTACTGTCTGCGATGTCGTTTTCATAAAAATCGTTTTTCGTTTTATCTGGACTAGTCGTGGTTTGTCCCGTATTTTTTAAATTGTAATTGGGTTATTACTAATTAAGCCCACTAACGATTGTGACGATTTAATATTACCGCTCTAAAATTTTATTATTAATGCTTAACTTCTATAAAGATACCTATATACTCTGAAAATTGTACAAACCTCGTAAAAAATTGGTTTAGTTTTTTTTTTTAATTAGTGCAAAGAAGGAACAGTAATTTCAATTGTATCTTCAATTGTATATTCTGATTTTTTTGCAATATTATTAGAAATGCGAGTCATTGAAACATTTTAATAAGATGTAGGCATAACAAATAAAATAACATGTAATATACTGTAGCGAATTATAGTAACCGAGCCTCCGGCCTCGGCTTCGCTCGCATTAATGTAGACTTATCCTTCGCAAATAGTATTTTTTTCTGGATAAAAGGTACCTTATATCTTTTTCTGTAACCCTGCTAACATGTATGCTAAATTCCATGGTGATTGGTTGAGTAATCAAGGTGCGAAAGCATAACAAACAAACAAACTCACATTCACATTTATAATATTAATTAGGATTATTATTATATACGTATGCAATTACATAGTTAACAAATTAAAAAAAAAAAATACAGTCGAATTGATAACCTCCTCCTTTTTTTGAAGTCGGTTAAAAAGTAATCCGTTGAGATGAAAAATCTATTTTCTTGTTACACAAAAATCTTTATTTGTGATATAAATCTATTTGCGCTAGATTTGAGCTGCAATCCGTTTTCAACTCTGCCAACGAACCGACAAGAATCCAGCGATACCTTTCGAGCAAGGACAAAATGAAGTCGCCAGTCTCTATATTTATTTTCTCTAGTGCAGATAAAATACACAGGAGTTTTCTTTCAAACGTAATAGATTTTCTTTAAAAATTAAACTTTTAATTATAGTCTACACTAATATTATAATGCTGAAGAGTTTGTTCGCTTGAACGCGCTAATCTCAAGAACTACTGCTCCGATTTGAAAAATTATTTCAGTGTTAGATAGCTCATTTATCGAGGAAGGCTAAATTAATATTAAATCATTAAAATTAATTATAAATATAAAAATCATTACATACATACCGATTTATACATATTATTCGTTATTTACAATTTTAAAGACAGTGTAACCGACGTCACTCGTCACGTATTTTGTTAACATGAAAAGAATGCTTTTTGAGTAGCCGTTTTTGTCACTATATTTATTAAAAGCCTCAGCGATTATTTTTCCAAAACAATTTACACATAGTAGTTATTTATAAAGTTATTTACCATATTAAAGACAGTGTAATGATTTGATTAAAATGCCTAGTACATTTTAACAGAAATCATTCCCTTTTCACCACAACATACCTCATTCAGTCTTATTAGTAATTATTATTGTTTTTATTACATCTTTTTTTTAAATAATCTATCACACGCTTATCAAATTTTGTATTTTTAAATAATAAAATTCATACGAAACCTGGCGATGTACAGTCCTGGCCTATCATTTGGCCGCTCTGAGTATAGCCATGAGTTCAGGATTGCGCATAGTGACACCTTATCCTTAAATTGTCTCGATGTTATACATACAATACTAGCGCGCCGGGTGGACGTTGTCCAGTCTTGACAATAAAAAAAAATCTAAAATTCAACCGCCACGCCACCTACGAGGTCCAATTGAATCTAAACCATTCTCGGATCCACTGGAAGACGCACACAAAATGTCATCAAAATCGGGCCAGCCGTTTAGGAGGAGTTCAGTGACATACATACGTACAGAAGAAATTTATATATAAAGATAATACGTACTTATACCTAAATTTTTGTTCTGCCCATATATTCAGAGCGGTCAAAAAGTTTGGCGAAGACTGCAACAGTGACCGTTCTATCAGATATCGAAGACATCTTTACATACATAGTATAAAATGAAGCCGCTTTCACTGTCTGTTCCCTTAAATCTTTTAAACTATTCAAAGGATTTTAATACAGTTCTCAGCAATATATAGAGTGATTCAAGAGGATGGCTTATATGTATAATACATACATATTATAGTACAGAAGAACCGAAAAATTCAAAGATTTGTAATGTGATGTCGTAACAAATACGTTTAAATCGCAAACGCTGGCAAGATAGATCAAGTTAATGTACTTCGGAATTGTATATCTTAAAAAGATCGGTAAAAAAGTCCCAATGGTGTATATTTATCTGTAAAGGACCACACCGCTCTACCACCATGAAAAGTATAAAGTTTATGAACATTCTCATATATATAATGTAATACATACCTATAAGCCATAGAAATTTCACTTCCTCTGCGTGTATACACTAATACACGCTCTGTTTTTTTTAAATAAAGGAATGATAATAAGGCATCTACTCAATGCAATAAAATGATAATTATGTTCGTTATTATTCCGAACATTATTTATCAGATTTTTTTATCACGAACAGTTGCAATCAATTTTTTAAGCTGATTTCGTGTTCAATATATGATTACAAATTTACAATAGATATAATCAGTCAAGTATTAATTATAAATATGTTCAGTAACTCAAATACAATTGTAAACAAATTACCTTACATTAGTATCTAATCAAAAGGATACTAACTAGCATGTAACGGTTACCACCAAACCAAACTGGCACCGAGAGAATAACGTATCGGAAAATTGGCAACTATGTAATACTAACTCTTGTCCGCGACTTCGCTTGCGTTAATATAGAAAGAAGATATCCCTCGAGGACACTATTATTTTTCTGGATGTTAAGCATCTTCCTTTTCTACACCCGTGACAACGTGTGTGCAAAATTCGAACACAATCGGTTTAGTAGTTTAGACGTGTAAGCGCAATAAATAAAAAATTAACTCGCGTTCCAATTTATAATATTATGACTATAATAATTGTAGGTGGTAGAGCCACGCTGAAGATATTATTGGTTTCAGCATGAATGGGTCGGCTCGCCCGGGGTACTACCATCCGACCCACAAAAAACTGACGTGAAGTAACAGTGCTTGCGTTGTTGCGTTTCGTTCGGTCAATAAGAGCGACGGAAGCCCACCTGCCCTTCCCTCTCTTGTCCCCCCCAAACACAGGTTAGCAACGCTACTGCAACTCCTCTGGTGTTGCTAGTGTCTGTGGACAGTGGTGATCACTTAACATCAGACGACCAATCTGTTCGTTTGGCTCCTATAATATATAAAAAAAACCTTATCCTCAAACATCAACTGTTGAATATACTTTGTCAATCATCCATGGAACAAAATTGCCAAAGCAATAATACAGAGCTACATAAATACACAAATAGAATTACTACTCTAACAACTACAGTAAACTATCATACGCATACAGTTCAAGAACTTTTACATTTATGAATGTTATTGCAAAGTTAGACAATATTAGTTCAAATATGACCCGCGGTCCTAAAATAACATTGGTTACCCAAGTAACTTGACTAGTGCTTGAGAGAGCGTTTTTACAAGAAAGTTATACCCAAGACTATCAGTATAACCTTGGAGATTAAAGTGCAAACATAAAGATATGTTTTTTTTATATCTATATAAATAAAATGATAGAGGTTTGTCAGTGTGCGCGCATCACTCAAAAAATACAGGATAGATTTCGGTCATTTTTTTTGTAGTTCTACGTCTTAACTTAGTAATTATGTACAATTATCTCAATAGCTTCATTTAATATAAAGCTATTAATGTTTAAATCAAATATGATTTTTTAAAGCACTACTCGTTTAACAACGCGAAACATGTTTTCTTTTCTTGGAGGAATGGGTCAAGCGATGTGGTGCTTATGATTTTCCTCTGTACATAAAATATATTGTTAAGACAATAAACGATGCAGACAGAGTTGCTGGCATCAGCTAGTTACTTATATAAGAGTAACGACCAGCTCCAGCTTCGCACGGGTGCAATGTATATATCCATTTTAATGAAATACTGTTAAGGGCAGGTTTGATCTACGTGACATGTATAACGTATGTAATTATTTAATTGGATAAGGAATAATACTGTATTCTATAAAACAGCTTGGTAAATAACACATAATTATTTTTGTAAAAAGATAATAATGGTTACTGTGGGTTATTCTGTAGACATAAATATATACCACCGCTTTTTTATCGATCTTTTTAAGGTATACAATTCCGTAGTACGTTAATTTGATCTATCTCGTAAGGTTTAGCCAGCGTTTGCGACTTAAGCGTATTCGTTACGACATCATATTACAAATCTTAGAATCTGTCGGCTTTTCTGTGCTATAATATGTATTATACAAATAAACCTTCCTTTTGAATAACTCTATCTATCGTTGAAATTACTACTTACTGTATTAAAATCCGTTGAATAGTTTAAAATATCTAAGGGAACAGACAGCGGAAGCGACTTCATTTTATACTATGTAAACATGTATCTATCGTTAATTTTTTATACAAATTTTCATTTGTAATATTTATTTTTAATAATCAAGCCCAACAACACCATAACTTATGTGTAGAGTAATGGGATGATGATCGAAAATGGTAACATCCAGAAAAGGATCCTGTGTCATTACGAAAGCATACAATAGAATGCCGTACTTCAAACTTCATAGAAACGCTAAACGTAGATTTCAAAGACAAATCCTTGCACGTGTTCGGACGCATTATCAATAAAACTTGATAGTTATAAGATTTGTATAACAGTTTTTATAACTGTAACTAAAATAATTTAGTAGGTGGTAGAGCCACGCTGAACCTACTACTGGTTTCAGCAGGAATGGGTCGGCTCGTCCGAGGTAGTACCACCCTCTCATAGGAAATCGACATGAAGTAACAATGCTTGCATTGTTGCGTTTCGTTCGATCAGTGAGAGCGCCGGAAGACCACCTCGAACTATTGCTTAATTCTCTCGCAAGCATACTTTCTGACGTAAAATATGTATGATAGTAGCTCAGCCTCTAAGGATGGTAGCAGGCTATTAGTTACCCACAGTAACCTTCGTCAATAAGTAGACAGACTACAAATTTAAAGGAACTCAAATTTGTCATGGAATATGAGAGATTAAGACAGACATATTTCGGTGTCATTTTCAATTACATTTATAAACTATTCGTACAAAATATCTATAAATTCCCTACAAAGTCATTACATGTTATAATAAGCAGATGTTTTCAATTAATTTTACAAATGAGAGTACACATGTCATGAATAGATACAGAATGTTATAGGAAATTATTACATTTCACAGAGTATAGAAAACAATCCCGTTCTTAGTTCAAAATAAACACCAATTCACTGAAGGAATTCCCACGCACTATGGTCCCTCAGTAATTTCCTAATCCTCTTTAATGGAATATCATTAAATCGCTTCCACCCTTTGATTCTAAAGATTCTCTACAGCTATCGAACGTGCGCAAACAACGAACCTTCTCGAATATCACTATCTTAAGACGTTAAATTAGTTTATGGAAGAACTGAACTGAAAGACAGGCCGAGTAAAGGAATAACATAGTAATCAACTTTTTATGGCTTTAAAACAGAATTATTTGTATGTGGGAAGATATTGGCACTCGAGACATAGGTTAAATTCAGTTCAAGTGTTATATTTCAACAATGTGAAATATTAACAAATATCTTTCTTTCTACTTTCTTTCTTTCTTCTTTCTTTCTTTCTTTATTCTTTATTTCTTTCTTTCTCTATAATAATAGAGAAAGAATGAATAATAATTCATTAGTATAATAATTTAATAGAGAATGAATAATAATTTAAATAGCTATGTTAATTGTCATTTCAATAATTATATTGCAATTTTACAAATGAAATTTGTAAAGATACAATTTTCTGTTTATATATAATCTTATTTACGTAATACATTGGTTTATGTTTTAATTAAGTATTGGGTTTAATCATGAAACTATTATAATTATATATTAACGAGTTGCTACTCACCCTTAAATAACCCTTTAAAAATGGCAAAAATGAGATCCAAAAAATTTTTCACCTAGAATCATCTACGAAAATTTTCGCCCCGATTGGTCTTACTTCTACGACGATACATTGACACGTATGTAACTATGTATTTTGGGTTTTGGTAAAGGAAAAGCGTCATTGTAAGGTATTTTCTAATACCTTTCCGGCTAGCAAACACTCTAAAGTTAAAACCCAGTCTCTGAATTCTTATGACTTATAGGTATATTGGGACAGTTGTGTTTGACAGCCTTGACTTTGGGCTTAGTATGTTATCACCTTTAGTAACGTCATAACGTGAGATTAAATTATGGTCAAACGAAAAAACTTTGAAAATTAAAAATATAAGAATAAATACAACTTATATATTAGGATTTCCAATTGCGACATTTGTAATCAATGTCCTATTAGTGTTTATTAAGATGGCTACAAATCCCAAGTTGAAAATTGAAGACTAAGATAACATTATCGGTTTTATCCCGTAATTAAAACTTCTAAATTTACCTAATTGAACATTGCCACTTAGTATTAAGTAACATAATCAAAAGCTGGTATCTAACACAAATAAAATTATCAGCTCTATAACTGTATCTTGTGGTAAATATCTTACGGTACCGGACATTTTGAGCTCCATGTCTATAAGTAACCTCGCTCGGTAACACACAATACCGTGAACCCGTCGTGTACGTCACATATTGTCTCCCGTACTTCACGCTCCATGTTTCTTCGCTATTGTCACCGTAGGCTATTGAAAAGCTATTCCACCGAGTACAGTTTCAATATTATTATTACGCTATACATTAACTTATATATATTACGTAGGAAGAAATTTATAGAAATTAGATTAGGTCGAAATTCGACTACGATGAGGGGTATAAACGTTAATTATAATATGGATTTTTTTTTAATTTCGTTGGTTTCGCGGTGAAGTAATTTGGAATTAGCAATATAAAGGGAGAGACGGATGATCGCAATTTTATACGAGTCACTTCTCTTTCTCTTGACGTGATGCAAGAGTATTATATAAAATTCACCAAGATTTGTCAGTCATGGTTTAGATGCAAGACAGAGAGTCGTGGTGATTTCAAAGTCCGTAAATGTCTTGAGATTAACAATCACAGGGTTGAGAAAATTATCGAACGATTTCTATCAAGCCCAAAAGATGGAATGGACATTACGAAGATTGTTACAAAGCATTATATGCCCTAGTCTCTTCGTAATAAACCAATAATACATACGTAAATAACATATGGATATTATTATCTGAATATCTTTTTGATATTTTCTTTCTATTTACAAGGAAAAAAGTTAACCGTTTGGTAAAAACTGAAACTGAACCTGTAGATGGCGCTGCGATCTGATCGACGATTTCTTTTCAGTCCAGGAAAATATCTGCCGGTCTCGTTAATCTATACTAATATTATAAAGAGGTAAAGTTTGTGACGTTGTGAGTTTGTGGGTTTGTGGGTTTGTGAGTTTGTGACGTTGTGACGTTGTGGCGTTGTAAGGGGTATTCTCAGGAACTACTGGTCCGATTTGAATAACTCTATCAATTTTATATAGCTCATTCATCGAGAATGGTTATAGGTTATATATCATCACGCTAAGACCAATAGGAGCGGAGCAACAATGAAAAATGTTTTAAAATCGGGGTATTTTTTCCTTTTGAGAGCTTCCGCTGCGTCTTGGCCCAAAATAACTATTCCACGCGTGCAAAGTCACGGGCGGAAGCTATTAACTAATTATATCATAATCTATACTAATATTATAAAGAGGTAAAGTTTGTGAGGTTTTAGGGGGTAATATCTGGGGAGTCGGAGAAAAATGGTCGAACGAAAACGTTTCTTACGAACGCAGCCTTAATTATGAGATATATATGATTGAGTTCTAGAGAAAAGTTATAGCTTGATAATGCCTATTACCGCCCAACGAAGTGGGCACGGGTCGGCTAGTATAACTATAAATCTTATACATCATTAAACTATTAACAATAAGAAATATAATAAATTTACTAATCGTTTTTACTCACCTTTAATTTAATTTATACCGCACATAAAAATCTGCAACAAGCATAACATAATTTTAACTTGTATAACATTTATTGACTACAAATATTGATTACAATATACCTACAGTTTAATAACAATAAAAAATAGCCTACGAACTTCGGAGATAATGAAGTTTCCTGTGGCTGTAAAGATTCAGTAGTTACGGAAATAAACATTACTTATATATAAATGAATAAAATTTAAGCGTCTGTTCGTAGTGTCAAAATAACTAATTATTACTGAATACATATGAAAGCATATACGCTATTAAAAAAACGTTGACTCCATGTTGACGAAACGGTTGGACCGAATTTGACGTGACTTTTTAAGTAGTTATGATAAGGAAAAATTATTTATATTAAAAAAAAAATATCCGGAAAAAATTAAAAAAAAAAAAAAAAAATACTTCTTACATATTCTAAAAAACACTTTATTCATTAGTTCAGTTAATTATTCTACGCATGGATATATAGCGTCATAAGTCGAACACTTAGGCCGATCGCGCCTCTCCATCGTTTATTCCGCGCTCTCGCTTACACGCTCGGCTCAGACGGAACGGGACAATGAGTCATGCTTTTTCGTGTGTGTAGCCGGCGTTCATCGATTTATAAGACATTATCACGTCAGAAATTATAACAAAGAAAAAATACGGTACAACACTTTTCAAAAATCAAATAATGTACGCGATAATTATCATAAGAATAATATTATGTAAAAACGTGAAACGGAGAAATCAACACGGAGAGTAAAAGGCATTTCATTAAATTCATCTCATTAACAAACTACTCATTACCATATAGCTAACGCATAACATATTCCAACTTGATGAACCGAGTTCTAGAGTTTTCTAATTGTCTACGACAGTAAGTACTTCAACCATTTAGCATAAAAGTAAATGTATCAACTAGACACAGATATATAATATCATTACATAGTATAAAATAAAGTCCCCTACCGCGTCTGTCTGTCTGTTTGTTCGCGATAAATTCAAAAACTACTGACCGGATTTTCATGCGGTTTTCACCAGTGGATAAAGTGATACATGAGGAACGTTTTTGTGTATAATTTGTCAAGGATTTATTTTTAATCAGGGCGGGACAACGTCTGCCGGGCCCGCTAGTATATATATATAACAAGATATATTTTATCATACTACTATTGTACGTTATTTGGAATGGAACAAGAATTTATTTGAAAATACTTTTAGGTTATATACATATTCACTAGCTCTTGCCCGCGGCTTCGCTCGCATTAATATAAGTTTGACATATCCTTCAGGAATAGTACATTTTTCCTAAGTAGCCCAACCCCTTTTCTGTCCCTACCTGTAGTCCTGTGAAGCAGTAAAGGCTTATCAAGCCAATAGTGTATCCATTTCGAAAAAAAAGCCTACCCCTGACAACGTCTATGGATAATTTGATGACAATTGGTTGAGTCGTGAATGCGAAACAAACAAACTCATATTGACATTTGTAATATTAAACAGGAATATACCTAAAAATCATATTATCATTTTATTTTTATTTCAAATTTATGTTTACGTTATTATTTTTAATTATTCTCGCTAAATCGCTCATGCCTATCATGGCGTTGAATTACACTATTCTAAATAACGCTAGTTCTCTTCGATTGAATATGCTAACGTCATAATCTCAAAACATTGTTTCGGAAGCTGTGACGCCACGCGCTATATTTGGTGTTTCTTTTCACGTTTCAAGTTGATTTCTTAATTAATTATTACAGAGCTTATTTTGAACGTAAATAAAAATAATACGACGTTCAGTTGTTGTATATCGTAAATTATTGAAAAATAATATATTGTTGTTGTTCAGCGTATGTAACTCGACTCGAAGTTAGGTCACTTCAATTTTATGGAAATAATTGAGTTTTAGAAATATTTTTATGTTTTTTTTTTATATTTATCAGGTTCTATTGTTCGCTATAGAATATAATAGCATAAACATGTAATCGAATTAAAGAAGTATTACATGGAAAACAATAAACACGTCATAACTTAAAAAACCTTCTCTATGAGTCAACGTTTAAAAGTAATTATAATATAATCATTGAATTCAGAACAATAACATTATGTGAATAAAAGTCGAAATAAATCTACTATTTAGTTAAGTAGTTCTAAGTCTACAACATTTTATGTGAAATGTGTCAAACCACAGGAACGTGCCTTGGTTCATCAAAGTATTGTAAAGTCGATTGAATCGGCACTCCAACTTGGTGAGATGTTGAACAAAGTTTCACGAGAAACAATTACAACACTCCTAAGCCTCTAGACGGAGTTGTCAAAGTAAGCCCGCTTAACATCTGTGTTGGTTTTGTACCTTACTCGAGTCTGATATTACACTATATTATTATAGCCTTCTTAATTATCATTGTTTACATTATAGAAACATAAGTTATCCAATATTCATTTATTATTTCATACTCTGAAACTCAATAGTATTAAAAAAGTTATAACATGGAGTTGTTAAAGCAAGTCCGCTTAACATCTGCGTTGGTTACTGATATTCTGATTACACTATATTATTATGGCCTTTGTCAAGCCAAGACTTACCTATCATTGTGTACATTAGTGAAACTTCGGCATCTAATAGTTATTCATTATTTCATGATAAATTCATATCACATCGTACTCTGAAGCTCAATTATTTTTAAAAAACATTCAAGTCGAAGTTATCAATGTATCATATATCTGGGTTACTGACATTTTGGTATTACACTATATTATCATAGCGTTCTTAGCTATCGTTGTGTAGACCATAGAAGTATTGTCATCTAATAGTAATTTATTATTCCAAAATAAATTCCTATTATCTCATACTCTGAAGCTTAATTATTATTAAAAAAACATTCAAGTCGGAACCAAACAAGTCCGCTTAACATCTATCTTATTGCTGATATTCTGGTATCAAACTATATTATAACTGTTATAGAAACATGCGTTTTTCAACATTAATAGTTGATGCCATAATAAATTCTTATTATATCATATTTCGGAGCTCAAATATTATTAGAAAAGATTGATAATTAAAAAAACCAAACACAAAAAGTCCTTTTACGAAACTCTACAGCGTACCTGTGATTCCTGCCTCTCTGGATAGTATATTGTGCATTGGAGAAAACTCTTAATACCTATTTTTTAATCGAACCCAACATATTATATTAATTAATAAACACTTAGAGAAATTTTGAAGCCTGTTAAGTTAAGTAAAAAGTACCTATATGACCTACTTTATATCGTACATGGAAAGTTTAATGTTGCCAAGCTGAACTGAGTAGATACTTTGACTCAATGAAATTTATCTCAAATATTATCATTACTTCTTTTGAAACAGATTATATAAAAGTTTTCATTAAGATGTAGAATAGAAATGAGAATATTTTCAATGTAATTATTAGCACAGATTGACTTCCTTCGCAAGAAATACAATAGCAGCAATCACGATGGTAATTCATTCTGCGGTTCTGACCGCAATACAACTTCCAATACAATCAACATGCGTCCAAATCTTTAGACAAGTTATAATAGCGGCTCTTACAATATATTTACCGTTTAATCAATTTTTTCGTGACTTGAAACTAAATAAGATATTTTCTCACTTATTGCCAAAAAAAAATGTCTTCCATATTAAAAATGATTTTAAGTGTTACCCAAAGTCTAGCGTTAATAGTAATTAAAATATTAGAAGAAGTCGTAATAATATTATTAAAATTTTTATAATGCTTTATAGTTTAAATTTGACCACAATCACATTTGATGTTAAGTGACGATATGGTCTAGGATGGTAAACACGCTAAACTTAGACACTGCTGGCTTTCAAGTGCAGCTGCCGGAACTCACCAATAGGTTTCTGGCGTTTTTAACAGTTCCTGACAGATTTTTAACTCGGGAATTGTATTTAGCCTAGAAGAAGCCCTACTGTCTTACAAATTCTGAATTTTCAAAGAATTCCGGATCTGCCTTCAATTATCTATAGCAAAGATTTACTATAATTCTGGTTGTACATATAACGCTCTTGAATATTTTGTAATAGATATCTTTTATACAAAATATCATAAGAGACATGGAACAAATCACAGAAAAAAAAATTTTTTTTTCGTACTGTCTACGCTATTGACCTAGCAAGGTCTTAACAGCTTCACCGGACTACTAAGGCGAGCGCTTAAGGCACTCAGCCGATTTTATTTGAGCAACTAGCTCCAGGTTGCACGGCACACCTCGACTTGGGCTGTTACCGGATACATGCAATTCGCGACCTATCTGAACTAACCTAAGCTAAGCTACATATTCATACTTATATGAGTTATCGAAACATATATGTGTACCAAGCATACATACCTCGACAACTCTTATATGTATTTTGTGTCAGATAACTTTTCTAAACTATTTCAATTCGATAACGGAAAAAATACAACCCTTCCACTTTCATGTGTAAGCACGTGTGCGTGTACGTGTGTGGAGGTGATATTTGTAATGTTGTTGCAGTGATGTAAGATTTTGTGTCACTGTATCGCGCGAGCAGCGCACTCAAGGGCTCCGAGGGAACCGCTTGAGCCGCTGCCTAAGGGGGCCTAGTCTGGTCACAGAAAAATAACAAAGAACAATATATTAATACTTAATTAAAATACGATTAAAAATACAACTATACGACGATAATAATTACTACGGAAAATACTACACGTACACATTAAATGACGAATACCGAAACCCATTTCTTAAAAAAAACGTAAAGAACAAATCATTAAAATTCAACACTAATTTATACCCCGGACACAATCCAACTAATTTACCAGTTTCACATCAGATATCCAAGTAATCAAACGATTTAATTGAGTTGGCAGTCTGTACGTGAACGCTACGTGAGTAACAGTCGCCCAGCGCATATCAATAAAACATAAACCGCAACCAGTATATTCATGATCGAAATGGAACGAGAACTCGACACTTTCGTTCGTGACAAAGAATAGAACGTTTAACACTGTCAAAGACATACTTGTATTATGCGAATGCATTTTACATGCTTCAACAAGAGGGTTGTTGCGTACAGACATACATATAATTAATAATTAATTATTATTCCACCATAACTGTATAAGCATATAAATATAGTGTGTATACAAATAAAAATCAATTACCGAATGTATGTACCACATAACTTCAGAACGATTAAAATAGCTCTATATAAAAATACTGAGTGAGACAAAAGAAACTCTTAAAAAATATTTTCCCTAATCATTTTCCCTTTAAAAATATTGATAGAATTAACAAATTGACATTCAGTTGCCCTTTTATTTAATTTCAAGGTCGTACTATAATGGAAAGATTTGGACTAATTTTCATCGTTAATACACCCGTGCTAAACCGGGAGAAGCATTTAGTTATATATCTCTAATTGCTATATACATTTAATTGTTTTAATCCTGCCTATAATTGGCCCTATTTGTGATCGCGGGAGATTTTCAAAGAACTTAGAGCACTTACAGACTCTATAATAATGGTGAAGAAATGTTATCCCAGTTACGTTATTTCGGAAGTACAACGAAATTAGAACCGTTCCTATTTCAATGTATAGTTAACTTAATGACACGTTTCTTGACGGGCATTCAAAGTTATTTCATTCTCAACGTAACGGTTCCATTAAAATTATTGACGTACATCAAAGCTGGCCGCGTATTGATCGAGACAACTCACACATAATTACGAGAAATAAATAAAAATGCTAATAACCTGGTTTCGTTGATCTTCTTCGAAATTGATAATATTTTAACACTGAATGTGGATAGATATAAAAATTCCTAATAGATAGCATACGATAATGACAATACATTTCTCAGCTGTTATTATACGGCGACAAGTAATGGAGTTTTACAATTTATTTTATTAGGTCACACATGCAGTAAACCTGTCTTTTTAAAGTTATTAATATACTTTAGGACAATAACGATGAAGTAAAAACAAACTTTAATTTTATTAATCAATATTTAAGGATTTTTTTTCGAATAAACTATCAAAGGTATTTGGGAATCCCAAAAATCTCAAAAGTATAATTTTGTTTAATTGTACCATACAAGATACATACTGGTTAAGCCTTTTTGGGGAAAAAATCCCCTTTTGCTAAATAAAATTCATAGCACTAACCAATAACACACAGCTTAAATCAGATGATCTAGTAACTTCCATGTGTTCTTATATCACATAGGTAGTTGTATGTATGTATAGTCTGTATGTATGTATTTATAATAATGATAGTAAAAATATAAATAACATCGATAACATGATAATAAAACGAGTTCCACATTTAGACGCGGACTTAGTCGCCCAGGACATATTTAAATACATTATCTATGTCAGGGTAGCTCAAAGTGGGGTACGTGAATCCCTAGGGGTTCGCCATTCGATAGAAGAGGGTTTGCGATAAGATATTACGTAATTACAGATACAGATATTGCTAATGCTAAAGATGGCTGGATTCGTAGCCCATTTGTGGTCACGAACGAGAGAATAAATTTTATTATTTAATTAAGGGGTTGCTATCACCTGGAAATATTTACAGGGGTTCGTGGAGCCAAAAGTTTGAGAAACCCTGATCTATGTTAACAAATCTGTATTTTCCTCTGTACGTGTCAATTTTATTCAAATGTTGCGCTAGATATCCATTAGAAACAACATTGATCATAAATATGACACTTTAAGAAAAAATGTATATTCGAATTTAACTCAAAAATGACTTAGCCGATTTTATTTTAAATTTTGTACCCAATATACATCATTTCTTAATTAGAATATTACACGAATTGCCAAAACTCAAATTACAGAATTATATATTTTTACTTACGAGTCCGGCGGACGTTATATCGTCTTGTCAATAAAACAAGCTATGACAAATTATATATCTAAACCTTCCTCATGAATTACTTTATCTGCTGGTGAAAACCGAATGAAAATCCGTTCAATAGTTTTTGAGTTTATCGCGAACAAACAGACAGAAGCGGCAGAGGACTTTGTTTCATAATATGTGAGTGATATTCACAACCAATTCTAAGGTTTTAATATTGTGGAAATCATAAAATTACAAGATGTAAGTAATCATTGCGTAATAAACGCACGCAGAGCCACGAGCAAGTCTATCATATATATATTTACTATTCAAAAACAGACCAAATTCCTATTATTTATTAAGCATTTCAACATAACTCATAAATAGATAGGGGCTATAATACATGCTAATAACTAAGAACAGGGTCACTGACCTTGTGTACGAATAGTTCATTTCAAATGCCGTTATGTTTCGTCTACATAAATAATACTTCGTTTATATTAATTAAAGTCATCTCCATCGTCATATTTTAAAAATAAATCACACTCTCTTTTCATACGACTATATTGTTTTTGACTAGATTTTGAAATCATACTCGAAATTTTCATAAACATAACTACCTATACAATTTTATGTACATAATTTCGTTACATTAATAACTGTTTCCATATAGGATTTAAAAAGAGTTGGACATTAAAATTTACTTATTTACCTATTTCTATATATAACTTTAAAAAGTTGAGTATAGTATGTTAATTTGCACAACATTCTAGACTTTTATAAATATTCGGTACGTTGAAAGAATACAGATAATTTTGAAGTTTTATACTCGGATTCAGTTCTGGATTGAAATGTTAACGTTCAGAACATGTCTATAAATTGGTTTGTTACATGGTTCGGGCGAGACTGTAATACTGATTTACTCTAAACAAATTGAAATTTAATTAACCAAATTAATTAAGGAACGTGATAAGTTGCTTGTATTACTACCATCTGGCGGCTACATACCGAAATACATATTTGTAGGCATTTAAAATCACGATCTAGTGCGGATATTAAGTCAATGTTATCCTAAAAAAAGCAAAAACAACTATAGTTCTAACAACAAAATCTTTCATGAAACATGTCACGTTCATTAAAATTGTAGCTAATATGTACCTGACTTCAAAATCCGAGATTATCGCAGAATGTCTATACATATACGGGGTGAAGGTTTAAAGAGTAGCAATATTCACAAAGGTTACTGAGTACTCGTTTCTGGTTCTAAATCAGTATATAAAAAAACTGTATCTTTATCTTCTATGCGTTCCTACAACAATAAATCGTATACTATAAGACTTTACGAATTACGGTACGCACCTCTGTATATTTTTCTTAAGTACTGCGACCCCTTGTCAATAGATGGCGCAGGAGCCGTTTCATTTCGATAATCAAGTAAAGTAGTCGTCAGCAAAAGTTACTTTGAAGTAAGTTTATCTGTTACACCTTTTTCATAAAACCATTTCAAAAAATGCTTAAAACAACTTATCATAGTTATATATCTTTATATATAAATTTCTTCTGTACGTGTGTATGTCACTGAACTTCTGCTAAACGGCTGATGAAATGTTATGTGCGTGTTCCAGTCGATCCGAGAATAGTTTAGATTCACAATCGGATTCGGTATGTGGCACTGCGATTAAATTTCAGATTTTTTTATTGTCAACGCAGGGCAATGTTCGCCTGGCCCGCTAGTATATATATATATATAATTTTGTTTTTCCTAAAATTCCCATTCACACCACGAAATTTTAAATAAAGTAATTCCTTATATTCATTTATTTCCTTTCAAATGCAAACAGTAGAAAAATATTTTACAAAAATTACTGAGGTAACAATCAGAGACCGCGTTGTTGAGATTGCTGTTTATTCAATCTTAAAAATATATGTAAATCAACTAATTGTATATTGAACGATTTCATGAGTTGAATGACGTAAATTTTGTGAATAAATAAAACGTGCAACGCTTATAAAATTGAAATAACTATAATAATATTTATCTATAGAGAGAAAAAGAATTTGTAATTTGAAATCTAAAAATTGGAACCAAAGTAAATTTTACGTCTAAATTCAATTTTAGAATGTGCTTAAATGTCATTATGTAACAATTCTTGATTTCTTTTCTTTGCTAATATGTGAAAACTTATAGTTTCGAAAAAATAAATTATACAAGTCTTCGTCAATCTTTTTGACTGCTCTGAATATAAATGCCCAGAACACGAAATTTGATATTAATACATACTATATTATTAGTATATCATCCAGACAACTCAAGGATAAATAAATGGCAATTATAGATTTCTAAAATAATTTTTAACTTTATTTTGTATTAAACTTTTGACCATATTACGCTCAAAAATCTTCAGAGCGGCAAAAAGTTTGGCGAGGACTATATACACACTATGTGAAGTAACCTCAATAATTATATTTTCGTATCATAATAGATGATATTAATAATAATTTAAAAAATAATCACTATTCAGTGGTAGCCCTAATGAGGAGCGAACCACGACTAAATCAGTTTAGATCAAACAGATATGGATATATATTATATTTATGCAATAATTTCTCAACCGAAAGTTTATTTTAGACTCGAACTACATATAAGAATGGCCAACACAACTAATAACAATTTACAAAGAAACCCTAATCAGGTTGTTATTAATTCACCATGGATTTATGCTGTCATTTTCCAAAATGTTTATTATATAAGGCCACCGGTATTCTTAGAACTTTTCAGTTCAGTCATAGTGTGATTAAATAAGGTTTATAATAGGAATGTAAATCTAACGTCTCTATACTTTTGAATTTTTTGTGAAAAAAATATTGCAAGTGTCTAGGAATAAATAATAAAATACATTTCAATCAATTTTCGAAATGTCTGTCTGTTTGTTTTTATGAATACGCATCGCTGCTAAATACTGCGTTCATGATAAAACACAAGCATAAAGCATATCTTCGAGTAACATTTAGTCTTTGTTTCATTGAAATTGGTTCGGTCTATCAAAAGTTATTGTACTTTTAATGACGACGCGACTTAAGTACGAGAGATAAGTGGATAAGTAAATGGACTTAATACATTTAGATGACTATATTAATCGCTGTTTTTCTACATAATAGGTATGTTATTCTACATTCATGTAGGTGGTAAAGCCACGCTGAAGCTATTATTGGTTTCAGCATGAATTGATCGGCTCGTCCGGGGTAGTACCACCCGACCCACAGAAAACTGACGTGAAGTAACAGCGCTTGCACTGTTGCATTTCGTTCGGTCAGTGAGAGCGCCGGATACCCACCTCCCCGCCCCCTCACCCCTCCCCATTCGTTTGGAATCAACTCCCATGGTGTTGCTAGTATCTGTGGACGGGGGTGATCACTTACCATCAGGTGACTCGCCTGTTCGTGTGTCGCCTATAATATTTAAAAAAAAACATAAGGTTTCACGTGGACGAAGTCGCGGGCACAGCTAGTTAAGAATAAATTGCAAACGCTAGTCACACAGTTAAATAACTAGAAAAATGCAATAACAACGGTACAACCACGTCGCGTTCTCTTGTTTCTGGGAAGCGCGCCGTCCTTGCGGGCGGACATGTCTTAAACTCGACCAAGCCTATTGAGATGAAACTTCTCGTACCGTTGCGCGACCTTGATCAAGCCGTAAACCGGTGTCGGGTTACAGTTTGTCCGCTTCGACGCACTTGTATGGTAACTATGGACGCCATCAAACGATTTAGTGTAATAATCCCACACTCGCAATATAATACAATAACTTTTAATTTTTGAAGTGAAAACTTCTTTAGACGCGTTGAGCACTTTTTTTGGGTGAACAATAATCATGGAACTCGCGTCATCGTCACCGAACGCTTTCCATGAGCTACATGTATACTGTGCATTAGACAGATAAAAAAAAATCGTCTATTTTTTTTCCTTAAATATATCGAAAATATTGTTGGAACGATGAAAAAAAAATCTTGCGAAAGCCACAGCCCTTAATATTAATATTAGGAATGTCGCATGATAAGTTTCAATTTCTCGTATGATTAACATGGGAAAGCTTGTCTTTTTTGAGTTTAGAATTTTATAACTCTTAATGGTTCATCAAAAAGGCTACAACCAAATCTTGTATAAAATTGAACGCTCTACAAAAAAGCAATCTTATATTTTGTGGATAAAACGACGCGTTTTGAAGTTATTTAACTTTAAAATATAATTTATAATATTTTCTCATTTTTTTCTAATTTTTTGATGAAACTATCAAGATTATTCATCGTTTCCAACAATATTTTCTATATATTTAGGGGAAAAAAATAGTACATTTTTTAATTTTTAAAATCAGTCTACTGTGCATATATGTTTACTTTTAGGGTGAACAAAAAGCGTGAAACTCGCGTCATCGTTATCACACACTTCCCATGAGCTATATGTAGACTGTGTATATATGTATATATAACATGTATATATACACAGTATAAATAAACTCCCATGCTTTATTAGTATACGTTATATACCTAGTCCGACCATAACTTCTGTTACAAATGAATATGCATTTTTTTTTAAATTAAGTAATGTAATCTCTCTTTAATAGTGAAGATTGATTTAGGGCATGTCCTGTATATCGACGATAAGCACCGAGCTTCAGATCTTGTTCTATAATACGTGACAGAGTCCTAGCGGGAATCTTCATTTCTCGCGATAAGATTTTTTGCTTCCTAATGGGGTTTCGACGAATTCTGGTTTTAATAGCATTAATAGCCTTTATAGTTCTAACAGCAGGCGGCCGCCGCGTCCTTTTCTACTCTTCGACAGAGGAAGTGTTGTTGTATCTGTTGATAGTACGATATACGAACATATGGCTGATACCAAGTTTTTGAAGTGACTGGAATATAACTGACGGCTCCATACCCACTTTGTTCAAGGCGATCACTGCAATCTTCTTTTCTTTAACACCCCATTCCATGTTGTAATTTGATAATGAACACGAAAAAATATGTGAAATGGCGCAAAATCGAAAGAAGTTTTTAAAATAATATACGTGTACCAAATTCAAAATAATTAAAAAGTTGAAAAAAAGAAAAGTTTGTATGTAACAGTATTTATGGCCAGACTAGTTATACTATTTCAATTTATAAATTATGAAATTTAAATAATTCACAGTACAATTAACGTAATAATTCAAAACAGAACACAGTTATTCTATTGTATTCGGTTTTCACATTTGTCGGCAATCCTTATAACTGCCTCGTTTATTTTTGGCAGGAGCTAAATTTATGATTTCGCGTCACGACATGCTACGTAAGCATGGGCGGACGTATTGCGCTTGTGCGGCTAACGTCAGACTAGCGACGCGTAATATAGGCGCCTACATACATGTAATATTGATATTATGTCGATCATCATACGTTGATTGATTAATATACTTTTAATATGACAATTTAAAAGAGAACACATTTATTCCATTGTTTTGAGTTTTCACTTCTATCAGCAGCCCTTATGACTGCCTCGCCTTTTTTTTAACTGCGTAAATAAAACCTCAAATAGGCTCCGCGCTTTCGAATTCAATTCGCGATTGGGAATAAACAAATCGATTAATGCTTTTATTAAGTCGAAATAAAAATATACATAAGTAATACTCCGTTATAAAGAAATAGTGTGTGTATATTGCATATTGTAATAGTGTATATTAACCGTTTTAGAAAGTATTGTGTACAGTTCAAAGAAACCACAATAGTGAATATACACACATCACAGGTACAGCGTGTCATGATTTTTACATTAAATCTAAATTTACATTGAAATGCCTATTATATATTAGGGCTATAGCCATTAACGGTATACCGCGGTAGCTAAATATTATTATAATATTTTCTTTATTCAAACGAATTAGATATCCAACATTAAACAGATCTCATTAACAAATACAAATAAAGGTTAGAACTTTGGAATACGCAATTTTTTTGGTAATTTTTTGGTGATACTTATCTTGCACAAAAACAACATATTGCCGATTGGATAATCCCCTTAATAATTAATAGTAGTTGTTAAATAGTAATATAATTAAATTCCTAATAATATTATCATTACATAGTATAAAACAAAGTCCCCTACCGCGTCTGTCTGTCTGTCTGTTCGCGATAAACTCAAAAGCTACCGAACGGATTTTCATGCGGTTTTCAGCGGTGGATAGAGTGATTAATGAGGAACGTTTTAGTATGTAATTTGTCAAGGATTTTCTCATAATCAGGGCGGGACAACGTCTGCCGGGCCCGCTAGTTAATTATAATTTGAATTATAACAGTTATATATTAATAACAAAACCTTGACAAATGATATACCAAAATATTCCTCATGAATCATTTTATCTACTGATAAAAGCGCATGAAAATCTGTTCAGTACACTTTGAATTTATTGCGAATAGACAGACAGACGTGGCAGAGGACTCTATTTTATAATATGTAGTGATAATATACTGTTATTAATAAAATATTTTTCAAAATCCAAGTTATAAATGTGAAAATGATTCATATTTCAATACCCATTCCTTAATGATAATAAATTAACGAATTAACCTTGCCATCTAAAGTCCTAGTTTACATACAGTGAAGAATGCGGACTACAATTAAACTGGCGAGTCCAGTACGAATGATAAGATTAATGCGTGCATACAAAACCTCATAATTACATATTTCGAAAGAGCAAAGCGATTGCAGAGTTGGCTAAATATTAGGTTTAAAATTGCAAATTCAGAAAATACTTATAACATAAATTATATCTTTATATATAAATTTCTTCTGTACGTGTGTATGTCACTGAACTCCTCCTGGACCGATTTTGATGAAATTTTGTATGCTTGTTCCAGTGGATCCGAGAATGGTTTAGATTGGACCCGGTAGGTGGCGCTGCGGTTAAATTTTATTTTTTCAATTATCGAGGCAGGACAACGTCTGCCCGGCCCGCTAGTAAATTATAATATGTGTTCTTCTCTACAGACTTGTAGAGAAAGTTCGGTATTACGTAAACACAGATAAACACTATCGTTGCTTTACTATGGCCTGGTCATGGCTCATAAATAATCTACATTTCGAGTTCTGGAGCCGATATATTGCGGTTTTTTTAATACTTTACAAGTTTTAGTGTTTGTCCGGAACCTCACCTGAAGTTAAATGAACGTGGTCCAAGATGGTAAGCAAGCTAAACTTAAAGGGATTGGCTCTCAAGTACAGTTAACGGAACGCGTCTATAAGATTATAAACTTGAGGGTGGTAGTGAGCTAAGTGGGCTTAAAAAATGTCCAACCACAATGCTGTAGTGTCATCACGATGATACCCTTCACCGAAGTCTTCGACTCATTTGCAGGGATTTGAACCTAAGTCAGTTGGTGCCGTGTCCGACCACGCTAACTACTGAGCCACCATCGCTTCAAAAGCATTGATAACTTCAATTGACTGATTCAAAACGCTTACGACATCGGGCCCTTCCAACAAGGTGTGAAGAAGCACTTTTGCAGGTCGGCATGATAGAGACGACTGCCGGTCTTATTTAACACCGACAGTCGCCGTTATTTTTGGATTGTACCATAGTTTTACGGTAAATCCTATCTGTCTGTCTATCTAACTCTGTCTCGGTTAGACACAACCCGCGCAAGCGCAATTCGTTCGTTGACGCTTTACTAGCATGTCGTGACGCGAAATCATAAGTTTATCTCCAGCCAAAAATACGGCTAGACGCGCCTAAATAAATTTTCACTTCAAAAATTGTCACATTAAGTGAACTATAAAACTTTGGAAGAGACACCGAGCAAATCCCAGAGTCGTTTAAAATAAATTACATTCGTGTCGTAATCATAACTTCAAATATTTGAGTGTGAAATTGCAGGTTTAGAAAAACGTGACACCACTGTAGAATTATAAGAAAAACCACAGAGCTCTACGCTGAAAAGGGTCACGTCGCCGTTACAACGTTTCAACGTAAAATGAAACAGTTCAAAACTTTGTATATATTACATTTATTTCATATTCGACTGAAATTTTACGCCAAATTTCGCAGTGATTTAAATTTTAAAGTGAACGCTACCTGTCACTTACAAAATAACTTGGAACAAAACATTTGCCAAGTCGCCATTCAAATGGAATGTTTTGTTCTCATTTCGATATTAATAATCTTCGAGTAATGTATTTAATATTTGTAATATGTAATGATAAATTAATATAGTTAATTTAAAACACATTTAATTTTTAACTAACCGATATTTGGGACTTCGTCTGTGTTGTTTAATATCTTAACAATATCATTTACACGCAAAAGAAAAAACATAAAAAATTGAAGGCAAAAAATATACTTACAAATTTTCTTTAATCTTTTAAGTAGTGCTTACAGAAATTGTATGTGTTTAAAACACAATTGCACAATGGCAAAAAAAAGTCTATGAGTTTATTTACATTTAGGAAGATATATTACTTATAATATCAAGTGTGAAGTAAACTTCCAAACGCTTGTAATTTCGTCTATATTAAATTGCAATGCAAAACCAAATAACAATTAAATAAATTTAGCGCCACCTAGTGGCGAGTACTGACAACAGACATTTCCCATCAAGAAATAATTAGGCGCGCCTTCTCTCGCGTTAATGAGCCAGACGGTCTTGGAGTATATTAATCTTAGACATATATCAACATCCATTTGTATACATATAGATATGTCGTAGCTATTTACTTTGAAAAATTAAATACAAAACAAATGCAATATATTGTCTTTATACTTTATTGGTTTACCGTTTGATTAGAACTCACCTCCTAATAAATCATTAAGTAGCCTAAAAGAATATTGACTCTAGAGCAGCTACCCGAGAACACATATACGTGCTCGACGTCAGATTATCAGTCTTAGTGTAGTTACTTAGCCACGTGAGTTTTAGAAAAAGCCATATTACATAGTTATGGTTTCAACACGTAGATTTTCTTCACTAAAAGCTCCAGCTTGCCGCAGATTTCAAACAAACACACGCTGTCTCTGAACTATCATCGCTTCAATGTAATCGCTTCTCTAAATATCTAGTCTTACACCAATCTCTATTCGTTCTGTTACGTAAAACAAAAGAGTGTAATTCAGCAATGATTATAAGTCATATGTTAATGACTTTTTCATCAGAAGTTTTTACGACATTGTCTTTATAACCAGCCTTTGAACTCAATAATATTTGATGTTCAGTTATAACGCGACCCAAAAAATACCAAGTGGGCTTAGAAATGATACATACTAAAAGGTACAGGGTAGTAGATGTTTTAGTTGAAGGCCTATTTAGTCGAGAGAAAAGTAGAAAAAGTTCTACCATAATGCTGTAAATGGTTGATAATTTTCTTAAGTGCAAACTTAAGCTCCTAACTTTAATTCCATGTAGCTCTAACACTAAACTGTCATCGGATCAACGTCAGTGTGCGAGATGTATAACAATAAACAGAAATTACAAGACCACATAAACATATTACTTTCGATATTGTCCTACTTATAAAACGGCCACTGGTCAATTCAGATTTTTTAATGTTCACTTTATCGAATATTTACATTGTCATCGGATGAGTAAAACTGCTCCTACGCAAATTTACATACTTATGCTTGCCAAAGTGTTCCTCTTTTTTTTAATAAAATGAATGTGGTTACAATCAACCTGATATTCAACGGTCATTCTTGTCTAAATATATAAACGGATTATCTAGCTCACAACACTACTTAATACTTGACACATGCATTCCCCAGAGATGTGATTAAGCTTCAATCTCATTGCAATGCATGTAGTATATCTCCAAACAAGTGGGAAAAGTGGTACAACTCTATTAAGAAGACAGTAGAAACATTCCAAGAGTATCGATTAATCGTAGAGACATTAATCGCTTCACGTCCTCTACATAATCTACCACGGAGAAGAAGAGCTTGAAGCTTGAAGAGCTTTTCGGACTGATACCTGCTGCTGAGTTCCGTTACAGAACGACTCGTCGCGAACTGAAATTCCATCATTGTCATCTCAATGGTTGGAAGCCGCCCATTGTGTGGTTCTCACGTTCGTTTTTTCCGCGTACGTCAGTTCTCTGAAATGAAATCCCAGCGACAACGTTTCCGGAACCATTATAATTAAGCATCTTTCAAGAAACGAGCCTACTCCTTTCTCAACAGCCGGCAACGCATCTGTGATTCTCCTCGTGTTGCAGGTGTCCATGGGCGGCGGTGATCACTTACCATCAGGTGAACCGCATGTTCGTTTGCCACCAATGGTATAAAAAAAAAAAAAAAATAATAGACCTCGAGGCGAAACGTCTTCCTACGCTTTATATTCTAAATTCTACCTGACAGATACACTATTCGCCCTGTAACCGTACATTTAAAACTAAATTTGCTTTCGCGAGCCAAATTCGCTCCCATTGCAAGGAAAATTGTAATTTCATCATATTACACTACTTAATAACGATCTCATTTTACAAAATGTAAAGGCCGAAAAAATCACCTATATATTCTTAACATTAAACAAGCAAAATCATCAGGTTGGCAAGCTTGAAATGCTTACAAATTTACGTTACATTCAACGAATCCCTGGTGTTGAATATTCCGAAAAATTTACATACTAATATACCGTTGCATAGAATTTATGAGATTCAACAGAGTTCAGAAATTAGTATAAAGGCAAGACGGGGAACCTTGTAAATACGCAGCGCATCGTTTAAATTTGCAACGTTAAGTGTTTCGTCAACATTTCCTCTTCCATTATATTTATTATTCAAAATTTACAAGCCTATATAATTTATTGTAATAAGCTGAGAAGCTTCTGAAATTTGAATAACGTATACTGTTTCATGTATATATGAATAATCTTTATATACAGTTAGATGATGCCCGCGACATCGCCCGCGTTAATTTAAATTTAACCTACCCAGTATTTTTTCTAGATGAGAGGTGATTTATGTTTTTTTTTCTCGAACTGACTACGTTATTGGCGTAGCAAGGCCTTAACAGCTTCACCGGACTACTGATCTATGTCCTTTTCTGTGTAACAACATATATACAAAGTATTGTGAGATCGGTTAGGTAGTTAAGACATGAAAGCGTAACAAACAAACCCGCATTTATAGTATTACTAAGGATTTAACACCCAGACTTATAATTGACAAATATGCTCATCTAACAAAGATCAGTCGGTCAGGTCCAAAGATTAAACCTGCGACCTTCATAGTAGGACTTCGAACGCCACGACGTCTATAAAAAATGTGTGTTTAAAATTGTATAGAGGGTTTTTTTCACGAACTGACTATGCTATTGACCTGTTAAGGTATTTACAGCTTCACCGGACTACTATATAGAGGATGCTTGACCAGTGGTCGCAATCCGAGCATAGAGAAAAAAATATTTCCCTTTTTTTTTGGAAAGCTTGCCGCTAAAACATTAGGGAATGAAGAAAATCGGCTGCGAAACAGAGGAGGAAGATGTTCTTAACTATTTCCCCGCTTCCTATTTATATATAGATAAGAAGTAACAAAATTCTTTATGTCAAAATTAAACCCCGTAATTTAATAGCGTAAGTAATTTAACATAAAAGCGAAATAATTCTTTATAATTAATTTTAAAGTATTTTACATCGTTATTATGTACGTCTTACGTAAAATAGACTACAAAACAAGGTAATTTATTGTCCATTAGAAAAAAAAAAATTAAAAAAATCATAGTAACAAATTATTCAACGAATAATTAACTCACTACCAACATATTTTTGAATTTTAAGACATATTTCTCTTTAGAAAATATCATTTGTAAACTCAAGTATTTTTATTTTATGGAAATGCCATATTAATGTAAAATAAATTAAAAAGTTAATTTATTTATCTCTAAACTAGTTTTAAATAAATTCAATGTAATGAAAACCTCGGCAATCTGTCGACAGTACATTATATGTCGAGCAACCACAGAACCGTACAGTTAAGCAAACAAGCCTCACTCTGTCGACTTGCCTTTCCGGTTAAGGCCCAATAGCGGTAATTACTCTGGGCGCGTCCATTGAAGCGCCTGTGTACCTTTACGACTGTTTATCAAAATGTTCTAGTACATCAGAATACCTAAATGAATCTTAAACGTAGACACTTTTGTAAAACTTGTCTTAAAATATATTTTTTTATTTATGTATAGAACAATTACGACTTATGTAAGTCTGTTTGTTACGTTTACACACCTTAAGTATTTAATCGATCATTATAAAATTTTGCATATACGTTGTCAAGGTTCCATAAAAGGACATAGGGTAGCTTACTTCCAGAAGAAATACTGTTCCCGTGGAATACTTCTAATTTACATTAACGCGAGTGAAGCCGTGGACAAAAACTAGTAGTTAGTAATACTGTTAGTAATACTAATGGCTTAGAATGGGAACGACACTTTCAGGATATTCGACAATTAAAGACTGAACATTTTTAAACAGAACACTATTGCAATTTTTTTTTCATCCAGGCATTTCCAAAAGTTGAGGATTTTGTTTATTTTTAATAGCCTTCTTTTGTTTGAATAAATTGTGGGCTGTTCTTTAATTATTATATATGTCAGTATTGTCTAAACGCTACAACGATGTTACCGACATTATGTCACCTCTGTTAAATTTTATAACTACTGCGTAGCCCTTATAAAACATTAATAGATTTACTCTAAATGGCAATTCGATAAAGTCTCTATCTACCAATAACGACTCATCAAAATAAATTTTTAATTAGACAAGAATAAAACAGAAACATACAAACAGAATATTAACAAATGTTGTTATAAAGAATGTTACGTATCTACAGATAACTCATTCCATCGATTAATTAATAAACAAATCATGTCATTACATATCGAGGCAAGTATATAATAAATTAGAGAAATAATGAAAAAGAACATAATCATAGGAAAAAAATTGCACAATAAAGTAAAATGTTTCAAAGTTCAAATCATATTTTCATTGCCTACCGTTGTTTGTTTTTCGTTATTTTTAAAGGAAACTGATAGTAGTATTTCATATTGTAATCTTAGACCTACCTGCAAGATAATAAAACGATAAACCATGTTAAGAATTTTAGGACATTGACAGAAGAAATTTAATTTTCTAAAAGTGAGGTTAGGTATCAGTAAGTTCAATAAATAAAAATGTTGATATTGATAGTTATGTTTATTATATCTGTAATGGAATCATTTATATTTGTATATAATAATCATTTATATATTTAAAAGTATCAGTAAATAGGCAAAAACATGATATTTAATAATAACACTACGAAATGAATGACAGACAAGGTCACAAGGATATCGCAGTTCGGAGCTGTCAGATGTCAATACAGATTAAAAATATAGTACCGATGAGAATATAATTACTGAGTCGAATTCTAAACATGTATATCAATTTTAAAATTGATTTTTGTTACGATATACATAATCACTTATTTTTTAGGCTATAAATTAATCATTCTACATTATATAATTATTTTTGGTAGAACTAATATAGTTGATGCCAGCGTTTTTTTTTTTCTTATTTGAACTCACAGATATTATTCGACTGTCAATAATCTTCACTTACTTCTTCATTTTTAGAAGTTTTTGGTGGGTTCCTTATTGGTCTTGTAGTGGCTTTTGATTTCTATTCTCAATATGACATTCCTAGAGAGTTGTAACAAAGGGAACACAGTATTATTAGAATATTAAAGAAGAACTGAATACAAGACAAAACTTTGTAATAAATGGCAGTGACAATTTACAAAAGTGAGAATTAGTTGCCAAAGTTAGATTTTAGTATTTTTGTTTTCGGGATTGTGAATTGTTTTAGTTTATTACATTTGTAATGCAAATATATAACCATTTTTTATATCAATTTTATAGATTTCTACTTCAATACTTGACCATAGTCTCAGTTCAACTGTAATGACGTTAATCCTACAGATGGAGGTGGTCCTTCCTTCAGTAAAATCTATGTTTAAATTTGACTATTGACGACAAATATATTAATTAAACTTAGAGATTTGAAAGGAAATAGAAATAATAAAATCGAATATCATGTCTGAAATCTAACACAAATTCACTGAAAAGTTCTAATAAGGGCGCTGTTATTCTGTTAGAACACTAAAATCTTCTCAAAGTCCCTCCCGATGAAATAACGGCAGTGACAGCCTGTCTCTCCAAACAGAGCGTGTTCACGCCCATGCTCGCGTAACCACAGATCACGGCGCCGTGGTCTGGGGGTCAATTTCGCTCCCGCACACCAGATTAGGCCCCCTCGGCAGCGGCTCAAGCCTAGGTCCGTTCCCTTGGCGTGGAGCGCTTGAGTGTGCTGCTCGCGCGATACAGTGACACAAAATCTTACATCACTCTGGCAACATTACACATATCACCTCCACACACGTGCACGCATACACGCTTACACATGCAAGTGGAAGGGTTTTATTTTTTCCCTTATCAAACTGAAATAGTTTAGAAAATTATCCGATACGAAATATATATAAGAGTTGTTGAGGTATGTATGCCTGGTACACATATATGTTTCAACAACTCATATATGTATGAAAAGTTAGCTTAGCTTAGGTTAGCTCAGATAGATCGCGAATTGCATGTATCAGGCAACAGCCCAAGCCAAGGTGTGCCGAGCACCCTTGAGCTAGTTGTCAAATAAAATCGGCTGAGTGCCTTAAGCGCTCGCCTTAGTAGTCCGGTGAAACTGTTAAGACCTTGCTAGGTAAATAGCGTAGTCAGTTGAAAAAAAAACCCTCAAAGTCGTTATATGGAATATAAAACATTCACCCATATGACAATGGCAGTAATAACTTTCGATAAGAAAATTCACTTGTTAGAGTAGGAAAATAAAAAAAGAAATGGGTGAATTGATCTCCATCTATCCTAAAGAGTTTATTTGATATTGCAGGTGTAAGTAGGCATCTAACATCAAATAAACTGTAATATAAAAAAGAATTTTTTTTATTTAAATATCCGTCCGTTTATATAAATTCTTAATATGAAAATCTGCTTTGATAATTCACCAAACGCAGGATAATTCAATTTTATTCCTGAATACAAAGAAAAACATTTATAGTCACGATGTGAGCTCATAGTTATAATTATTAAAGCCAGCCTTCAACTCTAATACAAACATCGAAAAGAGTTCAAACATCCAGGCAATCAAATAAAACGACAAACGAGTGTTCAACACAGTTTTAGCGTACACAAGTTCCACGGGCTAACTACTGCTCTACTATTCGGCCCAAGTGCCGTTTTGCTAATCCTGTTAATCGTTAATGTGTGAGAAAACGAGCTTAGTGTTATAGCTTGCGTCGTTAACTTATATTTCTGTATACCGAATTGTAAACTTTATTTACTTTACCCTAATAATAAAGTTATCAATTGTCATCTTCTTACCCTTATCCCACTTAAGTAGGGTCGGCACAACATGTTTTCCTATTCCACTCTCCCCTGCCAGATGTAATCTCAGTAGTCATACCTTTCATACTCATATCATATTTTATACAATCCATCCACACCTTCTTCCATCTTCCTCTAATCCTATATTCGTTTACTTTTATACTCAAACATTTTCTTGTTACATGACTTTCATCTCTTCTTATAATATCTCATAAGGCATCCTCAGAATCTCTGCCACTGGTGCTATTTTCAAACTTCCGCTGATAATCATTTTTAATCTTATCCATTCTCGTTACACCACACACCCATCTTAACATTCGCATCTTTGCCAGATGTAATCTTCTCTCGTTCCGTCTTTTTCGTAGCCTATCTCTCTGATCCATAGAACACGCTTTGTTATGAATTGTAATATTCCGCTAATTATGAAGTTGAAGTTTATAATTTTGTTTATCTTTTTCTCCAATTTTGTATGGTAAAGATAAGAGATAAGTCCTATATCGGGAAGTGATAAAAATGTATCACAATTTTTTTATCGAGCATAGGTCAAACACAAACAAAGACGGCACGGGTGACAAGGTACTTATAATTCATACGACGAATGAAGTCTCCTTGCATAAAGAGACTAAGACTGCAATTTTTTGTATACCTCAGTAGGATGATGATTAATCTATACATATAATAAGAATGTAAATCTAACGAGTCTGTACTTTTTCGGTTTTCGTGAAAAAAATTGTTGTAGGTGTCTAGGAATAAGTAATAGAATACATTTTAATCATTTTTAGAAATGTCTGTCTGTCTGTTTGTATGAACACGCATCACTGCTAAAGTACTAGGTTAACAATGAAACTTCATAGAAAAAAATTATAAAGCATATTCTCGGGAGTAACTTAGTCTTTGTTTTATTAAAATCGGTCCACTCTGTAAAAAGTTATTGTAATTTTAATGGCGGCGCGACTTAAGTATGAGAGCAATGTAGATAAGCAATTGGAGTAAATACGTTCAGATGACTTAATTACTCATTGTTTTTTTGTACATTAGGTTCCACGTGGACGAAGTAAATATATAAAATAAATAAATAACAAGTCATTCGCGATATTAAGAAAGCACCTTATTTTATTTATCAAAATTCTTTATATATAGTGCTTTATTATAATTATAAACAACCAGAGTTAACAGAATTTAAAGTAAAGGCTTGTAGTACAGGAATCGTAATTCCCAATTTAGAACACTGAAAACCCTTACAAACGTTATTAGTAAAAGTTGTATTGGTATGATATATGTGACCACCGAAGTGAAAATATGACCACATCAGAGACGTCGGCCCTCGAAACCGGTTCTGAACCTTGCCGCTACCATCGACAAATATACGAAAGGTAAACGAGAAAGTACTTGTGCGTAATTTTAGAAATATTTCCTTCTACTCGTATCTGACTTAACGCATATTCATAACTCGTCTATTCTTAACAATATTATAAATGCGATTGACTTTACTCGTTACGCTTTAAACTTCTAATTAGTCAATCGATAATCATAACATTTTGCATTCACGTTGTCATGGTTACAGAAAAGGAAATAGAGTTTTTTTTATCTAAAAAAAAGTACTATTTCGGAGAGTTAGGTCTAATACAGACTAACACAACACTTTATCATCTCTGGACTACCAGACGCCATACAGACCTCCAACTATTCGCAGTCGAAATACCATTTATCTGCACAGAGCGCTTTGCATCGTCATTTATTACGCGAACCGCAAAAGAGTGGAACGCACTGTCTGCGTCTGCTTTTCCTGAAGTAAATGATATAACGGTCTTCAAAGGAAGATCATAAGTAAATAAGTTTTTACTGGGAGAACGCGTTACATCCTACGCCTCGTCCTCACTATCCATTAGGTGTGACTGAGGTCAAACGTCGTGCAGTGTATTATAAAAAAAACACAAGCGAAACCGCGAGTAAAAGCTAGTTATGTCCTTTCATATACTCGTAATTAAATGTTTGCAAAATTTCACGATGATCAATAGTAAGAAGTAATCAAGTAGTAGTAGTAGTCAGTCAAGTAGTAGTCAAGGCGTGAAAGCGTAACAAACAAACTCACATACGTCTCTATAATATTAGTAAAGGGAATACGTATTCATGTAAGTTCTGCTGTATTTAGATTCTGACGAATTTATGATGAAACTATTTCATCTTAATTAACATTGTAAATGTGAATGTGAGTTTGTATGTTCGTTACCGGTTCACACCTTAACTAATCAACCTATCATCATAAAATTTTATACACACGTTGTCAGTCAGGGCTATAGAAAAAAACATAACGTATCTTCCATCCTTAAAAGCAGTACGTATTTCACACATGTTGCTATAGGTATGGAAATAAACATAGGATATATTAAATTCGGAAAAACAGTACGGTTCCCCTGATCAAACCTACATTATCACGAGCAAAGCAAAAAGCAAAACTATAAAAGTCACGGTATGTTACATACTATCAAATCTTCACGACTTCAAACACATATATTATATACTAGCGGACCGGGCGGACGTTGTCCTGCCTTGAAAACAAAAAAATCCTAAAAGTCGACCGCAGCGCCACCTACCGGGTCCAATTGTGAATCTAAACCATTCTCGGATCCACTCGAACACGCACACAAAATTTCATCAAAATCGGTCCAGTCGTTTAGGAGGAGTTCAGTCACATACACACGCACACAAGAAATATATATATTAAGAAGATATAAATTAATAATAATAAAACATAACCCATAATCCAGCCCGAATTGGGTTTGCTATCAGGGAGATTTTTTTTAGAATATAACAAAGTATTCGCAAATATCTCTTACAGCATATTTATAAATTTTATACTGCAAAGTAATCTATATATAATCTTGTCATATAATTAAGTTAATATAGCGTAAAAATGGTCATTTAATTTTATATTACCACATTTATAAGTAAAGAATAGCTCACGTTAATTAACCTTCACATGCAAAGTGATTATATATGATAAGTTGTTTTTAGAATGGAATTGAGGAAACAAAATATTTCAGCGTTCGTTGAAGCCTTGTTTTCAATGATATCGAATTATTTTAATGTGCCATCTCTGTAATAAACTCAAGGATTATCACTATCAGCATCGGATGTCTTATTTCGAAATCATTGAATATAGAATATGCACTAACCTAGTTACTTCATCGTGGAATCCATTATTTTGTAGTCACTGTCGATATTAATTACTATTATAACATTAATTTCATGGAATGTTGGAACTAAATTTCAGAGATGTATATATTCTCCAGATAGGTGGTAGAGCCACGCTTAAGTTATTATTGGTTTCAGCATGAATGTGTCGGCCCGCTCGAGGTAGTACCACCCTAGCGGGAATCCTCGCCGCCGAGAATTCGTGAAACTTAGTGGGGAGCCTCCGGCTCCCAGGGAGATAGAGACGAAGAGAAGGTAAGTGAGGGAGGAGGCGTTTGGAAGGTGCATGCAGGACCTGGCGGACACGCGCTATATACCATAGACGCCGTCCACCCGGTCCTGCGAGAATGGATAAACCAGGAGTTGGGCTCCCTGACGTTTAGAATGGTGCAGGTACTCATCAAGCATGCTTGCTTTGGGTGGTACCTGCATCATTACGCTCGCAGATAGCCGGCCGCCGCATGCCACGAGTGCGGCGCTGATGAGAATACCGCGCAGCACACTGTCTGAGTGTGCTGCGTGGGAGGGACAGCTCTACAAGGTTGAGTAGCGTAGTACCATCCCTTGCCGCCCCAACAGCACGGTTTTAGTCCATGCGAGTCGGACATAATGCACCCTCTTTCCGAGGGTGTGGCGTATCCATAAGGGATTTCCACACATAAAATAAAAAAGTACCATCCTCTCACAGAAACACCGACGTGATGTAACAAGGCTTGTATTGTTGCGTTTCGTTCGATCAGTGAGAGCGCCGGAGGCCCACCTTCCCTCCCCCTCTCCCACACCCTTCCTCGCATTCTTCCCAAACACAGGCTGGCATCGCACTTGTGACTCCCCTCGTGTTGCTAGTGTCTATGGATGGCAGTGATCACTTAACATCAGGTGATTTGTTCGTTTGCCTCGTATGACATAAATATATATACATCTATACCGTCAAGTCCCGAGGTAAAACTATAATGGTTTAAGCTCCATACATACAGACAGACCTTAAGATGTACGGGTCAACAAACAATTTAAAAAACATAGCATCCGCCATTTTCCGATTTAAATCTTAATTCGGAACTCAAGGGGTCAACAACCATCCATTAAATTATTTCTGGTTTGTCTATAATGTACGATCTTCACTCTATACTTTATATACTTGTGACTCGGACTTGTGATCCCTGATCACATCGCTTTTTGAAGAGAAAATGGCTTAATAATTAGCGTATCCGGACACTGCATCGATCGTAATAGGTTCGAATCGTAATCGAATTGTAATTCGAATCGTAAAGTAAAGAATCGCTATGAGACCGTAACATGGTGGTAGGGTTTTCTAGCTCGCCTGGCTAGCTACCAGCCTCGAGTTGAAAATCTGTCACCAAAGCAGGTGCTTTAACTCACCTACCTATGGGTATGGATGTGTTCCGGCAGCAGCACTTGAGATTTACTCCCTCTAGGTTTAGCTTGTATATTATTTTATACCATAGCGTCATTTAACGTCAGGTGAAGCTGTGGTCAAATGTATAAAATATAAAATCACAGACGAGTTTTTGGCGGGATCTCGGAATATCATGTAGTTGATTTTATATTTTATTCAGAATCTTATTTTATTTAGCTCTATATTTTGTAATATTGGTGGAGTTTTACGTTATATAGTTTGGTTATTGTGTACACATGCAGTGGATGGGAAATAATACCACGGAGTATGGATTCTGACTTGCCACAAAAACTCCCTGGAAAGTTTTAACAGGAGGGCCACCATCTTGTTAGAGCATTCAAAGGATCACAAGAAACTTGTAATATTTTTATCTACTCGACAATCAAAATATACTTTATTCAATTTAGACCCTGAGAAGGCGCTTATGAACGGAAAACAACCTAGTCATCGAGAAGAACCGGCTTTTTATGTTAAATATTTTATATAACATAAAAATATATTTATATATTTTTACAATAACATAAACATTTACATTCGTTATTAGTGGATGCACAGAGAGGGGCGTCATTTCCAGACATCAATTCGACAGACACCAATCAATCAATCATTCACATATTGATCCACCCTATAATAGCCTTTAGATATTAAAACCCGCTTGACATGGTTCTTGAACTCACTATCCGGCAAATCGGTAATGTATTTTGGGACTTTGTTATAAAACATAACACTATTACCTAAAAAACTGTTTTTGGACTTAGTGAGCCTGAAGCATGGAATGACCAATTTGTTGCTATTTCTAGTATTTAAATTATGCTGGTCTTTTACCAGATCCAGCATATCTATGTTTTTACGGGCATACATTAAATGCATACATACAATGGCAGTACTAATCTACTAGAAGATTAGTTACCAAGAAAAAAACTAAAATAAAAAATCACAGATCTACATTCTATTTAAGCTTCTTCACTATTAATACCACACGATTGCATTACCACGTCACCTACAAAACGAGACAGCGTAATCAGTTCTATAATTTTTATTTATTACTCTTATTGCTTATATATTAATAACGTATTATTATTTTTAAACATGTACATGTTCCTTTATCTATGTATATTGTATTTATTTAATACACTATTTATGCATTTATATTTTAGTTATATCTTAGATATGACCCATTTATATTTTTTATATTTGCACTATACTTTTTACTATTTTTTCCACAATAGGTCTCATTAGTTCGAAGGAAATACCTTGGAGCGTTAAGTTCTCCAGTATACGAACTAAAGAGGTGCAACGAGGTATTCATGCATTTGATCGAGTGTTAAGTTACAATATGGTTAAAAGAGGTAAAGTTCTAGAAATCTACGAAGGGCATTTTGTAATTTATACTATAACTACAATCTCATCTGATTAACGTTGTAGCCTATTATAGTAATGCTAAGCTAAGAGAAGGACTTACTCTATAGTGCTGTCACTTATTTTCAATTTTAGGATTGTAACTAACCAAGCGGTTTGTAGAAAATTCTCTATTACCATGGTATGGTTTTATACGATGTTCTCTATGACCAAAGAACTCAACTACCAAACTACTACAAACTCTTTGTAGTAGTGTTGTCGCTTCAAATACTTCCATATTATCAAATTAAATAAAATAAAATTCTCAAATAATCACTTCATATGTAAATAACATTATAGAGGTCTACCGTAGTGTGCGAACGACTCAAAAACTACTGGATAGATATCGATCCAATCGTTTTGTTTTACTTCTTAGACACTTAGTCCTTATTTAAAAGAAAAGATTATTGAGATAGATTCATTTAACATGAAATTATTAATGTTTAAAATATAACAATTTTTATAAGCACTACGCATTCAGCGATGAAATAGGGCAGGCGATGTGGTGCTTATGTTTTTCTCGGTACACAAAATATATGTTTAAGATAATAAACGACACAGACGAAGCCGCGAGTAGCAGCTAGTCTCAAATATTATGAAGATACAAATAATAACGACAAAAAACATAGGCATCATTCAAACGATTTTAATATTCATAATATAGACCGCAAAATCCCATCGAAATATGGTTGCAGCGCCTTATTCCAAACTCAATCTGAATCTAACTGTATTACATGACTTTCGATATTTTTTCCGGGGATTTATTGACGCAACCCGGGATTTACAGCTTTGACCGGAATGCTTACCCACAGCATTTTGTTAGCTTTTTATTGGCAATTTGTTACCTTGTGTATCTTTTTAGGATTCGTGATTCGACCGACGAATGACACTTTCTACGCCGTCCGTATTGACTTATTTATTATCTAGTTAGTACGTCGATCCGCTATTTTATATCTACTTGTGTTGATACTCTTCGTAAAATATTGCTTCATAAAATGGCTGATAACTGTTATTGATTCAGAAATTTGGTTTTATAAAGCCACTTACCAAGAAACGTTATATAAAATACATAAATTTTATATTATTTTCACATTTTAAATATAGACTATATTTTATTGTTTTTGCGTCTTTAAAAGATATGACTTTACGAACTAGTTATATTTATTTTTAAAGTAACGGAACAGCATATCTACTTCGAAAATAACTCTAATAAGGAATTGCGAGCTTTTTGCTTTGTTTTTTTTTCACATAAAAATACCAACTAACTCAAGGAACAAACCTCTATATTAAAAAAAAATAATTACAAAGACCATTGATTTTTACATCAAACTTACGTTATTGGTAAGACTACTAAACTCTCTATAAATATTAAGTAACTGCATCATGTAATCCAATTTTAAATAGTTACCTAGGTAAATTTAAATAATATCTATATATATAAGCATACAAAATACACAATCGTATCGTGAAAGGGCATTAACACTATCAAAGCTCTATGCACGGATCAAAACAACAATCTTTTAAAATATTGTCCTCGCCCCGAGAGATGTGAACGTCCGGATGATAGTTGTATGTGACGTTCAAATCCAAACATATATATCGTGGCTTTGCTAAATATTTTATCATACCTATTTTAAAAAGCTAATAACCTCGCCTGAATAATTTTTAACAACGGACGCGATAAATTTATCTGAATTTATGACCGTAATGGCGAGTGTGATTTAGCAACGGTTCTTCATTTTTGTGCAACACGTGATTTCAATATGCTTTTAGAACACAATTTAATTATAAATTCATTATTATTAAGTTATACAAGCTGGAGACACTGACTTCGTTCTCTTAAAAGTGGTTTTGTTGTCTGAGAACTAATCGTTTTATGTACTACTTAATCCTTCCAATCTTTATTTATAAATCTCTATTCGTCATACTTCAAGCTCCTTACGTCTTTACTTTATTTAAGAAATACAGATAAACTATATATAAGAACGTGAAGAAAAAAATGAGTACCGTTATTATGGTCGAATTTCAACCACAGATAACCACTAGTTTTCGTAAAATGGTGCCCACAATCACAACTATTTAATAATCGGAGGCTCTTAGTAACGATGTTATTCATAATCACACTAGTAGGTAGCCCCTGGGGTATAATACGTTATGCAAAGTATCATATAATTCAACAAAAATAAATGCAAACAAAATTTTGTTATCAGGCTTTTTTTTACGTGCGGAAATCCCTTATGGATACCCACCCGGGGGAGAGAGTGGGTTATGTCTGACTCGCACGGACTAAAATCCCACGGTGTACCGTCCGACCGTAATGTTGGGGCGGCAAGGGATCGATCTGTGCTTCTCCCCTTGGAGAGTCGCCCCCACAGTCCGCCCGGCGGAAGGTGATCGCCGGGCTCCTACCTATAGAGAGACAATAGGATACACACCGGCTGCCCCCCCCTCGTCCGCCGAACCTGTGCAATGAGGAGATAACACCACTGCTTATGAGTACATGACCACAATTTAATTTAAAATCTCAATTTGCTTGTCACATTTCCAAATATTTTATGTAACCTATATACGTATAGCATAAATATAATATTAGGTCCTTACATATGAAATTGAAGTTTTGTCGAACTGGATGGACACTTTGATCTCAAATATCTAGCGTTTGGTTAGGAGTTCCAAACTGAAATCTATTTCAAATTTAGGTTTGCGTATTTGTATTTCCAATTTAGTGATACATTTGTGTTCGCACTATTTGATTTTTTCTTAGCATAGTTTTTTTTTCACAGAATAGAAAACTTAAGATATAGCATTTCTTATGAATATGAGTTCGATGAACCAGCGCTTCAAAAACAGCTCGAAATATTAATGATTAATATAGGAAAGCTACTGTAAAAGAGAACACCATAAGTTTTTGGTTTAATCTAGGGAACACATCCCGTAAACTAGTTGACAATGGAAAATTAAAGGTGATCGTGTAAGCGAATCCATCTTAACAAAAAATGGATCCTTTCCGACAATCAGAAACGTTCATCACATTGGTTGAACCCAGAAGAATCGACCAAATCCTTTCCCAAGCTAAGGTTGACTCAGAAAAGAGTACCGGTAAGTGTTCGATAAACCAGTGCTGGAGTCATACACTACAGCTTCCTAAGATCTGGCCAGACGATTAAGGCTAATCTTTATTGTCAACAATTGCAAACCATGACCGAAAAGCTAGCCGTTAAACGAGACCGGACAATCTCTCTAGCCCACTACCGTAGCCCAGCTTCAAGACAACGCTAGATCGTATACTTCATGACAGACGGTCGCTAAATTAAAGAAACTTTGGTTGTAATGTTTCCGATACCCACCATACTATCTTTCTTACCTCACTCTTACCTTGCTCCATCAGATTATCATTTTTTCCTTAATTTAGTCAATTCTTGCAAGGAAAAAAATTCAATTACTGTGACGCATTTCAGACTGCCATCAAAAGAGTTTATTAAAGTACTTAGATAATAATGGTACGTACTTCGACTGACTAAATATATAATTTGTATATTTTGTGGTTACAATCACCATTGCTAACATATTTTAAATCATACACTTGTCCATATGGTTTGTTTTTGTTAACATTTAAAACGCCGATTCACTTTTTTCTACACGGTTATAACAACATTAATTACGACGACTATCTTTGGAAATTCGTTACGGGTAATGCGTTTCAGTTTTCGAAGAAAGCAACGTCAGTAGTAAACCTACATGTGAACAATGTTGTCGGTCATTTAACTTAAAATTATGTTACCATTTCCTAGCATGTTATGACGTCATAAAACGTGTACAATTCAGAGAAATTTTAAACCACAATTACTATAATATACTGACTTACAGTCCTCAGCAAAAACGTGGTGAGTTTTATCAATACGAATTAAATTAATTACCCGGTTACAAATCACGTTCAGATTTATTTTTGTTGAACAATAATTTATCATTTTATGTCTAAGATTAATTATATTAATCTATACTAATATTACAAAGCTGAAGAGTTTGTTTGTTTGAACGCGCTAATCTCAGGAACTACTGATCCGATTTGAAAAAATATTTCAGTGTTAGATAGCTCATTTATCGAGGAAGGCTATATATCATCACGCTAAGACTCATAGGAGCGAAGCACCAAAGAAGAATGTTTCAAAATCGGGGTTAACGTACATATTATTTAAAAATATTTTCACCTTCTACGTAAACGATGTCGCAAGTCAAAGTTAGCGTTAGCCCAAAGTAACTATTCCACCCGCACGAAGTCACGGGCAGAAGCTTGTTATTCATAAAATTATTTTAAAAAGTACATTATGGCTATACTAATAGCGTATAATTTAATTAAAAATTGAGATAAATGAGCAATTGCTATCTGTTTCTTAACCTCATCAAGGGTAAGAGAGAACAAAATTGACCGTTCAATCAAACCTTGCTCCAAGTTCAAACCTTCTCATTTCAGCCCACAGGGACGTAAAGGTGAAAAGATATCGAATTTCATCGTAACCTGTACCGACGTTGATAGATCGAAAAGGCCCGTTCAACCGCTATTGAAAAATATCCCATCGAACATTACCGTTACACTGAATTCCTTCAACAAATTACCATGATTATATTTATTGAACGCCATAAAAATAATTAATTTACGGAACATCGCTTCCTAATCTGGTTCTAAATTGGTTCATCACAGTTTCGTTTGTAATATTTAACCGTTGACAATATACATTCTTCATCTGTTTCAAATCGTAGTGGTCTAGTAGTAGTAGCGGTGATCTCCAATCCAATATCCGCAGGTTTTTTTAGGGGATGATATTTATTTGTAGGGACCTAGGGGGGTAAGGGGATTTTTTTAAATTTTTTTTTTTTTTTTTTTTTTTTCGAATTTCCCTGGTTGTTTCTTCTAATATTTCTATGTCTTTTTGTTTTGTGCTTCTTTTCTCTCTCCTGGTAAGCTGTAGGAACATTTTATGGGGCAAGATTGAAGTCTGTTTTTCTTTCCTTTTTCCATTTTTGGTGGCCCCCATGTACCAACAAATTTTTCGGAATTCACGTACATTTACTAATTTGAATTAGTAACACTGTCGGCTGACGGTGAAGGAAAACATCGTGAGGAAATCTGAACCAGAGAAATGTTCTTTTAGTACTATTGTATGTGGGAAAATATAAAACTGTGGATTTCTCAGAGTTTCAAATCGCCAATACGTCGTGGGCTGGTGTGGTGATTATGCTCATACCTACCTTCGGGAAGACAGTGGGTAACCTTCTCTGTAATAACAAAAATATACAACTATTGATTTTGAAGAAGTTATCGAAATTAATATATATATATATATATATATACTAGCGGACCTGGCGGACGTTGTCCTGCCTTGATAATAAAAAATAGCTCTTTAATCCCAAAGGTCAACCGCAGCGCCACCTACCGGGTCGAATTGTCAATCTAAACCATTCTCGGATCCACTGGAACACGCACAAAAAATTTCATCAAAATCGGTCCAGTCGTTTAGGAGGAGTTCAGTCACATACACACGCACACAAGAAATATATATATTAAGATATAAATATAAAATAAAATTAAAATTAAAAATACAACTTTGCAAACTAGTGTTGCTTTTATATTTATAATATTAGTGTAAATGGTATCTTTAAGAAACACTAATTTATAATAAGTTTTTCAATTAAATATTAATTCTGCCTTTTATTTTAATTTGTGACGTATGACGATGTGTGTGTAAAGTTTTATTTTCAGGGAAATAATTGTTCATAATCGTAATAATTCGTTTTATATTAAATTCATATCAATTGTGTGTTTCACATGTGTCAATATAACTTAGTAGCTATATCACTTTTTAACACAAAAAAGAACTATGAAAATCTCAAGACAATTTCAGTACGTTATATAGAATTATTTAAATTCAACTGAGCAACAATAAAGAAACCACATCACCAACAAAGAATCAAAGTTACAAAATATAGTATAAAATAACGCTTTATAGTCGCACTACACGATATTTCGAGTAAAAACTTCTGTATATTAACAGAAAGAAATTTCCATAAACCGTTGTACTCAAATATTGCAAACCTTACAAAACATCGGTCATAAACATACCTTTTCATTTTTTTTTTCGCAAGACAGTATTAACATTCAGACGCATAAACGTCGAAAACAAGAATTCACCAAAACCAGTCACGACACAAGCATGTCGGTCGTAAAATACATTCTCATTCGTACAATACGAACAGCGGTATTTGTAGAGAGAAGATTGGCCGCGTACCCGAAGCTTGTTTACATGGAAAACATCATTGCGCATAATCGCCTTTCTTACTTTTTAACTTGGAGTGTTTACTTTATAACGAAGATGACTTCCCCCTTAGATTATAGAGGATTGCGTACCTATTTACGTACTCTGCTATTCTATATAGTCTATATCATTACATAGTATAAAACAAAGCCCCTACCGCATCTGTCTGTCTGTCTGTTCGCGATAAACTCAAAAACTACCCAACGGATTTTCATGCAGTTTTCACCGGTGGATAGTGTGATTGATGGGGAACGTTTTAGTATATAATTAGTCAAGGATTTTTTCATATTCAGGGCGGGACAACGTCTGCCGTGCCCGCTAGTCTATACATATAATAAGAATGTAAATCTAAAGTGTCTGTACTTTTTCGATTTTCGTGAAAAAAATTGTTGCAGGCATCTAGGACTAGGAATAAGTAATAAAAACATTTCAATCATTTTTAGAAATGTCTGTCTATCTGTTTGTACGAACACGCATCACTGCTAAAGTGCTGGGTTCACAATAAACCCTAAAACCGTAAATCATATCCTCGGAAGTAACTTAGTATTTGTTTCATGAAAATCGGTCCACTCTATCAAAAGTTATTGTAATTTGAATAACGGCTCGAGGTAAGTACGAGAGAAGAGTAGTAATCTATACTAATATTATAAAGATTATTTGTTTATTTGTTTGGTTGAACGTGCTAATCTCAAAAGCTACTGGTCTGATTCGAAAAATTCTTTCAGTGTTAAATAGCCCATTTATCGAGAAAGACTATAGGCTATATATAATCACGCTAAGATCAAAAGTAGCGGAGTGCCAATGAAGAATGTTTCATAATCGGGGTTTTTTTCCTTTTGAGAGCTTCCGCTGCGTGTTAGCGTTAGCCCAAAGTAACTATTCCACGCGGGCGAAATCGCGGGCAGAAGCTGGTTTATAAATAAGAAGGGTAATTTGATCAACATTATAATCATGTATATACTTACGCCCTTTATTAGTTTTTGCCCAATCTACTAGGTAGGTCATTTTATATATGTACGAGTATATTGTTAGACCATATGAATGGTATAATAATATGATGTCTTATATAATACTATCTTTTTCCCATGGTTTTACTCAAGTTAATGTACATTTAACCTATGTAGGTGTATATGTAGATTTAATATTATACCTAACAAAAAAGTGACGAGATTAACTAAGCTTCTTTGATTTAGATTAACCTTGAAAGCGCCAGAAAATGGATAGTTCATACAAGTATGTCTAAATCTTTATACACTTATGCAAGTTCCATGCATGCATTTATAAATCCCAACTAATATTATAAATATGAATGTCAGTTCATTTGTTTATTATACTCTGACTTCTTATCATGAAATTTTGCATACGTATTATCAGGGGTACAGAAATGAACATAGAGTGCCTACTCTTCATCCAGAAAAATGTACAGTTTCCGAGGAATAGGTCAAATCTACCTTAACGCGAGTGAAGCCGCGGGAAATAACTAGTAGTTCATAATATGGTAAAAGTAAATACTCTTTAACTAAAGGCCCAATAATTTAAATGGAAGAGAAAAAAACGAGGCTTAGTTGATAGCGTCTTTGGAAATCGTCGATGGACGTAGGTTCGAAACTTAGCAACCAAAGCTCCACTCTGGGTGAAGGAAAACAACGCGATACAACCATAGTATGGTGGTAGGGCTTTTTCTAAACCCGCCTTGCTAGTTACCACCCTCAAGTCTGTCGCCAAGCACCTGTTGATGTGTTCCGGCAGCTACATTTAAGAGCCAGTTCATCTAAGTCTAGGGTGTTTACCATCAGACCAGGTTGTGTTCAAACGCTAAAACCCACACGGTAGTATTACAAAAAAGTTAAATACTTGCTTTAAAAAAGTTTCGAATTAATAGCACCGCGCTCGCCCGAGGCAAGTTCGCGTTATCCTTTTTCGCAAGTCTAACCTAACGTAACCAAAGCGAGACGAAAGAGCAAGATGGTGAACTTTCAGCGACCGCGGTGCATTTAATTCGAAACCTTTTTAAAGCAAGTATTCAATACGTATTTAACTTTTTTGTAATAACACTAACAGTTTTAGAAAAAACTCGCCATTTTCTTTACGGAGTTCAGTTGAAATGATTGAACATGAATCTGCACCGAGCCATAGTTCTCGCTCTAAACTTGCAGAAGAATGTTGTCTCGTTAACTCAAACACTCTTGACTGATATCTCAGCAGACGTTTACGAATTGCAGAGCATTCCCTTAAAACTTTTCCAATATCGCAACACAAACTCGCGGCGAAAATTCTTTGATAAGCGATTTATAATCATTGCTTCGAGGCGTTTCGGTTTACCAGCCGAGCTAAAATATAATCTCGAAAATTAGAGGAACCGCAAACAATTTGCAAAGAATCCGAACTCGAGATACAATCAAAGTGAGTTTAGGAAGCGAGCGAGCGTGATTCGAATTCTGGTTGAATTTTAAATTTGCCTAATCTGATACTGTTTTATGATTATTATTTTGACCAATTAGGACTTTAAATATACCCGATTAGGATTTAAAATACACAAAAAATGTATCTATATTTTTTTTATGCGATTTTTTTTTTCAGATTTCAACAAATATGAATTAATTATTTTGTTTAAATTTTATTCGTTTATCTAAGTAAGTATTATAAGTCGATATAAAGCTGCTAGTTAGACAAGCAATAATGTTCAAATGAATTATAGTAATCAGAATTTTGAACACAGGACCACAATAAATTAAAAGCATTATAATTTCTTTGACAAGTAAGCCTAATTGATATCAAATAATGTATGTGCTTGAAATAGTAAATATCACTGTATAATTACGTAATATTAGGACATCTATAATTTAGTCAATAGAACAATATGTTATTTATACATATTTATTTAGTATTTAATAATAGAAAGATAACAATACATTTTTGTATACCTTTCGACATTTTATACAGTGAATAATAATACTGACTATTGTTGAGTATGTAATTTTTTTTTTATGTCATAGGAGGCAATCAAACAGGTGGGTCACCTGATTTTAAGTGATCACCACCGTCCATAGACACTAGCAACACCAGGGAAGTTGCAAATGCGTTGCCAGCCTGTGTTGGGGGAGGGGAGGAGGTGGTGCTCCCGCGCTCTCACTGACCGAACAAAACGCAACAATGCAAGCACGGTTACTTCACGTCGGTTCTCTATGAGAGGGTGGTACTACCCCGGGCAAGCCGACCCATTCATGCTGAAACCAGTAATAGCTACAGCGTGGCTCTACCACCTACAAAAAATATACGTGTTTGGTTACGTTAATCCTATTTTTCGTTATAACTATTGTAAAAAGTCAACTTATTTAAACAAAAATCATATTGTTTGTGCCCAAATAAAACTAGATTATATAGTTAGAATTAAAAAGGAAATCATATAACATTCATTATATTTATAGATTGATTATCTTTTTACCATAATCGTATGCTGTGGTCCCATTATAATGTACAAAGAATTGACGTATGAAATTATTTATATTTCTTCTTTGTATATCGGACCAGTATATGATTAGAATCACTTCATATATTAAATGTAAATGTGAGTTAAGGAAATAATACGTCATCAAAAGAAAAAGAGAATCAGTTAAAAATATATCCTAACAATAAACAGTACAGCTTCCAACAAACTAGTATGTGCCTAGCATCAGATTTGCTACATAAAAACGAGCTCAGTAAATACTCCAGTACGGCACTTTGTCGTGTCACATCAGACGAAACACTGTAAATTATAAGTACACATTTATGATTAATAATATAAAACAGTGCGCGATTTGCCTAATCTTAAGACATCCGCATTGTTCCCAGTTGTCACGATTTTAGTAAAGTCAAGTTTTACTGTCGAGGTCGCCCGCTGCACCTACGCCTGCCTACATATATTGTTGGCGAATCTATAAAGAATGTCAACAGTGGCATTGTACGGAGTGTGCTACCTTGTTAAATAGAGCTTGCAACATAAACTGACAGTGTACGATAAGCTACAACGGCAGTCTCGCTTGGGTGCGCCAAGTATCTTCAGTAACGGTAATAATATAAATATGTTTAATGGCTTTAATCTTAGTATCCTCTACTACCATTCTAGTATATGTATCAGAAAATCGAAATATCGCATAATCATATATATTAATACGTGAAGCCTAAAATTTGTATCCCTTTTTAAAAGAAATGCGCGAACGGATGAACGTGAAATTTGGCATAGTTAAAGTTTATATGGAGGAGAAGTGCAGAAAGCTATTTTTTTATATAAAATGCATTACAAGTATATTAAATTAATTAAAATATACATTACTCACACTACTGCTAGAATTTTACACAACATATACACACATGTAAATTTTGACAAAGTCATCCGTCATTTTACTCTTTCGTTCCAATTACCTTTTTTAATATTTTTAACATGACTGACGTAACTTTTGTAGTCCGGTGAAGCTGTAAAGACCTTACCAGGTCAATAGAGTAGTCAGTTCGAGAAATAATATAATATGACTGACGTTTCAAAAGTTATTGGTAGTATTAACAATATCTTTGTTTTAGATTCATCATTTGATTCTATTGTGTATCCATTACTTTTCCAAGCAATGTTACAGGACATATAGATTTCTCATAATGTACAGACTTAATTTAATTCAATATCACTCAGAAATGACACCACTCATGGTGTCGTGTAAAATTAATTAAGAATTGTATCATGAGTTGAGTGAGTTATTTTCGTAAAGTTATATTTACTTAAAATTTGAGAGTTTTACCACTTTATGTAACCGCCTGTTTTTTGTTTCAAATTTATAATTATTATTTCATTTAGACATAGATATTTTTCATGTTTATATAATTTTAAAAAAAGGGCAAATAACTGAGTAGCCATGATGAAAACCTTTGATTATAGAAGTAAGTTGACAAAAGAACCCTAATAAAGTTCAAACTTTAAAAAATCAATGAACTATGGTCGAATGTCGACCACTGGGCGCCCACTATCTATATTAACATGTAAGGCCTACATTTTTTTTCTATCGATTTGAAGCATATTACTCTGTAACTACTATTTTATTTTATAGTCAATTTAATGCAGAAGGTTATAGATAACCCAAAATTTCGCCACCACTCTTAAGAGAGGAGTAATTATAATACAGAATGTAAGTCAGAAAGCACGCGTAAGAAGTAACAATGTAGTCGGCCGTGTGGTACGTGTTTGTATGTTTTGCAAATATTTTTACTCTTTCAGAATAATACGCTTTTTTATTACAGACCATAACAGTATAGTATACCCTTCGATGTTTAAAATTATATATTTACTTACTTAATCCTGTACCGAAGCAGTTTGAACAAAAGAGCTTTATAACACAAATGTGAAATTAGAAAAGTAGCTGTTACCCAACGAGCTCAGACACGGTTAAACGAAGAGCAAGTGAAGCGTGCCAGTAAGCCAGCTTCCTATGTTACGTGGCTGTTAACAGGAGTAGGTAAACAGTAATTTTGTGGATAGCGTGTCGAGTCAACGTGTCCGACTTTGATGTCGTGTGTAACAATGTAACAACGTGTGCAAATTATTATATAACCACCTACATAACTTCATCTGCATAGATTTTAAAATAACGATTGTATCGACATTTAGAAGATCTGGTTTGTAAAAGTAATTATTTGATTATGGAATAGCCACTAATTTGAATTGATTAAAATACTCTGTGTAGGTATATTATTGTCTTTTAAACAGACATACAGAAATCTTATATGATTTAAATAGGCATGAAATCGTATACGACATACATATTGAAACTAAATTGTATCATACTAGTTGGCCGCACTAGCTTCACACGAATTTACTAACGAAAAAACATAGAACACATCTTCTCTTTACGGTAGGACTATGTATTGAATGGCAACTGACGTCAATCTGTCAATTCTGTCAATATTTATGAAGATCTTATGTATCTTCGGCCTCAATCACTCTTTATATGTACATTTTTTAACCAATTTCTTTTTATTTTTCCAAAAGATTTTTCAAACATTGTCTTTCACACAGACCTTGTCCTTATAATAATTACAAACACAACAAAAACGAACTCGCCAAATAGGTGCAGCCATTTTGAAATGATGCGCTTATATACATTGAATAATTGATTATTATTTATATGTATCGAAGATTCAATGTTATAGGGTCCATACTCGACGGTATCAATGATCAAAATCATGATGCAAAACCCGCCACAATGGCTTAATATTGTATTGTCGTGTTTCGGGATCTATTAATATGCATCTTACTATCGTGAACCTTACATTCCGGTATGACAATGACCATATTGGTTTTGGATTGATATGGGTTATATCGGCGTAGGGTCTCCATGCCTTGTGCCTAACAGTTACACTTTTGGGAATATGTTCACAATCTGCACCAGATAATTGCTCCGTCTCCATTCTATTTCAGAACTACCAGACGACGTACAGACCTTTTATCCATTTGCACTTGAAACTAAATTTATTCGTACGAAGCGCTTTGTATCCTCATTTACTATGCAAGCCGGAAAATAATGGAAGACGCGCTGTATGCGTCTGGTTCACCTAAAACATATAACAGTATTCGAAAGAAAAGTAAATAAGTTTTTCATCAGCCTCATCTTCACATCAAACTGGTTAACAACCATCCGTTTTGACTGAAGCCAAGTGTGGCACAAAAAATGAAAAAAAAATACTTTGTCGTGATACAATAAAAATAACGAAAAAAGTACAAAATTGTAAAAACTTATTTCACAAATCTATATATCGCACAGTCATTATTTGTGGAATGTGTTTGAAAAGATATAGCAGAATAACCTGGACCATGATTATTTATAGTATGATAACATATTAAAAAATAGCCTCTAGATTTTGTCCAATCAATTTAAAAATATCAACTTTATTCATACATGAATAAAATAAAACCTGGTATCATCCGTATAATAACCAACTGTAAACATTAGAAAACAATAAAACGGTCCTGCTGTCCAAATATTTATTCGTGAATATTAATATTTACTCGTAAATATTAATCCTTTAACAGACTTCAGTGATAACGTTTCTGGGATATAGAATTTCTCGTATAAACAATTTTCGTCGTAAAACAAATATTCGATACCCCGATATCGATATCAAAAACAAAGCCAAACATTTCTTCACTTAAATTAATTGAATCACACCAAATGAAATCTACCCCAATCACAATCTTCAGATTTAGCAGTTTCGTAGTATTGTCTCGGACAAAGAGGTTTACTCGACGTTATTGTTTCACGTGCTTTTGTATAAACGAGTAAAGAGAAGACATGACTCCTAAGAAAATTATATAAGACTTCAAACAGAAATCTGGAGAGGGATAAGAAGATTAATTTCTTTGGAGCTTTTATTCTGTTAAGAGTTATGTGAAAATTGATTAACCAATGTCGGCTGAAATAAAGACTGAAATATCTTGATTTATATTATACTTATAATAAAGTATAATACTTACAATAAAACACGCTCAGGAATCAAATTATTTAGTACAAAATTATTTCTTATTACATTTACAGCTGTTATGTACAGTGTAATATTAAAGAGTAACAATATTTTGTCTTCAGGCATAGAAATTAAAAATGACAATTCCGTAACCGATATTATATAAATTGTAATAAATAAAAAGGACCATAATATTTTCACTACTATTTTAACTTTGCTGTATAAAAACATTTACGGGCTTAAACAGCATTCAATGCAGATTGATCACATGCAAAATCAAAAGTTTTCCACATTTAATCACTGGTCACGCTTCTTTTCATCATGAATACATTTTTAAAGGGGAAATCCTACGTGGTCACCCACCTTCAGATGGGAAAGAATAGGTAGTGTCGGACTGCCACTGACTAAAACTCCACGGTATGCCATCAACAGCTATAGTTGGATGACACGGGATTATATTATTCATAAGTGCCTTCTTAGGGCCTAATTTGAATAAAGTATTTTTTGATTTGATTTGATTTGGTTACGCTAGCTTTCATCGTGACACCGGGCGACACGAATACAACCTAACTCTAGCAGCTCGTTACTCCTCAAATAACAAAAATAATAAGCTATAAAACTAACCACAATATCAAAATGAGAAAGAAAACATTTCTGGCACTTATCGGATCACCCTAGTTAATGTGCATATTACCTAGATATCCTTCAGAACAACTGATTTTTGGATTTTAACGGTAGCATATACACCTGTTATACAACATTCATCATGCAAGTCGTACGGGTCCGAAGCTAGATCCCTAGTTTTCCGCCTCAGTGCAATAAGCTAAATGAGAGGCCCCTATCAGAACCCGACCCGCATAATCCGCATCCTATCCTATTAAAACTGCGAATGTGGATGAACTAATCGCGTCAACGCCGGTTTTATGTGTCGAACAAGCTATCCCACACAGTCTTAAACAATGTATCATTTGATATTTACGCTAGTATTATTATTCATAACATTTTTGAATACCTTCTTCTAGAACTAATAGAGATAAATGAATTATAAAAATGAATATTAAAAATGAATATTAGTTTTTAGACGACTGGAGCGAATCAAATATCCCAATTAATATTACAAATGCGAAAGTCAGCTTGTTTGTTTGTTACACTTAACGACTAAACCAATCATCAAAATCCCATACACAATATCAGAGCTACTGAGAAGGACATATGATACTTTTTGCCATAAAAAGTAATGTGCTTGAGGGATATGTCAAATCTAGGTCAACACGAGCAAAACCGCGATTAAAAGCTAGTAAGAAAAAAAATAAAAATCACCATTCAAGCTTTTAGACATAGCAAAACAAAAGTTCGTTTTTAAAAAATAGTGTTAGATACAACAGTAATACCAATTTGCAGGAAAATCCTTTGAAGGATGACGTAAAGCAAATTATATTTCTCAAAGGTCAGAATAATGAACCATTATGTAAATATGCCTGGGAGTGCCCTCTCTGTACATTCATTATAAATTATAGTATACGACTGTAACCAATGCTTATGTATTTGAAGAAAAATATTAATAAACTCGATCGAATTTTTTACCGACTCTTCTCGATAACTGGGATTTTTTTTTCTATTTGTGAACCAGTGGTAGTGTTTTCACGTTTTTAAATGCCATCGTAAAACCTAGATTGAATAATGTATCTTTTGAGATTGAAACACAGAATTATTACGTAATTTTCTTTATTCGATTATATATAAAATATAGTTTTTTAAAACTCAATCACGTCAAAACTATGAGCATCCGATGCTGAATTAATCCTAAATAATGTTATTTATTTCTTGAATTCCATATTTTGTTTAATGCGCAGCGAAGCGGGTGGGTATTAGCTAATATACATATATCAAAATTTAGTACTCTAACCGTTAATTCACAACGTTTAACTTCTCCTATCGTCTCTCCGGTTATGATCGGCCACGTGTCGAACAAGTACGTGATGAAAATCGTTTCGTCTACATTATTACGAAATTAACCAGGACGTGGCTTGAATTTCAATGGAGGTCAATGTTGACTCGCTTCTTCAAAGGTGAATTACCACTTTGTAATTTAGATTAAATCAGTAAATTATAACGTACAGTAATCATCGAAGTGTTTTAAAGCCTTGTAATCGTTTACGCTACCATAATTTACGTTGCTTTCAACGCAGTTTTGACGTTTATATCCGCTGTCGATTCCGGTTAAAAATTTAAATAGAATGACACCTAAAGTGATTGTTTTCCTTAGATATTAAAATTAAAGTGCGTGAATAAAAGACAGCTTACCTTGACATAAAATAAAAACGGATATCAAGTTATACTGGTCACTAGATCTATTATTACGTAAACAATGCTTATTGTATTTGTAAACAAACAGACATTGTTACTATAGAAGTCCAATAAAACAAGTTAACGTCAACCCGAGATCGGAGGAATTGTTGCAAAAGTAACATTAGATTATTGTATCATAATTTATTATACGTTAGCTTGTCCGGTTTTTATTAGAAAAAATAAGAAATATTAATTACTACTTTATCTCCTACAGGTGAGTCTGTTTTTTTATTAGGAACCCTAATAGCCTTCAAAATATCAAAATCTATTTAAAAAAATCTGCTATTAACATGAATTGCACGCCATCTATAACTATCTATGTTACTATGTTGTAAATCTTTATACAAATGGAGGGCTAAAAATTAAACTGGCTAAGTCACATTTAAAAAACTTTACGAGAGAGACAATTTAAATTTTCAAAGCAAATTATGATGGACTTGAAAGTATTAAGTATTCATTAGAATGAATGATTTTGAAAGAAAATTTTGTATATTATAAATGTATTTAGATTTTTTTTCTGTCTAAAATATGCCTAATATTAATAACCGAGATGGTCAAGTTACGGACTTAGCTATTTATTCACTATTACAGAAGAATTATAACAAAATAAATGTGACAACTCGTTTTACACTTCTTTTAGATAGTCATATTATGAAATGAGTATTTTTGTGGCTATAAACTACAAAAAATCGATTTGAAAAGGAATGGACTTAGCCAGTTTTTCCCTTTAGCCCTTCAAATGCCAACGAGATACCAAAATTTTAACTCAATTTTTGAAACTTTTAATTCAATCGATTGAAAGACGCGCGACCACATAAAACACGAGCACACACATGTTTAGATTAATTGTATTATTCTTAACTAGCGGGCCCGGCAAACGTTGTCCCGCCCTGATTATAAAAAAAATCCGTGACAAATTATATAACAAAACGTTCCTCATGAATCACTTTATCCACTGGTGAAAACCGCTTGAAAATCCGTTCAGTAGTTTTTGAGTTTATCGCGAACAGACAGACAGACAGACGCGGTAGGGGACTTTGTTTTATACTATGTTATGATTTATATTTAGTACTGTTATATAACTGGAAAGCAAATACTCTTACAGCCAAGCTTAAAAAGCCACTCTAACTCATGTTCTTCTAACTAATTAATAACTTATTGAGAAGGATACAGTTCTTATCCCTGGTCGACCTATTGATATATTTTCTACGGAGTGGCAGACTTCTGAGAAGCGCTGACCGATTAAGTCAAAACTCAATTAAGGACTGATAACTCACCGCCTACTTTATAGGTCATAAGTCCATCAGTAATAAGTTTCGCAGTACCAGAACAATGAATTTGAACTAATCATGTACCAAATTCATATATATGCGCTTGCTAACAGCGTTAACAACAAGTGCATATATCACTACATTTTATCTTAAAAAAAGATAACATTGCTGGGCCAATCGTACATATATATATATATTTATCTACGACTGGCCCAGCAATGTTATCTTTATATATATATAATAAAGTATTCTTTAATACGAACATAGCATACATTACAATAGTATTACACATTTATCATTATTTTTCATCTGTCACAGACCTTACACTGATTAATCGCATCCATTCGTACATAATTTTAATATAAAAATCCAATAAAGAAATGGTACCTATCTCTAGATAATATTTACACATAATAAGACTTCCACTAACTGACTGAACTTTTCGTGATTTATTTTTAGCAAAGATCAAATAGTTATTCTTTAATGAAACACTTGAGTATTCATTTAAGTGTTAAACATTAAATTAAACCACGTAGATTTATTAATACTAAATTAAAACTATTCAACCTGAACCAGTAATTTCATGGGTTGACAATAATTCTTTAAGCAGAGAAAATATTTTAACAGCATTCCAGTTTCATTTTAAGCATCAGCCAGTTATTAAATTTGTTTTCATATTAGATAAAGCTTAGTCTCTAATTGTCTCGCTTGTGCTACTTTAGTGATCATAAACATATAATATATTAGTGGTATGTGTACGTGTTTTTTTTTGCAACTTTAGAATTATTATTGTTATAAAGTTACTTCATTCGTGATTGATTAATATTTTGAGATTAAAAACACGATGACTTCGATGACTGTGCCAGTTTTCCCGTTAAACGTAAGACAATACTTATCACAAACGAGATCGGTAACTTAATATCCGATATCCTAGCTTACATTTTTTAAAAGAACCGAGAATCCAATAATGAGGCGGTACGCCGCCGGTAAACGGAAAAAAAAGCGAATTATCGGCAATGCCGTTTAACATATTCATCGTTAAATTGCTGGAGAGACATAAAAAGACGGTAATGCCAGTAGATATGGAGTGAAACGGAACACGTGACAGGAAAGAGAAATGCCCAGTGAAGAGATGTTTAACGAAAGCGACACTCGTTTTAACCTCTTTAAAGTAATCATTCCTGGTTCGTGTTACAAAAATTTTGCATATTATCATAACCGTTACGTGCGCCAGCAAAATCGTAAATATTCTAAATAGGTTAATTTAAAAATGGTATCAAGGTAAGTAATGAAGCCAATATTATTTCATACAGTAATAATTATAATGTTAAATTATTATTACAAACAGAGTATTGTAAAACCAAAATGTGTACTTATAAATTCAAAATATTATTTCGTTTTATTTTTGGCAACCAATCTTCTAGTAGATTACTAATGCTATTGTCGAGTACTCATATTAAAATTTCCATGCAATCATTTCAATGAACTAACAAGATGGTTCTCAGTGAAATTCCCGTTAAAATCGGTCTAGCCGTTTCGGAGATTACCCGGAACAAACAGACAGACAGACCGACAAAAACTTTAAAAATTGCATTTTTGTTATCAGTAGCGTGTATCCTTTCATATCCAATCAGTAAAAAAAATGTATTTTGATATTACATACAGACACTTTATTTTTGTTATATGTATAGATTATACAGCCAAATAACACAAGATTATGAATAAAATATAAAATCTACTACATTGACAGATCTCGCCAAAAACTGTTATTTTATTTTAATAGTGCAAACGAGAAAGCCTTTGAAGATAGATGTATGTTTGTTATTCTCTCTCTTAATAAGAATTGATATATTTAGTATGCATATTTTTTCATTGTAAATTTAAGCATATTCTTGATACTACTACACTAACTTTGTTAATATATATTTTACTAACCATAATGTAAATGTTTTACAACGACTGTAAACATTGTACTGTGTCAAGGTTCTGATTCTCTTATTGTAAATTATACCTGCCTTGTCAATGACTTGTACATTGAATTAATTGTACCTTGTCTTCAATTATATTGTCAAAAAGCGGTAGAGCTTATGCAAGGTTCGACAGATGAAAAACCATCGAGAGATTCAAAGAATATGGCTGGTAACATACACTGGTACACCAGACGTTTCAACTTTATATGTGGAGTTAGTATTTTTAAATTACTTAATTATTATAAATGGATTAACAGCCGGTTCCAATAACCTATCTATCTATAACTGGTAGTTAAAACAACTACCTCAGCTAACTATTGGCCCGTTTTTGCGTTTCAATAAACACAGATAGATAAAGAATTCTATCTTTCCTTATAAACTACCTGCCGGTGGGTCTATCCGTTACGCTAGTTGTATAAGTTCATAGAAAAAAAAAGTAAAGCGTTTCAATAACATTTTTACGGTTAACTTTCCTTTGTTCACAATATCCTTTGTTTGATCTTTGCCTATCGCCCAATTTTGAAGGATAATTAATGCGTTATTGATGGATTCTTAAATAATATATTTTAATAAAAAACCATGGATTTGTTTTGTGATATTAATGATATTGATTTGTATGAATCCGGTGTATTTAATTGAGACTGAGATGATGGGAATTTGAAGATCATAGTTTTGATACTCGATTAAATTACGAAATTGAATTTGCGGAATCTGAACTTATATGTTTATAATATGTAAATGTAAACAATATTAGGACACTACATTATTAGAAAAAGCACAAACAGCTGCAAATCACGTCGACTTTTTTTTAAGTCTAGTCAACAATAGCGTTTTGTTATTTTACGTTTCGAATTTTTAGTAGATCGTAAAATGACAAGAGCAAACAGTGTTTAATAAATATTATTTTTCAATAATAATTACTTTAAAGTATAGTTTTTAGCGAATCATAATAATTTTAGTAAATATAAATATTAAATATACTTATAATGTTCATCTTAAACATGACAGTAAATATTTTAAACGCAGAAATAAAACGTATCTGAGGGACGTTCTTAACTGGAGTTAGATGATCCTATCTATCTGAGGCCTTATCTGAGCTTGAAGGAATAATGTTATTAAAACACCGGTCATAGATAGATTAGAAGACAGGATCTATCTCAGATAGCTACTTGCATTTAACTAGAGGTAGATTATTGAGACCGGCCGTAAGTTAAGATTCTATTGAGATGGTTATACATAGCTACAGGTTATATTGTATATTTAATATTACATACAAAAAGCTTGCTTGTTACGTCATAGGAAAAAAACTTAAGAGATAATATATTAAGAAACTTCTAGATATATCAGTCTTTCAAAGATATACGAATGGATACTTTTTCGCACTCTATATTTCGTTCACTAGCGAACTTAATACTGCAAAGTATTTTCTACCATATTGTAGATAATATAATATTACTACAGACTATCTGTGCCCGCGACTCCGTCCGCGTGGTACCTAATGTAACAATAAAAACAATGACTAATACAATCATCTGAATGTACTAAGTCCATTTACTTATCTATTTTTCTATCGACTTAGGTCGCGTCGTCATTAAAATTACAATAACTTTTGATAGAGTGAATCGATTAAGGAAACAAAAACTAAACGTTACTTACTCATGTAATTCTCGAAGTTATTGTTTATGATTTTCTTGCTGAGGTTTTATCGTGAACGCCACTTTAAGCAGTGATGCGTATTCATACAAAAAGACAGACAGACATTTCTAAAAACAATTAAAATGTATTTTGTTACTTATACTTGTTACTTATACATTCCAAGATACCTGCAACAATTTTTTTTCACCAAAAACTAAAAAGTACAGACACGTTAGATTTACATCTTTATTATATGTATAGATAACATATATACGCAACAAACGTTATAAATACAAATTTGAAAGTCATGATCTCTTGTTATGTATCTATACTTGAAATTATTCTCTCCTAACCATTTATCGATATAACACTAATTCAGAAATATGAATTAAACAAACCTACTTATTTTATACAAGAAATAATCTTAGCAAATCATACCAACTATACTGTTTCAACTTTGCTCATTTTCATCAAACAAAGAGACTTATTCGGAAGCCTAAAGTTACGTAATACAAGAAGTCTTTGTGTTAAAATCGTAAATTCAAGTCAAATCACCATCGCTGTCAGACGAAATGAATCGTAAAGACAACAAGGATTGTCTTGGTATATCGAATTTCCAAGATCGAAGAACAAAAAAGGAAAAGATAAACGAATCGTCTTGTTGAATGATAGTACTTCTTATATACGTATAAAAAAACTGAAATTAAAAACACAACTCATCGGATTATACGTCCAACAATTGATAACTAACGAAGTGATTTCAAATTATTGGAATTAACGCAAAGTTTTAAAACCTTCGTTCGCATTAATAACAATACAAAATTTAATTACCAATATACAGCCCAGCACCAATTACAAGGTATAGTTAAATGGATAGAATAAAAAACTTCTTGAAAAAAGACTTAGGTGTACCAACTTATGCCGTAAAAAAACTTCATCAGTATCTTCCAACCAATAATCATAAACATTAATTAGCAGAAAACAGATAATATTTAAGTACTTTGCCGCTATTTATTACCACAGATAATAATGGCAAAAAATAATAAACGCGTGAACTGAGAACCTAGTTACCTAAATAATTAGAACATATCAATAAAATCATCTTTATTAGGAAGATATACGCGCCTCATTAAACCTGTATTTATTTTATTTATAATTGGGGTTTGGTCACAAATTGACCATTTCACCCTAGTGATTAACAGCAAAATAAAACATAAAACAACAAAATGTACACAAACAATCAATAACTTACCGGTTTTTCATTCCAACCATAACCAGCCAGTAAAGCATTCTTGCTTCCTCGGATGTCGGGAAAGCAAGAATAGCATTACATACACCCACAGATCTCAATGAGTCATTCATTTTATTCTCCAGTGCTAGTCTTTGGGCTCGGTTACGCGTGCATTAAGACATTATGTGGTACACATCGTCTACAATGTCACATATGTCACAATTTGCTGACGACTTCACTTTTATTAAATATAAAAAGCTATTCAGTGGAATGTTCCCTGAACGGAGTACTTAATTCAGTTCGACTGATTTTAATTTTGTCGCACCAGGTATAGCGCAGTAAGGTAGGTTGCAAGTTTTTATACAATATGCCTTTGTTAACGGTAAACCTGTATTACTTTTCAAAATATTTAAAATAGCTATAATGAAATTCATGACATACGATCACGAACCAAGGGAACGATCTACTGTTTTTAATTGATAAATTGATACCAAGGTTACATAGATCGTAAGCAATCCGAGTTCCACGCTTTGACGCAACTTTAACACTAATATTGCGCAACTTTAAGTCAACGATCTGGACCTTTCCTCGAGCAGGTAAATGCAAATATTAATGTCCAAATACCAAAGGTCAAATACCAGTCAACTACCTTGTATTGACAAATATTCACGTTTCTTTTTTGTATAAGATGTATTCCACGTTTATTTATTATTGTTTGTTCCTATTCGTCATGGCAGAAGTATATAAAAAAAATCGATACATATACAATTACTAGCTAAACCGCGCAACTTTGCGTGAAATCGGTTACCTACCGATTCTAATTGTATTTATAAACTCGAAAAATCTTAAAAAACCTAGAACCCGATTACAGTGACTCCCACCGTTTCCAATCGTGAAACCAAACAATTCAGGGACTCACTCAAATACATACCTAGTTGGTTTAGTGAAATGATTTAGACATATGTGAAAGAAATTTCGATGAGACGGACATAGCGCCATCTGTCATTCAGCAACATCAGACCGTTGAATTATTTGGATATTGTTCATACAAAAATACTAAAAATTGCGAATAAAAATGGGAGGACGGGGTTAGGAAGGTGAAAGTTTGGGGTTGTATTTTTAGATGGCAAATAAAAAATACAAATATTAAAAATTGTCATTTTTTTTTGTTTAATGTTCTGGATAAGGACATCCTGATTACCTAGAGATATAAAATATACTTTACGACCTATTCTCATACCTACCAAATATATATTTAAAATTTCATAAAAATCGGTCCAGCCGTTTCGGAGGAGTTCACACACTAACACCGTGACACGAGATTTTACTATCATTTACTAAAGTCGATTGGTATATAATTATATTTATATATATACATTATATTAATATATATGCAATTGATAGATATGATCTCACAAATTGGTAAATTATTCTCCATTTACCAAACCCGCCGTAAAAAATTACACAAGAAATTTAACTGAACGACAGTTTGTGAAACAAAATAGATATATATTTTCCGTTAAATTCCCTACGAAAAGTTTCACCTCGAGACTCATTACTACTGACAACAGCGTAATTTTAAGACCAACGGAGGCCGAAGAAACGTGAAAACAGCAATTCTCTCTATTCCCAAATGTAATGTAACTAGAACAGAAATCGCTTAGTTTGAGATTTTTGTTAAGAAATACGCGTCCAACGACGATCTTGGGCAATACTAAGAGCTTAATATACAGTAAATACGACGTAAAGGATAACTATATAAAAAATTATGAATAAAATTATAACCTTGACACTTGGAAATTAATGATTTTGTTCAAAATAAAAAACACAAAACTCACACTTCATTTCCAAATACAGATTCGTGAGGATTTGATAAAAATATTTACTGGTAATTTCCGTACAAACTATTGTATTGTGGGTGAGTAAACTTATGTTTATATTCAAACTTAACCAGAAACATTTGTATTGAGTTATCGCAAAAGAAGAAGTTGCCTTTTCAATAAGTATTTTATTACATGATAAATCACGATGTTTTCCTCAGCCTTCGTCAGCCTTTATTATTACTAATTTAAATGAGTAAAAATACGCGAATTTCGAAAAATTCTTTGGTATATGCCGAGGTTTGAAACTGCGAAATTCAAATTGATATGTCATCTTTCAAATCACTATAACGAGATATACACACATAGGTACTCAAATTCTTTAAACATATAACCGCACACATATCCAAACGTACCGTATAATCTTAACAAAGTTATACTTATCAAATCAATTTTACACCGCATAATCAAATCTCAATGTCAAAATGTAAGATAACTTCAGCCAGCGGCTTGGTGTGACTTCGTTAGTTTAACAAAAGTGACGAATTAACAATGTCTTTAATTTTAGATCACAATTTAATTACCTATTTTAACTCAGGTATAACTAACTTTGTTTTCTTTTGACACGAAACTAAAAGTTTTATAGAAATTTAAAAGCTACTGCTTTTAAAATGTAATTCTTAATAATAATATTTGTTTTTCGTTGAAAATGTCTAAAGCCTTGAAATTTTTTTTGAATTCTATAATCGTGTATAAAATATAAACTCCAGATTTTAAAAGTAAATAATAATTTCAATATTTTTATCAAAAATGTTATATAAAATCATCTCAGATATACGTACAGTATTCTAAATTCATTTTATATATTTAAATTATGATTAAGCTTTGCTATCACGATAGACTCGAATCAGAATAATTTTAATTTCAAATTCAAATTGATTTTCAAATTGAATATGAAATCAAAATTACTTTTATATTAATATTGAATGGTAAATCAAAAATCTTAATGAAACTATATGTAAATTCAGTTTGAGATTATATTTTTAAACCAATAGAGACGACAATTATTTCAAAATTTACTATAATGCATTATTTTCTCAAAAAAGTAATAAGTAATTTGGATTTTTATGCCGTTTTCACCAGTAGATAGAATGATTCATGGGGAAGGTTTAAGTATAATTTTTCAAGGTTTTCTTTTTATTATCGGGGCGGGACAACGTCTTCCGATCTCGCTAGTTATCTGCCCGTAAAAGTCCTGTGAAAGTCGGTCCAACCGATTAGGAGATAATAGAATATTGCGGACGAAGTCTTGAGTAACAAAATAAAATAGTCTAAGGTACTTCTTATAAGGTGAGTTATCTGCCAATGAAAGTCCCGTGAAAATCAGTTTAAGCATTACGGATATTGCACTGCGGCCGAAGGCGAATAAAAAAAACCTAACCAAAATTACTTTTTATGAGGTCTGCTATCTACCAGTGAACATCCCGTGAAAATCGGTCCAACCATTTTGGAAATAGCAAAGGGGACGAAGCCGCGGACAAATAAAGTACAATATGTCAACCGCTATAATTTCGGCTATCTGCCAGTAAAATTCCCGTTAAAATAGGTCCAGCCGTTTTGGAGATTACCCGGAACAAACAAACAAACAGACAAAATATAATAATATAAAAATATAGACAAAATATAAAAAAAAATTTTTGCTCATTTGTAGCCATATACATTCATCAAAAACTTGTTATTTTAATTGTACATACACAAACTTTATTTTTATAATACGTAATAGATAACAAATTTTGAATAGGAAAACAAAATAAATTTTGACAATGTTTGCGATAGAAACTTACCACGTTACCATGGCAACGTATATAATATTAACGCTAACGATATCTCTCAAAAGGAAAAAAGTGCCCGATTTTGAAACATTCTTCATTGGGGCTCCGCTCCTATTGGTCTTTGCGTGATGATATATAGCCTAAAGCCTTCCTTGATAAATGAGCTATCTAGAACCGAAGGGTTTTCTCAAATCGGACTGGTAGTTCCTGAGATCATAGCGTTCAACCAAACAAACAAACAAACTCTTCAGCTTTATATATTAGTATAGACAAGTTGCTCAATTGAGTATGGGTACGTAAAAAGGTGTTATCCCTCCTCTTTTTTTCTCATACTTAAACATATAGCCTATGTTACTCGTAATAATTAAGACTAGCCTAACGACTCTCATATATTAAAAAAAATCCATCCACTCGTATGGATAAAGAAATAAATCTATACTAATATATAAAGCTGAAGAGTTTGTTTGTTTGTTTGGTTGAACGCTATGATCTCAGGAACTAACAGTCCGATTTGAGAAAATCTTTCCGTTTTAGATAGCTCACTTGTCGAGGAAGGCTTTAGGATATATATCATCACGCTAAGCCCAATAGGAGCGGAGCACCAATGAAGAATGTTTCAAAATCGGGCACTTTTTCGTTTTGATTGCTTCGTGTTAGCGTTAGTATTATATACGTTGCCATGGTAACGTGGTAAGTTTCTGTCGCAAACGTTTTCAAAGATTATTTTGTGTTCCTATTCAAAAAGTTTACTCTATGTTAGTTTTGTTTCCAATTTTTTATTTGCATTCTATTACGTATTATAAAAATAAAGTGTGTGTATGTAAAAATAAATAATAACTTTTTGGTGAATGTATATAACTACAAATAACAAAAAAAAATGGTTTTGATATTCGGCCGATATTATTATATTTTGTCTGTTTGTTTGTTAGTTCCGGGTAATCTCCAAAACAGCTGGACTTATTTTAACGGGCATTTTACTGACAGATAGCCGAAATTATAGCGGTTGACATATTCTATTTTATGTGTCCGCGGCTACGTCCGCATTGCTATTTCTAAAATGGTTGGACTAATTATCACGGGATATTCACTGGTAGATAGCAGACCTTATAAAAAGTAATTTTGGTTATTTATTCGCCTTCGGCCGCAGTAGAATATCCGAAATGCTTGAAATGATTTTCACGGGACTTTCACTGGCAGATAACTAGCTAATGAGCTATTTTATTTTAAGCTAGCGGGTTCGGCAGGCGTTGTCCCGGCCTCATAATAAAAATAAAACCTTGACAAATTACACCTAAACCTTCCCCATGAACCGTTCTACCTATTGGTGAAAACGGCATGAAAATCCGTTCTGTAGTTTTTGACTTCATCGCGAACAGACAAACAGATAGACCAGAGGACTTTGTTTTACACTATGAAGTGATGAACTAATAGTTTGTTTACTGTAAACAAGCGCGTGAGACGTGCGCTGTACTGGACTCCAAGAATAAATGTATGTAATTTGAATTATAATATCATTTTGGTCAGTTTGGCGGCCATTTTGTTTTATTTACCGCGTTTGCATCTACATAACTCAGTGATTATAGCAAAGTATAAGAATAATACAATTATACCGACAATATGGGCATGTTATGTCTATATAATAAACAATTTAACACATATTGTTCGATAACGTATAGTTTAAAATTTTCATTACTTTCTTATATAGTGTTAATGAGCACTGAGTGTGGTACATAGTAGGTTAAAGTTCCAGGTATGTTGCTGATGATAAATCCCATCCTATTCGATATACTATTCGTATTCACATATCTAATGTACACGTTACATGTTACAGTAGATGGCGTAATGTAAAATTGTAAGTAGGTGTGTACATTACGGAAATGCTTTTTCAAAAATATTTGTAGCTATGACATCATAGTTATTTAATACATTTTAAAAAACGTGTGCGGAGCCGCGGGGGACAGCTAGTACATTTATATAGTCGAAAAACATAACCCTCTTTCTAGGTTAAAAAAAATGTTTAGGAACATGTCAGATGTTACTAACATAAATTAAAAGAAAAGTATCAGATGCTAGGATTACTCTTCCACGATTATGAAAAAATCCACATCATAGAATATCTATAATAACAATAATGTACTTACCTTTCTAGTCTGTCTTGATTTTTACCAAACAAAATCGACCTTTTATCGCAAAGGTTTAGGACAAAATAACTCCACACTAAGGTTGCTTAATATAACCATTCACTTACGAATAATTTAAAATGCAATCGATTACTTAAAAATAACAAAATTCTCATCTTTCGAATGATCTTCTGTATGTTATATCATCACCGTTCGTAACTAGCTCTCTCTTTCACCGTGCCGAACAGTAGTTTCATTAGTCAAGCTAACTGTACCGGTTAGCGGAAATCTCAATGGTCATTCGTAATATCGTTACAACTCGTGAGGTGAATCGATTATCAAAAAATATTTTCAAAAAGAGATCAGACATTTATTTACTATACAATCAATTCAAATAAGCTCTGTTTGTCTGTGGCCTGAATTTTGGCTTACGGATAAAATAAATAATGTGATTAATAAAAAGAAAATTTAGAAATTATAGCCTGGCTGACTACTACACTCAAACTGCAAATCTGTCGCCAGGCACCTATAGATATGATCCAGCAGCTACATGTGAAAACTACTTCCCCTCCCCCTTTAAGTTTAGCGTGTTTACCACCTTGGAACACGTCATTTAACATCAGGTTAAATTGCGGTCAAACACTGATACATATACAGTGCTTTAACCGGATCTTGGAATGTCATGTAGTTAATTTTATATTTTATTCATAATGATGTGTTATTTCACTCTATATTTTGTAATATTGGCTGTTTTACGTAATATAGTTTGTTTATTGTGGACAAATCAACTGGATGGGAAATAATACCACGGAAAATGGATCCTGACATGCCCCAAAAACTCCCTGGGAAATTCTAACAAGAGGCCCACCATCTTGTTAGTACATGGAAATATTCCAAGAAACTTACACGAGTAGTTACTTACTCTACAATGGTAGTAATAATCTACTAGATTGGTTGCCAAAAATAAAATAACCCATATAAAGTATAAAAGAGTTTTTGGCGGAATTTTAGTCTGTCATGTAGTGGATTTTATATTTTATTCATAATCTTGTGTTACTTGACTCTATATTGTGTAAAATTGGTGGTGTTTTATGTAATATAGTTTGTTTATTGTGCATAAGTGAAGTGAATGGAAAATAATACCACGGACCATGAATTCTGAGATGCCACAAAAATTCCCTGGAAAGTTGTAACAAGGAAGCCACCATCTTGTTGCAACATTAACATTGACATTGAAATGATCGCACGACACTAACTTGTAATAATATTAACTACTCGATAATGGCAGTAATAATCTAAAAGATTGGTTGCCAAAAATAAAATTAAAAAAAAAGTATAAAAGAAATTTTGTTAAGCAAAGATAAAGCAATTATAATTCCTAAAGCTGAAAATAAATAAAAATAATTATGACATGTAGAATCTATAACCGGATAGCGAATAATGATTTTCACAGACTATTCGTAACGTTTAAAAAGCGGAACTGTAAACGCAGGCGATGATAATCAACGTTGCTCATGAATACGTAGTATACATTCCAGATTCCACGATGAGGTACTTCAAGCGTGAAACTGACTTGATCGTATTTCAAGTTATATAAACTAATTTTAAATCAGACTCTTTTGATATCTTTGTAATGGTCAAATAAATTAACAAGATGTATAGTTGAGTTTTTGGCGGGATCTAGGATGTCATGTTGTGGATTTTATATTTTATTCATAATCTTGTGTTATTTGGCTCTATATTTTGTAATATTGGTTGTGTTTTACGTAGTATAGTTTGGTTATTATGTACTAGTAAGTGAATGGGAAATAACGCCACGGAAAATGAATTCTGACGCCACAAAAACTCCATAGCAAGTTCCAGAAGACGACCGCCATCTTGTTAATTCATTGAAATGATCGCAAGTAACTTGTAATACCATTACCTTTTCGACAATCGCAGTAATAATCTACTAGAAGATTAATTGACAAAAAAATGTATTTTTTATTTCAGGTGTGTATAATCTAATGTTAGATAATGACTGCAGCCTATGGCTGTCTATAAGGAATACAGTTATAATAAAATATTGCTATTCTTAAGTAAAGATGATAATTGTTACAACTATTACTTAGCACGCCAATTATAAAATAAGTGTCGTGTGAACAATTTCAATGTTCCAAATGGATGGTGGCTTGTTAGAAATTTCCAGGGAGTTTTAGTGGCATCTCAGAATCCATGATCCGTAGTATTATCTATTCACTTCACTTATGCACAATAACCGAACAGTATTACGTAAAACACCACCAATTTTACAAAATATACAGTCAAATAACACAAGATGATGAATGAAATACGAAATCCACTACATGACAGACCAAAATCCCGCCAGAAACTCCAATATATGATTATATTCGGACAATACAGTAACTCATTTGTTTCCATTATCATCTAAAAATAATATTCTTAGTATTTCGTTTTTAATACGTTACAATAATAACGGATTAAATTGTTTCCTTAAATTCACGTTATCGTATATAATATATTAAACGCCGCTACCCCTTTCTAAATCGTAATACGTAGCGTTGCAATATATAAAGTAGCAAGTACTCTTGCTTTAGGGTAGAAATATGTGTGTGAATGTGCTGCTTCCGCATCCGAACCTTGCACAGGCTTGCTGACTTTTTAAGCTGTTTCTCTAAATTATAAATCAGCCTATCGTTTTTTCAGATAAGTTGAGTATTCGAGACGAGCATTATTTTCAGACAACTTCATTACATAATATAAAGCAAAGTCCCCTACCGCGTCTGTCTGTCTGTCTGTTCGCGGTAAACTCAAAACTACTGTACGGATTTTCATCCGGGTTTCACCAGTGGATAGAGGGATTCATGAGGAAGGTTTAGGTATATAATTTGTCAAGGATTTTTTTATAATCAGACCGGGACAACGTCTGCCGGGCCGGCTAGTATATTATAAATTCAAATGTAAGTTCGTTTGTTTCTTAATTACTCAATCGATCATCGTAAAAATTGCATGCACCTTGTCAAGGATACTACAGACAAGGATATAATAGAATACCTTTTATCCAGAAAAAAAGTATTCTTCCCAAGCGATAGGCCATTAATGCAACGAAACCGCGTGCAAAATCTGGTTTCGTTTAAACTTAGTACTTAATCTAATTTTTATGAGACAAGTCGCTATTACGTAAAAATAAAATGTCTTTATAAGCCTTGGTTATTAATAAGAAATACGTCTTAAGTCAACTATAAATTAAAATTTGTAATCTTTTGAAATAATTAAATAGGGCTTTTAAAACGTCGTGCACTTAATTATATATTTTATATCGTATCCAAACGGCATTCAAGCGGAAATTTTAACCCAGCACCGTGTCTGGCATAGGGTTGCCTCCTTATATTTTATTATTCTATTTAATTACATTCAAAGGCGCCTAAAATCTAACACCGGCTCGAAATACTGATTCGATTGTTCAAATCGGTCACTGAGCGATGTATTTGATCAATTTCTTTAATCATTTGATGATTTCACTGCATTTACATACCGTATTGTTCTTATAAATTATCTATATGTAAATAGGTAAAGCTAAAACCATTCATTAGCATTCTCTTTTCTGTTTGTAAACCAATTTAATTTTTACTTTTATTTAGTAGATATTGACGAGCTTTAGCGTTAAAGATTAGAAACAGTTAATTTTATTAACATCGACGTGTTGAAGTCTTTATCATTACATATATAAAACAAAGTCCCCAACCGCGTCTGTCTGTCTGTCTGTTCGCGATAAACTCAAAAACTACTGAACGTATTTTTATGCGGGTTTCACCAGTAGATAAAGTGATTCATGAGGAACGTTTTGATATGTAATTTGTCAAGGATTTTTTTTATAATCAGGGCGGGACAACGTCTGCTGTGTCCGCTAGTTTGTGTATAAATACATCTATATTGTATAAATATATCATGTGTCAAATATAATCAAACTAGCGGGCCCGGCGGCCCCGCCCTGCTAATATATATATTATATCATAGGAGGCAAACGAACAGGTGGGTCACTTGATGTTAAGTATTCACCATCGTCCATAGACACTTGCAACACCAGAGGTGTCGCAAGTGCGTTTCCACCCTGTCTTTGGGGGGAGGGGGAGGGAAGAGAGAGAGGGGACGGGGAAGGGGGAAGGGAAGTGGGCCTCCGGCACTGTTACTTCACGTCGGTTTTCTGTGAGCGGGTGGTACTACCCCGAGTGAGCCGACCCATTAATGCTGAAACCTGTAATAGCTTCAGCGTGGCTCTACCACCTACAAACTTATAAGGAAAACCTTGACAAATAATACATCTATGCCTTCCTCATGAATCACTTTATAATATGTAGTGATTTATCGAAACTTAAAAACGAATGTGTAGTGAAACTTCTTTGGCTTATGTATATAAAAATCGGTAGTGGGAGAACAGTTACGAACATCTCCTTCCTCTATTTCTCATCCGATTTTCTCCATGCTTTTCTTCATTAATAGCTATTGACAAGCTTTAGTGTTATCGTTAAGTTTTTTTGTCCCTACAGTCGAAATTCGACCACTTGACGTGCACTCGTATGTATTAAATCTATACCAATATACAGTCATCAAAAAAGTCTAAGCAACATGTACTAATTTAAATTTTAGGATGGTTCTTCACATTATAACGTTGTATTTTATTTTTTAAATAATATCTTTAGGGTTCTATGATGTAAAAATAACAGCTGTTGTCTTTATAAGTTCTTTTAATAACAGAAATGAACAATATTAGAATATACTGTAGAAACTAAGATACATAAGAAACTAAACTTTTTTCTTACAAAATGAAATTTCTAAAGAAAATGTATTTATTGTGAAAGAATAGAACAATTTAATACAAAGTATGGTCTCCTCTGCTATTCAGAACTTGTCGGCAACGATTATTCATTGAATTAATGAGACTGTTTATGTCATCTTGCGGTATTCGCTCCCAATGGAATTGTAGCAAATCCTTCAGCTGTTGGGTTGTTGTCGCTCCGTCCAAGTCCTTCAAAACACGTCTCTGGAGCATGTCCCATGCGTGCTCGATGGGGTTGAGATCTGGCGATTGTGCAGGCCAGGGCAATACCCGGATGTTCTCCGTTGCAAAGTATTCACTGGTTCGCCGAGCTGTATGTGAACGCGCATTGTCATGCATTAACCTAAAATCGGAGCCAAAGGTTTGTGCAAATGGGTAGACATAAGGTCTGAGAATATCCTCAATGTAATTTTCAGCATTCATGTTTCCATTTACAAAAACGAGCTCAGTTCGCCTGTTCTCCATAATACCCGCCCATAACATAACTGTTGAACCGCTGTATGGATGAACTTCCTGAACGCACCTGAGCCTTTCAGTATTTCCGGACCGACGATACACTCGCACCCTTTTTGTATCAGGCTTAAACCCAAATCGCGACTCATCGGAAAACATAATTTTATCCCATTGTTCCTGGGTCTCTGTTATGCGTTCTCTACACCATTCATATCGACGAGCGCGATTCCCGTGACGTATCGGTGGGCACCTGATTGGGCGTCGAGCTCGTAGGCCGTACTCATGCAGTCGATTTCGCACAGTTTGAGGACTTACATCAACACCACTTGAAATTTGTAGCCTCAAACTTATCCCTCGAGCGGTTAACATCGGCTGGCGTCTTGCAGTCAGTTGTATGTACCGGTCTTGCCGAGTGGTTGTACTCCTTTTACGGCCTGGATGCTGTTCAGCGGGTTCTCCTGTATTATTGTAGCGCTGCCAAAGACGACAAATAACACTTCTATGAATGCCAAAATGTCGAGATACCTGAGATTGATTACTTCCCGCTTGCAACATCCCTACAGCTCTTTGCATTTCATCTGCCATCAAATGACGTCGCTGCATGACGTAAAGAATATCTAACAATTCAATTTTGTCGCTAACTTTATTTAAATGGTTGGTAAAATTATAAAATCAAGACTAAACGTAGCAATTAAAACGCACTTAAATTCAAACAAATTCGCAGTCATTTGAATTTTATGAAAAAACAAAACATAATCAAATTTTTTTTTACAACCAGCCAGTATGTCATCAATAACAAAAAAGTTTACTTACCTACGCACTTTGTTTGAGTAAATACTTAGAAATTTTAATTAATATAAATGGATAATTTGTAATATCACGCATGTTCCTTAGACTTTTTTGATGTGTGTATAAAGCTGAAGTATTTGTTTGTTTGTTTGTTTGGTTGAACGCTAGGATCTCAGGAACTACCAGTCGGGTTTGAGAAAACCCTTCGGTTTTAGATAGCTCTTTTATCGAGGAAGGCTTTAGGCTATATATCATCACGCAAAGATCAATAGGAGCGGAGCACCAATGAAGAATGTTTCAAAATCGGGCACTTTTTTCCTTTTGAGAGATATCGTTAGCGTTAATATTATATACGTTGCCATGGTAACGTGGTAAGTTTCTATCGCAAACATTTTTAAAGTTTATTTTGTTTTCCTATTCAAAATTTGTTATCTATTACGTATTATAAAAATAAAGTTTGTGTATGTACAATTCAAATAACAACTTTTTGATGAACGTATATGGGTACAAATGACCAAAAAAATTTTTTTTTAATTTTCTCTATATTTTTATATTATTATATTTTGTCTGTTTGTTCCGGGTAATCTCCAAAACGGCTGGACCTATTTTAACGGGAATTTTACTGGCAGATAGCCGAAATTATAGCGGTTGATATATTGTACTTTATTTGTCCGCGGCTTCGTCCGCATTGCTATTTCCAAAATGGTTGGACCGATTTTCACGGGGTGTTCACTGGTAGATAGCAGACCTCATAAAAAGTAATTTAGGTTTTTTTTATTCGCCTTCGGCCGCAATGCAATATCCGTAATGCTTGAACTGATTTTCACGGGGCTTTCTACTTTCACGGGACTTATACGGGCAGATAACTAGGGAGCTCGGAAGACGTTGTCCCGCCCCGATAATAAAAAGAAAACCTTGAAAAATTATACTTAAACCTTCCCCATGAATCATTCTATCTACTGGTAAAAACGGCATGAAAATCCGATCTGTAGTTTTTGACTTTATCGCGAACAGACAAACAGACAAACCAGAGGACTTTGTTTTACACTATGAAGTGATGAACTGTTACCTGTGCATTCGATCGTGTGAATTTAATAAAAATTGTTTACTGCAAACAAGCGTGTGAGACGTGCGCTGTACTGGACTCAAGAATAAATGTATGTAATTTGAATTATATTATCATTTTGGTCAATTTGGCGGCCATTTTGTTTTATTTACCGCGTTTGCATCTACATAACTCAGTGATTATAGCAACGTATAAGAATAATACAATTATATCGACAATATGGGCATGTTTTGTCTATATAATAAACAATTTAACACATATTGAAAAAAAAATATTGTTCGATAATGTATAGTTTAAAATTTTCATTACTTTCTTTTATAGTGTTAATGAGCACTGAGGGTGGTACATAGTAGGTTAAAGTTCCAGGTATGTTGCTGATGATAAATCCCATCACATTCGATATACTATTCGTATTCACATATCTAATGTACACGTTACATGTTACAGTAGATGGCGTAATGTAAGATTGTAAGTAGGTGTGTACATTACCGAAATGCTTTTTCAAAAACATTTGTAACTATGACACCATAGTTATTTAATACATTTAAAAAAACGCGTGCGGAGCCGCGGGGGACAGCTAGTTATGCATATAACAGAATGCTCATAAACTATATACTATACAAAGTTCCGTAGTATAAAAGTTTAACTATACTCACTTACTCATTTTGGTATATTACTAGATTCAGGCAGACACTTATAAAACTTATAAAAATGTATATAATACAAATACACCTTACGTCACCTTACGTTTAACGTGTGACGAAAATTTGAATCTACTATACCGTGGTATGAGAAGTTTCACTTTAATAATTCTATACAATTTAAAATACTGTACATAAAGCGTTAGTGAGAACCCTAACCTGACATACGATGGAAGTACATAATTACCTCGAGTGTAATTATTTTAACGGCGACCGGTCATGCATTTCAGTACAGGGAATGCCTTCACAATTCATTTATACTGTGAACTTTTCTAATTCTATAAGAGCTGAGGATAAAAAAAGTTCTGTTCACATATCTAAAAAAAATTATGAAGTTTAATATTTTTTACACAAATTCAATAAAATAAATGCAATACAACCGAAGAATGACATCGATCTTTGTTTTAGTTTTCATCAAAATTTATTACCGATGTATTGCATGTATTTCTCATACCACGTCTAAAAGGAGGTTCTCATTCGGTTGTGTATTTTTTAAATGTTTGTTATCTCAGAATTTAATCATTTATTAACAACTAGCCTCTGCCAGCCACTTCGTTCGCGTGGAATAGTTATTTTGGGCTCACGCTACACGCAACGGAAGCTCTCAAGAGGAAAAAATACCCCAATTATGAAACATTCTTCATTGGTGCTTCGCTCCTATTAGTCTTAGCGTGATGATATATAGCCTATAACCTTTCTCGATAAATGAGCTATATAACACTGAAAGACTTTTTCAAATCAGACCAGTAGTTCCTGTGATTACCCCCTACAACGTCACAAAATCACAAACTTTACCTCTTTATAATATTAGTAGTAGATTTGGAAATATTTTTTATATTGGAAGGGGAATATTTTCAAGTTAGTCTTATTTTAATTTTATTAGCATTAGACCTTTGAATTTGAAGATATACCAGATAAGTTCTCAAAGTTAAATAGGAAATGTAGGTACAGTGAATGAGATATTGATCGGTTAATTACAATATAAGACTAGGTATATACCTAACTATGGTCAAGGACGTTCTAGTGCACTTTTTAGAGTAGATTTTATTAATGAAGTCTATTTAATTTTTCGTTTTTTTTTTTTTATTATTATTATAATACATGCATGGGAATGCAAATGTATTGTCCAATTGAAATATGATAATTACTCCAATAAGTGCTAATGTAGAAAGATATTTGTCAATAGTTCAAATTCTTTCACCATGTTTACCTTCACCTTCAAAAACTTCATGACATCAGTCTGCCATTCCCAAGGTAATCCTTTAGGTAAATGCATTTACAAAGTAACAATACACTGATTTCGCAAACCAACATTTACCTATACACTAATATTGCTTAATACCAGAGATCAAACTTAACTTGGAAATTGGATGTTTTACTAACTTTATACGGTATAAATAATAATAATAATAATAATATTTTTACGAGGTAAAGTTTTTGAGTTTGTGACGTTGTAGGGAATAATCTCAGGAACTACTGGTCCGATTTGAAAAATTCTTTCTGTGCTATATAGCTTATTTATCAAAACAGGTTATAGGCTATATATTATCATGCTAAGAACAATAGGAGCGGAGCACCAATGAAGAATATTTCAGAATGGGAGAATGGGGTTATTTTTCTTTTGAGAGCTTCCGCTGCGTGTTAGCGTTAGCCCAAAGTAACTTATTCCACGCGAACGAAGTCGCGGGCAGAGGCTAGTACGGTATAATTATACATTAGTATTTTATTTGATAAAATAATATGAAATACTGCTAACGACATCTTGTACATATTAGCGTATATGTATTCAATAACACTTAGAGTTTGTAATAAAAATTCTGATACGATTTCAAAAAGCTTGAATATGACCATTATAAATATGAATATTCTTATCAAAAAATGTTGTCTTCGGCTGTAACTACGTAGTATAGGATAATTTGAAATGAATCCCAGAAGGTTACGTGTTCAAATCACGTCGGGATCACCACTGTAGGAGCCTAGACTGACTTTGAGAGCGAGATAGTAAAACTCGGAGTGGGTAAAAAAGACTTTTTTCATTTAACATCTTATATGGTATTTATAGTTAGAAGAAATCTTTCAATTGTTTCAATTACATATTCAATTTACAATTAATTTAAACGTTTCGGCTAGTCTGCCATAATGGATGACATACTCGAGTCATAGAGCTACATTCTTATTATCGCAAATGCATTCTAAGCTACTTGTTAGTGTTTTTATAATCTATATATATAACGAAAACATAGTTTCTTTGAGGCTAAATCACATCAAAACTACTTAATGTCTCAATATAGGTATATGACCATTCGATACGAAATTTTTGTAAGGTTTCTAGGCTACTTATTTTTTCGATTCGATTGACACGATTGTTATTTTTTAACGCCCAACGAAGCAGGAGGAATCAGGTGGTAGATAAATAAATAAATTCTATGTTTAGGATGAAACCGAACGGCAATCTTTACTTCCAATTTGATTACAATCAGGGCCGCGCCATCTATGAATAGGGTCGGCATTTACTTACGGTTTCAGGGCATCAGGGTTGCCAGTGATATTCTAGTTCTTAAGGATCATACTATATACCTATGGTACAAAGGCACCTGATTCTAAAGGCCACAGGAAGCCCAATCTTTAGCGGTATTAATTATGAGTTACTGAGTTAATTAGGTACAATTTATGAAATTTTATATTTGCCAATAGCGCTGATAAAGCTTGGAGCCTTCAATTGTATTCTACAAATGTTGGTGTTTATTAGAAATCCATTTGCAAAAACATTTTAATGCCAATGTACTAATCAATATTTATTGGCAAAAGAAATTGATGGTAGCATAACATAATCCCTCTCGTATATAATAATCATAATGAAGATTATTTTAACTCCACATACTCTCTCATACACTCATTGTTTCGTCAAACGTGTAATATATCGAGTTAACGCCTACAATAATCAAGAAAACTTATCACATGGCACTTTTACTTAATGTCATGGGAAACGGTGAAACGAGATACTGTCTTTACTTATCGCCCGTTTTCTTTGTTAAATTGCCACTCGTCTAAGTAATGATTATTTTTGTAGACGACATTACAGATCTTATGTTTTTTGGGATATGTTTTACGTAAGATATATATAAATAAAGTCTATACAACTAATATTTACTTTTGGAGTTTTTGACGGGATTTTGGTCTGTCACGTAGTGGTTTTTATATTTTATTCATAATCTTGTGTTACTTGACTCTATATATGGTATAAAATTGGTGGTGTTTTATGTAATATAGTTTTGTTTATTGTGCATAAGTGAAATGAATGGAAAATAATACCACGGACCATGAATTCTGAGATGCCACAAAAACTCCATGGAAAGTTCTAACAAGATGGCCACCATCTTGTTGGTTCATTGAAATGATATCAAGAAACTTGTAATATCGATACTCACTTGACAATAGCAGTAATAGTCTACTAGAAGACTGGTTGCCAAAAATAGAATGGAAGAAGAACTTGTAATATTATTAACTACTCGACAATGGCAGTAAAAATCTAAAAGATTGGTTGCCAAAAATAAAGTTAAAAAAAATATATATATTTACTTTTATTTTGAAGTGATGATGATTTAGTCGATAGCGTGTTCGGACACAGCGTCGATGGACGTAGGTTCAAATTGCAACCGAGTCGAATTTCTTTCGGTGAAGAAAAACAACGTAATGAGACCATGGCATGGTGGTAGGAGTTTTTCTAAATCCGCCTGGCTAACTACCACCCTCAACTTGAGAATATGTCGCCAAGCAGTTACACTTAAAGAGTACAGTAGTACAGTCCCCTCTAAGTTTAGCGTGTTTACGATCATAGACCACGAAGTCATTTAACATCAGATGACATTGTCGTCAAACGCTAAAATCTACACAGTATTATAAAAAATTATAACAGATATTATTATGGTCGATTGTTTGAATATTTAATTATCACTATTCAGAATTATAAACCTACTAGCTGTCACTCGCGGCTGGGCACGCGTTTTTTTAAACGTATTAAAGAAATGTAAAATTGTAACTAGGTGTGTACATTACAGAAATGCTTTTTCAAAAACATCTGTAACTATGACACGCACGCCATCTACTGTAACATGTAACGTGTACATTAGATATGTGAAAACGAATAGTATATCGAATGGGATGGGATTTATCATCACAACATACCTTTAACCTACTATATACCACCCTCAGTGCTCATTAACACTATATAATAAAGTAATGAAAATTGTAAATTACTTTTTTATGATGTCTGAAATCTACCAGTGAATATCCTGTGAAAATTGGTCCTACCATTTTGGAAATAGCAATGCGGACGAAGCCGCGGACAAATAAAGTGCAATATGTCAACCGCTATAATTTCGGCTATCTGCCACTAAAATTCCCGTTAAAATAGGTCCAGCCGGTTTGAAGATTACCCGGATCAAACAAACAAACAAAATATAATAATATCGACCGAATATAAAAACCATTTTTTTTTTTGTTATTTGTAGCTATATCCATTCGCTAAAAAGTTATTATTTATTTTTACATACACACACTTTATTTAATACGTAATAGATTGCAAATAAAAAATTGGAAACAAAACAAACGTAGAATAAACTTTTTGAATAGGAACACAAAATAATCTTTGAAAATGTTTGCGATAGAAACTTACTACGTTACCATGGCAACGTATATAATACTAACGCTAACACGCAGCGAAAGCAATCAAAACGAAAAAAATGCCCGATTTTGAAACATTGTTAATTGGCGCTCCACTCCTATTGGTCTTAGCGTGATGATAGCTTAAAGCCTTCCTCGGTAAATGAGCTATCTAAAACCGGATTCAAATCGGACCAGTAGTTCCTGAGATTGGCGCATTCAACCAACCAAACAAACAAACTCTTCAGCTTTATATATTAGTATAGATTTATAAAATATACATAATGCCTACTAAAGTTCATTAGCACGGGTAACGGCTATATGTACTTTGTATTTTGTAATTTCTGGCCAACCCCTCCCTGGTCAGCAAAAGTTAGCAATGCTCTTAACCCCTCCTCCCATAATTACGTAAACATTTATGTAAGTATATACAAATCTGTTCGAATTCAGTGAATAAATATTGCTGCGTAATCACCATCCAAGCCCCCCAAACCTGATGTCATCAAAAATAAGCAAATCAAAGACACCCCACCCTAAACCTCATCAGTGCTTACGTAATACTTGGACGACTCCTTATACATTATCCCTTATTATATCGACTTATTATATAATTTAATTTTTGCCGCTCATTATAATGATACGCTTACATACTTTTCTTCATAGACATATAGCATTAATAACATAGAAAAAAATATATATACGTGATTTAAAATGTAAAAAATAGGTTTATTTATACAATAAACACTTAAATTTTCAACTTTGTTATTCCGTATCGAGCAGTCCAACTAGTGTTTAAAATTAGCGGTATATAGACGACATAGCAATAGCAGTAATTTACAGTTAACTTCGTAACCAGCAAAATATCTCCGATAGCAACAACATAATAACATGTTTAGACCGTTACTATTTAAAAATAGCGGTTTTTAAAATAAAATATATTTTACGAGATACTGGCAGGTAGTCAATGATGTTATGTCAGTATGAAGAAACCTTAGTAAATAAAGCATCTCTCTTCTATCAACAACAAACCATAAATAATGTTTCTTAAAATGAACATCAAACAAAACACATAACTAGCTGAAGCCGGTAGTATCTCTGTCTCAATTTATCGTTAAGTTACTTCATCTCGTTAGCTATGAACAATAAGCTTCCGTTTAAAGAATATTCAATGTTAAAACGTTCCCATCACTATAGATAAAATTTAAATTTAAATTTAAATAACAAGTCTGAATATATCAATAATCATAACCTGAAGATTGAAAATTTTTTACACAATAACCTTAGGCAGTAATCACCTTCTTTCTTCTTAGATATATAATAATTACTAATGTATACTGAAAATTATTATGTGAAGAATCCACAGCGTTAACATAGATGATATTAATGTATGTCGAACGGTATCAGCGAGCAGGTAAAAGAATAGTTACTTGGTCCAAATGGAATCAAACTTTAGTCACATCTAGATGGAATAAACTGTACGTGTTGGAATTGAAATTCTCAAACAATATTTAAATATTTTACATTTTTAGGGCAGCTTACACCAAATCGAGCATTTTTGAACTTATTTTAAGATTGAACATCATTGTACAATTTAGTACAACTAAACTGAACTTAAGGCTAAAATTAGATTTTTTTTTCATTCAAGCCGAAGTTCGGCCACTTTGGCACACTCGAACTTGTTGCCAAACGGCGATGCTCGCCTTAGTAGTCCGGTGAAGCTATGAAGCCAATAGCGTAATCAGTTCGAAAAAAAAAAGGATCTTTTTTTATTAAAAATCAGTTTTATTTTCTAGACACAATGGAAAGTGGCGTTTCTTCCTGATTATAATTATAAAATAATCCCAAAATTAACCACCAAAAGTCGATAACCACCGAGATATCAACTATCTATCACTGACCGTCGCTATCATGCTAATGCACATACACCGGCGGATTCCGAAAAGCGGCATAGTAAAAAGAGTCATTATGACAGACTTGTCACATGTGTATGCATGATAACCTCAGACCATACGTGCACATATACACCGTAGGAACACATGTAGTGAAAAGGATTTTGTTTCCCTTTTTTGCGATTTGGTTAGTTAATTTAGCCAGATAATCGGATTTAAAATACATGTTTGCGTTAGTGCGGTTTACATGTGTGTCTCGCTAACTATTGATATGATTAGCTTAGCCAGTTTAGCTTGGATAGATTCAAGATGTTTCATTAAAGGCAATAAATAGCCCAAGCCGACCACTTTAGTACGCACCTTGTTACCATATCGTTCAATTCCTTAAGCGCTCGCCGTAGAAATACGGTGAATATGTAAAGCCCTTTTAGATCAATATTAGGCAGTTTAGAAAAAAAAAGCTATCCAAAACTCAACAACAACAACAAATCAACAAATCCCTAGCACCTCTAAATGGACCTTAAAATGTAAATGCGTTTCTAATAGGTCGATTTTAAACAAGGAAGTAATCGCAACGTAGCGCTGTAACGATTTTGCGGTTGAATACGTTCAAAATTAACGTGACGAAAGCAGAGCAAATCGCAGTTTCATAATATTTAGTGCTATAGACTAGTTTACGGTGCCGGCTTCAATGGTAATTCACTTCCACTTTGACATATGAAACACGATATAACATTTTATACGTATGTTACCTATAACTTGTACCTAAGAGTAAACATTATTTTTATTTAAAAAAAGTTGAGGCAGTCATATGAATTGAAGAAGTGAACACTTAAAACGATGGAATAACTGTGTTCTCTTTTGTACTTTTTAATTAATTATGGTGTGAATTGTCTTTTGGCGCGTTAGGGAAAAATGATGATGCGCGCTCACTCTGTCACGAAAAATCGACACCCTGAAGTTAGCTTAGTCAACATTTTGTTTCTTTGTATTTGTTGTTCGTATTTCTTTGTATTAAAACTTTCAATGTATTAGATACGTTTTTTCTACAAACGTAGAATAAGGCGAAAGATTTTGGAAAGATTTTTATGTTGTTACGCCAAAGAAGTATAACTTCTAACGCGCGTACAGAAAAGTACACACACACTTTTTTTAAATTTCATAATTTATATATTGAAAATATTATCATTAGTCTCTCTTTCACATCTATCTGTATTCCGAATAATAATTATGTACTGTTTATACACACGCCGCTATACTACGCGTTGCTAGTCTGATCTACAAGATCTACAATACGGTCGGTCTCGCTTGCTAGCATGTTATCACGCGAAATTTTAAGTTTATCTCCTGCCAAAAAAATACCGCTCGGCGCGCCTAAAAAGTTTTCACTTCAAAAATCCTATGCAATAAATTATTTTCATTAAAGAATATAATGACAATCATTATCTAATACTTGTATTACGTTTTATGTGTTTATCTCAGGTAATTAATTAAGATTTCTGCTTTTATATATCTCTACACATTTTTCTCCTTATTTATAGATATCTTCAAGTTTGACACCATTTAAAGTTGATCTCTTATTCAGTGACTCGTATAAATATATATAAGGACACAGAATAAAAACGGCACATTTTACCGTTATTTGAAACATTATTTTTAGAGAACCCTGAAAATTTATATAAAAATTGTTTGCCCCACACACTAAGCTAAAAAATATTTACGTACAAATATATCAATTCATTACAAATTATTCAGAAAGTAGCAATGACACATAACACCGCACTTTCCTGTTGTAAAGTATTGAGTGATCATTTTTAAAGCTCACCTTGTATTTCTTGTGTTACGGTCCAAGTTAAATGTTCCAAACGAATATATTACGCTTAATATCACACTGACAACCACTGAACGATTTCAAGGACGATAAATAACCACAACGCCGATGCGATAAACGTAAAAACTCGACAATTTGCTACATTTCACAAATCACATTTGACCCGAGCAAAGTGTTGGAGCTTTTAAAAATATCAAGTTTTATCTACGTGCTTTTATCGATACACTAAGAACATCTATTGAATCATTCGATTGGATTAAACAAGTATAAGTGAATTATATATTTTTTTCGATTTTATTACTAGGGAGGTTTGTAAGAGCCGTATTATTCTGTTCGGAAGAGGGCAGAGACCTCAGTGGACGGAACACTGCGCCGGCGCCGACTGCCGACACACTAGTACCGTTGCTCTAAGTTGTTAGTGGGGAGGAGGTCGAACCGAACAGGCTTTGACGCCTTTGACATTTTAGAGCTATTTTGTTACTTCATGTCGTTGTCATTCCTTTGTTGTTATTAACACAGACATCAAAAGAGTTCTATTTTGGCAATTGCTATCACCGAATTACCTTGATAATTGACAGGTAAACGTTGCTCTTATTCCATACGCTAAAATAATCTCACTTCGTAATAATATCGTAATATAATTTAAAACTATATTATGTTTACAATAGTACTAACATATTAATACCGTTTGGTCTTTCGAGGAGACTAGCTGAAAACATTTGTGGCTTGATTGAACCTGACGATGGTAACGTGTGAACACCAAAAAATATAATAGATGAAATGAAAACATATAAACTAATACAAATTATTAACCGACTTCGAAAAAGGAGGAGGTTATTAACCAACTTCGAAAAAGGAGGAGGTTACTACGTTCGGTTGTATGTATTTTTTTTTATGTATGTTAATCGATATCTCCGTCAATCCTGAACCGATTTGAATGATTCTTCTTTTAGTTGAATTGGTTATATTCAGAGACGGTCCCATATAAATTTGAAGAAAATATTCAACCCCTAAGGGGGTGAAAAATCGTTTATTTGATTTTCACCCACTTCGTCTCTGCGTATTTTCGTGAAATTAGGACCGATTTATTATTCCCATTAGAAAGCAGATATATTTATACACACTAAAAATGGAAAATAAAAATTTTGTACAAAAAAATAAACCACCTTCGATGTGAAAAACTAATAAGGCACTAAAAAGCGAAAAATAACTGAATTATTAAATTAACCAAATTAAATAAAACATATTGATATTTGCGCTACCTAATAATATATTTGAAGTTCAAATTTGTTGCAGGTAATAAAATATGTAGGAGATGGGACACAAGAGTGGACCAAAACTATAGATGATATGAATTTAGGTTGGCATTGAATTCAAATATATTATTAGGTAGCGCAAATATCAATATTTTTTATTTAATTTGGTTAATTTAATAATTCAGTTATTTTTCGCTTTTTAGTGCCTTATTAGTTTTTCACATCGAAGGCGGTTTATTTTTTTTGTAATTTTTTTTTTTAATTAATTTTATTATTTTAATTTTGAAAGGTGGAAACAGGGAAATACAATTTCATGATATTTGTCAATCTTATTTAGGTATAATCAGTCCGAGATGCAGTTATCTCTCACGCATTCTGTTCGTTAGTTCAGACAGAATGCGGCAGCAGTAAACTCCTGTTTCAACCTATTCTTCGAATTACTTTCAGACAACGTTGCAACTTAAGCGCAATCACTTCCTCAAAATTTCAATATTTAGGTAATGATTATTCTACGGTAGGTTTTCAAGCGCCCACTCTAAGCTTAAATTCTTTTAAGAAAAACGGCAAATATTGTAATGTTAATAATCATAAACATATAATAAAAATGAAGTGTCTGTATGTATATCAAAATTAAAAAAAAACCTCATTGGGTATGAAAGTATACACGCTACTGATAACAAAAGTGAAATTTTAAAATTTTTTGTCGGTCTGTCTGTTCCGGGTAATCTCCGAAACAGCTGGACCGATTTTGACAGGAATTTCACTGGCAGATAGCTGAAATTACAGCGGGTTACTTAGGCTACTTTAAATTAGACTAGCTGTTAACCATGGCTTCGCCCGCAGAGTTATCTCCAAAACAGTTTGACCGATGTTAACAAGACTTTCATCGGCATAAAGCGGACATTATGAAAAGTAATTTAGTCTATTTTAATTTAGATTAGCTGATAACCGTGGCTTTGCCCGCAGTGATATTTCTAAAACGGTTCGACCGATCTTTACAAGACTTTCACCGGCATATAGTGGACATTATAGAATGTAACTTAGTGTATTTTAATTTAGACTAGCTGTTAACCGTGGCTTCGCCCGCAATGCTATCTCCAAAATGATTAGATTGATTTTCACGGGACTTTCAGTGGCAGATAGTTGACCGCATAAGCAATAATTTAGGTTATTCTATTTCAGATTAGCTGTTACCCGCGACTTCGTCCACATGAAATTTAGCAAAAATCTATTGTTCACTGTAAACATGTGCGGAAAACGTGCGTTATACTGGACTTCAGGAATAAATATAATTGAAATTCATATATCTGTATCTATGTATGTAATTTGAATTATATTGTCTTTTTGGACATTTTGGTGGCCATTTTTTTTTAATTACCGCGCTTTCGTCTACATAACTCGATAACCATAATAACATATAAGACTATTGTATCGAGTTCTATTTAAATTGTCGAATATTAAAAACTGCTTATGCAGATATCAAGTTTCATATCTTGATTTATATTTATGCAAGATTTCAGGACGTCAGCTCATTCATTGTTTTCAATTTAACATTATAATCATTAATGGTAATGTTCAAGATAGAAGGCGTATTTCTAATAAGACATTAGATCATAAACGTATTACTTATTGACAATATTGGCATATTATATCATTATAATAATATCTTTAAGTCATTGTTTCATTAGTTCCTTGTACTGTATAAGTGAGCACTGAGGTAGTTATATGGGTTGGGTTAAGGTTCCAAATATGTTGCTAATGACAACCCTCATTTCACACACTGTTAGTATTTATATATCTAATCTATACGTTACATGTTACTGTAAGTGACGTGCGTGTCGTACTTATAATTGTTTTTAAAGAACGGTTTTATAATTGTGCATGGTCTCACGATTTTATATTTCTTTAATATGATTTAAAAAAAAGCGTACTGAGCTGCGGGTACAGCTAGTACTAAAATAAAAACATTGCAAATTTTTGAAGTTCATACTTCATTTTTGAAGTGAAAACTTCTTTAGGCGCGTTGAGTGACATTTGTGGTAGGGGATAAATTTATAATTTGCCGTCATGCCACGCTACGTAATCGTTACCGTATTGAGCACGCGCAATGCGCGGCTTGCGTCAGACTAGCGACGCGTAGTTACACATGTCAGCTGTCATGATAAATATTATATAATAGTATTACATAGTATAAAACAAAGTCCCCTACCGCGTCTGTCTGTCTGTCTGTTCGCGATAAACTCAAAAAGTACCGAACGGATCTTCATGCGGTTTTTAATTGTAAAAGATGGTTAGATGACTGCTTAGTAACTAAGTCAGCATGGAATACTGTAGGAAACATCAAAGTAGTATATAATGTACATTCTTCCGACCATTTTCCACTCATTATTGAATGTAATTTAAACAAGGTTACGCCTAAAATATACCATGAAGTTTTTGTATGTAATAAAGTCACTTGGGGTGTAAAAGATAAACAACAAATTAAAATGTATAATGAATTGTGTAACACTAAATTAAGATAATTTATATAGAAATATAATATAGAAAGGCTGCTACTAGAAAACCATGTATTGGAATAAATATCTTAGGCAGGCAGAAAGGGATGTCAGGCATAGTTTTAAACTTTAGCTTTTATATGGAAAACCAACCGCGGGATATATCTATGAAAGAATGAGATATACTCGCAAATGTTTTAAATCACGACTAAGTTGGTGTATAAGAAATCAAGGAAAGATAAATATTAATATCATTGCTACTCGTCATAGGAATACAAATTTTAGTCAGTTTTGGAGATGTACTCAAAAACTCAATGCTAGGCCTGTCTGCCTATGAGTATTGGTGATGTAACTAACTTCGACTGTATAGCAAATCATTTTATGGAACATTTTTTGGTTAAAATACAACATACACTAATACAAATGAATGAAGTTTCTGTTGGAGAGCCTATGAATGTCTATAATAAAATCGCGGATATGACTCTTTTCACAAGTAGTGAAGTTAAAAATGTCATAAGAAACATGGCTTGTAAAAAGTCACCCTGTCATGATGGGCTTAGTATTGGGCACCTGCAATGCGCAGGGTTTCATTTGGCGCGAGTGCACTGTATGTTTTATAGTCTACTAGCGGGCCCGGTGGACGATGTTCCGCCCTGATAATAAAAAAAAAAAACCTTGACAAATTATATACTAAAACGTTCCTCATAAATTACTACATCCACTGGTGAAAACCGCATGAAGATCCGATCAGTAGTTTTTGAGTTTATCGCGAACAGACAGACAGACGCGGTAGGGGACTTTGTTTTATACTATGTAATGATATGAATAAGGAATTCTTATTTACCTCCGAATCTAATGAAAATTGTAGTAATCCCTATCATTAAAAACAAAACAGGTGAAACTTGTGATATTAATAATTAAGTATATACCAAGTTGTTCGGAGCGCCAACAGATGTGAAAACTATTTATTGTTAATAATTTCAATTTATAAATTATGAAATTTAAATAATTCACACTGTAATTAATTTAGAAATTCAAAACAGAACACGATTATTCTATTGTATTAAGTTTTCACTTCTATCGGCAGTTCTTATGACTGCCTCGATTGTTTTTTTTTTTCAAACCATTCGAATCGATCACTATTGCTACCCGCCGTTTTATTTACATAATAAGAACATTCTGGAAAGTAAGTCACAAAGCTCTCAAGCCGTGCTCTGAACTTCGAAAGAAATTCGTTCAGTTTCGCTGAGAGTTGAATCCGTTTATCAGATTCCTGACGCATTAGTGACGATTTGCGTGCAGCGCCTCCTAAATCCTCCCAATTCTTCGAAACGTATTCTAAACATCTTTTGAATAAAACAAATAGATGAAATAAAATAAAAGAAATTCGTCTTCTCTATTGATTTTACTTACACGTTGCCAAGAATAGGAAAGTATTTGATATTTCGTTTGGTTATATTCATCGTCAAATGTCAAATACTCTCCTATTCTTGATATACATATATACATAACGATCAAGGTATGCTTTTGTACGTGTATTACTTAAAAACTACTAAATAGATTTTGATATTTTTTAGGTTAATGAAATTTATAAAAAGCTACGATTTTTATGAGCCCTGCGCTTTCAACGATGTGTGTTTTCCTACCATGGAGAAGTGTGGCTAATGGTATGATGCAAATGTTTTTTTCTCTGTATATAAAATATATTGTTCAAATAATAAACGACGCTGAGGTAGTCACGAGTATCAGCTGCTATATAAATAAAATAGAAGAGTCTGTCGTTTGTCCGGTCTTATCTCAGAATCGGCTGAACCGATAATAACAAGACTTTTGCTGGTCTGAAATAATAAACTAAACAATAACAATAAATTAAACAAAGGTAGGTAACTTAAAATCGCTAGAAGGAATAATCAAAAGATCGCCCACGTTTAAACAAAACATAGAAAAGACGCATCATCTGATAACGATAATTAATCTGATTTTAACAAAAAAATTACAAAATAGAATTATGTAACATTTAAAAATATACATGCTTCAGACACCATTTTTATCACCAATACAAAAACATCTACTAAATTCAATTAGACCACTTATTGGAATTCCAGTCGCATAACACTCAGGTATTATTGTACCACTATTTATGCTAATACAAGCATGTAACAGCGTGCAGCTTGCTTCTTCGGAATACTAATAGCCCGGTAAGCTCAAATTATGTTGGCGTTTCATAGAAATTACAAAATTAACTCATTCGTTTATTAAATACACGATCATATCCATATCCTGTATTCGCCACAAGAAGTGGAATTATTAATACGGAGAAACAAAAAACTCGAACATAAACCGTCTCGTTTTTGTTCACAGACGTCATATTTAAATGTTATACAGTCTAACTCACAGTTCAAGAGAACCTAAGCTCGCTTCATACATTAACACTATAGAGAGTAGATGTAAGGAGAACTATATACATAGGAGAATACATATAGGAGAACTAACTAGAGCCACGCTAAATCTATAACTGGTATCAGAATGAATGGGTCGGCTCGCACGGAGTAGTACCACCTTCTCACAGAAAACCGATGAAGTAACAGCGTTTGCATTGTTGCGTTTCGTTTGGTCAGTGAGAGCCTGCAGCCTAGATGAATCCTTCACTTGGGAAAATGTCTTTGCCCAGCAATAGGAAACTTACAGACTGGCATAATTGTTATTATTAATATATACAGCGAGTTACAATTTCAAATAATGAGATTTTCCTGACAATATCTCTGACTTTTCGATAAAATGATATGGTGTCTGAATGGTTTACAAAGTATTATTAGAATATTATGAAAGAGAGATATTATCAAAGTACTAGCTGTTTCCGCGATTTCGTCCGCGTAAAATAGTTATTTTGAGCTAACGCTAACACGCAGCGAAAGCTCTCAAAAGAAAAACAACTCGATTTTGAAACATTCTTCATTGGTACTCCACTCCTATTGGTCTTAGATGATAATATATAGCCTATAGCTTTCCTTGACAAATGAGCTATCTAACACCGAAATATTTTTTTTGAATCGGACTAGACTTGTACACGTTGCCAGGAGTACAGAATAGGACAATGTATACCTTTGATATAGACAAAAAGTACTGGTTCCTCAGGATAGCTCAAACCTACGTTAAAACGTACTAAACCGCGAGCAAAAGCTAGTTACTTATATATCTCATATTATATATTATTGCCATTGTCAAGTACGTAATAATAACACAATTGTATTAGGATAATTTCAATTTCCTAAAAACATGGTGGCTCTCTTGGTAAAACTTTCCATGGAGTTTTTGTGGCATCTCAGACTTCACGCTCCGTAGTCCGTAGTATTATTTCCCATCCACTTCACTTGTACACAATAACTGAATTATATTACGTAAAACACTACCAATGTTACTAAATACAGAGTCGAGTAACACAAGATTATGAATAAAATATAAAATCCACTGCAATACAGATCAAAATCACATCAAAAGCCCGCTTACCTCTTACGTCATAGAAATTATTGTCGACTGGTAATCCTAACCGTAAAGAAACACAAATGTAATATAAAAATATTTGCTTATTTTTTATGCGAGCTTACTCCTTTATCATTCTTCGACTCCTTGAAAAACCCCTTCACTCAAAGGCAAATGATGCTTTAGTACCGACGCCAAAAAATATTATTCCTATAGTTGCAGCTACAAATATGCACAAATCTCAACCGGATTAAATCCCAAAAGTAGTATAAAATTTCTCGTTGAAATGTATCACAATGCGCACCTGATTGATGTGAAAACTTTTACACCTGTGAGTCGAAACGAGGTATTAAACTTTGCTCAGTTATCTCCATCAGTGCATCAAACACGTCTTCGGAACAGTTCGCCTTGTAACTACAAATCTCATAGATAAAAGTTCGAGTATGATTGATTTAATTTGAGATTAATAAAATTACATTCTTTGTATCGTAATATATTTAAAAAGACAAAGTATTACATATGACATCATTTGATCGAGAGATATATATTATCACTACATAGTATAAAACAAAGTCGCTTTCTGTGTCCCTATATTCCTATGTATGCTTAAATCTTTAAAACTACGCAACGGATTTTGATGCGGTTTTTTTTAATAGATAGAGTGATTGAAAAGGACGGTTTATATCTATAATAACATCCAATAAATAGTGGAGAAATACTGTTATTTTTGAGATTTCTAATGTGATGTTGTAAATAATTACATTTTTTCCGCTTACATTGCAACAAACGCAGGCGGGCCACGGGCAGTAATGAATAAATCAAAACTACTGGATCGATTTTAATCATTTTTTCAGTGAATGACATAGGCTATATATTTTATACCCGTGCGAAGCCGGAGCGGGCCGCTAGTTATCCATAAAACAAAGTCGCTTTTCGTGTCCATCTGTGTGCCCCATTTGTTCTTCAAAATTTTACAACGGATTCTGATACCATTTTCACTAAAAATTTTTTCTATTGTAGCACGGCAGAGTGACTGCACTGTGCCTGATGGTAAGCACAGTACAATCCAAAAACAACGGCGACCACCGAGATATACGCCCTCCTCCGTCGGTCGTCGTTGTCATGCCGGCCAGCGTAAATGCCTCTTCAAGTCTTTACGTTACGCTTGAAGGACCCCATGTTATAGGAGATTTAGACAATCTCTTTAATAGATAGAAAGTAGAGAAAAGATAATATAAAAATAACTATATTGTTTTTTTTTATACTTCATAGGTTGTAGCGTTTGACCACAATTTTGTCTGATGTTAAATTATGACATGGTCTGGGATGGTGAACTTAACATACCTAGAGGATACCGACTCTCAAGTACAGCTGCCAGAAACCCACAATAGGTGCTTAGCAACAAATTTTCAAATTGAGGGTGGTAGCTAAAGCCAAGCGAACTTAAAAAAACCCTACCACCAAGCTATGGTCTCATCATGATGCATTCACCGGAAGCTTCAACTCAATTGCAAAGCTTCGAACCTGCGCCCATCGACGTTGTATCCGAACATGGTATAAACTAATCTATCATCGCTTCAAAAAATTTTTCGCATTAGCTAAACCTTATGAGATATACCAAATTAATATGATATGACAGTTATATACGTATATTAAAGATTACAAATTATTAAAAAATACTGTTCTATTTACGAAGCTGTTTATACCAATATAGCATGTATACTTGAAGTTTTTGGCGGAATATTGGAATGCCATGTAGTGGTCTTTATATTTTATCCATAATCTTGTGTTATTTGGCTCTATATTGTGTAATGGTGGTGCTTTACGTAATATAGTTTGGTTATTGTGCACAAGTGAAGTGGATCGGAAATAATACCACGGAGCATGGATTCTGACTTGCCACAAAAACTCCCAGGAAAGTTCTAACAAGATGGCTACCATCTTGTTAGTTCATTGAAATTATATCAGGAAACTTGTAATATCGTTACTCACTTGACAATGGCAGTAATAGTCTACTAGAAGACTGGTTGCCAAAAATAAAATAGAAGAAGAAGCATGTATACTTGTCAGCTAAGTACGTCAGTTATATTGACCGTTTTCTATAGACCAAGATTTAATAAATCATACCATTCCAACAAGCAACTTAAAAGATATCACATGTTAAAAATTACAAGCAACAGAAAAAATGTTAGTGTAGTGAACTTAGGATGCGTTTTTAATTTTAATAAATTGTAAATTGTCAAAGTGACAAAAAATTATTGATCGTTTAGTGAAACTATCTATCTATTCCCTGAACACTTATCGCTACAATAATATTATCATAATAAAAAAATAACGTAACTACATCAAACTCATTCAGAGCCGGGAAAAATCTTAATACTTTCAAACCTACGTAAACTAATATTATTTGTATTTTGTTATAAAAGATTATATACAACATTTGTAATGTATATTCACGAAGAACTGTTAAAAATATTAATTTATTTTTGTAATTGACGTAAATGTTTCAGAAGTTTGAAGGTGGTAGAGCCACGCTGTAGCTATTACTAGTTTCAGCATGAATGGGTCGGCCCGCCCGGGGTAGTACCACCCTCTCACAGAACACCGACGTGAAGTAACAGTGCTTGCATTGTTGCGTTTCGTTCGGTCAGTGAGAGCGCCGGAGGCCCACCTCCTTCCCCCCTTTCCTTTCCTCTTTCTCCTTTCCCCACCCCTCCCCTATACAGAGGCTGGCAACGCACTTGCGACTCCCCTGGTGTTGCTAGTGTCTATGGACGATGGTGATCACTTAACATCAGGTGATCCACCTGTTCGTTTGCCTGCTTTTACCATAAAAAGAAGTAAAAATATTTTCTTACAGTAAAAGGTGGAAACATTTTTGAAGTTATACTTCTTTTGGCGCGTTAGGGAATAATTATGAGAGTAATTTTTTACGATGCGCGCGCACACCGTCACGAAAAACCGACACCTTGAAGATAGCTATAGTCAACATTTTGTTTCTTTGTAATAAATACCTTTTTTCTATTGTTAGTGTCGTTTTTTCTACAAACGTAGAATAAGGCGAAAGATAAAATTTTTGAAAAGATTTTTGTCTTGTTACGCCAAAGAAGTATAACTTCTAACGCGTGTACATAAGTACACACACACTTTTTTTTATCGAAAAGCGAGTATAGTTTGTATTCCCCGGCGCAAAATATGTAGGAACAATCCGGTTTATGTAATACTCTGGAAATATTTAATTTGAACTCCTCCAACGTCAGGTCTAGAAAATTTATTTGTTTCATAAATAAACAGCAGACAGTCCTATCACATTCCAATTTTGTATAATAAATTTGGTGGAGCACCAAAAAAATAAATTGTCAGAAGCAAGTGAGTGGGCAATTTATCATAGAAATTGCTCCAAAAAGAAGTTTCACCGACAGGTGTCGATTCGTAATGTTGATTTAGATCTTAATAGAAAACAGGTTTTGTTCAGGTGTTTTTATAAATAGTTGTTTTGTGTCGAATATTTATTTGTTTTTAAACAGCCAATATTCCTAATACGATTGGACATAATATAATGATCCATAATATTATTATGTGTTCACCAAAATACTGGCAGTTTCTTGTTTTATCACAGATCATAAACCGTAACACCGTTGGGGTCGCATTCGACCGTAGAAAATGCTATTCTTATAATTATGGAACTACAGTCTCAATAAGAGGAGTGCTCGCTCACTGGTCGAATTTCGACCATAGAGAAAAAAACTTTAAATTTTTTTTGATAACTCTAAATCTCGTCGATAGTTACTAAAGAAAAAAGGAATGAAATCTGCTGAGAAACAGAGGAAGGACACTTTTTTAAGTGTTTCCTCACTGCCCACTGCCGATTTATATATAGATTATTAGTACAACTAATAACGACAATAAATAATTTTCATACCCTCATTTGTATATTAATCAAGTATTAGACATATTTCTATAAATATCTTTAGAAAAACAGCGACATGATTATAAACAAATAACCGACAAATTTCTAGAAATATCTTCTTATTGATTATCTGTACTTGGTATTATAAGGCATAAGGCTCGAGAGATTGTTTATTGAACGTACTACTCTATGGAACTACCGATCTGATTTTAAAAAAATATTTACATTTAATATCCTACCTAATACTAGTTTTTGCACGCGGTTACGCTTGCGTTAATATTGTGTTGATCTATCTCTCGGGAACGATACTTTTTTTCTGGATGAAATGTACCCCGTGTCCTTTTCTGTGGGTACACAGATAACGTATATGCGAAATTTAATGATTATCGGTGGCATAAAATCGTAACAAACAAACTCACAATCGTAAGTATTTATAATATTAGTAAGGACTACGACTACGACTCATAAGAACGGATCAAATATCATACAAAATAGCTATCAGAAAATACGCTAAGTTATAGCCTAGCACAATATGAAGATCGACTGATGAGATCCGAACATTAGCAAGGCGGACCGAATTGTGAATGCCTATGTTGGAGTCAGAGGTTGTCATTATTACAATAGCTAATTACGTAATGCCTTATTTACACGCAATGGATAACATATTATTGAAAACCCAATTATTATCTATACGATATATTACTTTCAGATCTCTTTATTGTCGTTATCGTTGTCGTAAGCCGGTGACGCTTGTAGATTCTCGTCCGTTTAACTTCGGATTTAAAAATCATCTCAAAGACGGAAGTAGTGCTAGAAGAGCAGTCGATGGTAAATTAGATCAGGAGTTGAACGTTGGTTTGTTGATTATGTGTCTTTTTATAAAACAAACAAGCATTATGCAACAATCAGACGGTTAGGAAGAGATAGAAGTATAACAAAAATCGATTATGACCATCTTTTCATGAAGTGTATACTAAAACAAATGATGCATGCATGGTAGTTATAATAAAGTCACTCTATCGAGAAATTAACATTGTATAATGTGTGACAGACTACTATAATTATAAATTCAAATTCCTTATACTACTTAATAGTCCATGGAGGAGTAGCTAATCGTGGGAATATTGTGGCTACTCGGGTACCTACATTAATCCTTGCGAATATACAAATGGATAAAACCGTTCAATAGCAACCACATAATGTGTTTAATTTTATATATGAAATAGACTATTTGGCCAATTACCATGAGAGTTTGTTCGGTTCGGTACGGTCGTTATGAGCATATTTGTCCCTATACAATTAATAAACTGGAAGGAAATCAAATAGGTTTTCAAAAATTTCAGCTTTATCATTCCTAACTGTACCAATACCTTGAAGGTAATGGAATGTCTAGAGAATGTCTTTTGGCATTCGATTTAACTTTTGATTTATCAGCTAGCTCATGAGCCATTGGAATTTGGAACCTCATAAAACATGGTAGTGTAAGACTAGAAGTATGTCTTAAATCCGCTCTTTCCCGTGCTAATAACTGCATTCTTTAAGCGGGGCTCGATAATTTTATTGAAATAGATAAACATTGTCATATACTATAGATTATAATAGGTAAGAATTCATACAAGTATATTTAAGACACACTGTTTGTAACTTTAATGACTGATTTAAATAAAACACTGGAAACCAATTCCTATCTTAATATATATATTTCTTGTGTGCGTGTGTATGTGACTGAACTCCTCCTAAACGACTGGACCGATTTTGATGAAATTTTTTGTGTGTGTTCGTGGAGATTCGAGAATGGTTTAGATTCACAATTGGACCCGGTAGGTGGCGCTGCGGTTGACTTTTGGGATTTATATTTTTTATTATCAAGGCAGGACAACGTCCGCCAGGTCCGCTAGTAATATATAATTTACTAACTGACCCGTGCAACTTCGTCTGCACCAAATCGGTTATTACCGGATTCAATTGTATTTTTAAACGCGAAAAATCGTAATAACCCTAAAACCCGATTGCAGCCACACCTACCATTTCCAATTGTGAATTCAAACTATCCAGGGACTCAATCAAACATAGACCCAGTTGGTGTGTGAGAAATCTTGTAAACTAAGTCTAAAACCCGTTCGCAGCGTCACCTAACGGGTCCAATTAAGATTAAAACTAACCTACATATATTGGCTACCTATAGGCTAACCTGCAGATTTGCCAAAATAAACATTGTCTATAACACTGAGGGATAATATACCTTCCTAATCTTAAAAAAAAAATTCGATCAATAGTACCAGGGATCACAAAAAAAATTAACTAATATCCGTCAAGTTTTTAATTAATTACAAACTTTTAAATTTCATCCGTTATCCTGGAGAATCCCTTGCATTTTATGGGACAAAAAGTATCATAGATGTAACTTTATAATATTAGTTATCACTGTGTCAAGTTTCGTCAAAATTGGTTCAGTACTTTCAGAGTGATTTATTTATTTATTTATTTATTTATTTATTTATCATAAGAATCAACAACAGTAACATAAAAATAATAAGGTAAAAACATACATGGAAAAAACTTAAAATTATTTATGTCACAAATTATAATAATAATAATATAATATTATAAATAATTACATTATAATTATATTATAATGTAATTATTTGATACATGTTTACAGGGACAGATAAACAAACAGACAGACAAAAATTGTAAGTAGATTATTTTTGACTTCTATGTTGATAACAAAGTCCACCTCGATTATAATTTTCATAAAATGTTTGATGTACAGATTTGGCCTAGTTACAGTTTTATTATAGTACTAGCTGTACCCGCAGCTCCGCACGCGTTTTTTTATTCGTATTAAAGAATTATAAAATTGTGAGACTATGTACAATTATAGAAATGTTCTTTAAAAGCAATTGTAAGTACGACACGCACGCCACTTACAGTAACATGTAACGTGTACATTAGATGTATAAATTCTTACAGCGTGCCAAATGAGGTATGTCATCAGCAACATATTTGGAACCTTAACCCACAATATACCCATCAGTGCTCACTTACACTGTATTAGGAACTAATGAAACAATAACTTTAAATATTATTATAAAGATTTACATATTACATTTAATATACATTGCCACTATAATTAAGATTTTGTGACTATACAAAAAATAAACGCTTGTCTGTTTCGCAAGAAATTGTATTACGGAACTCTTTACGTAATATGTTTATAATATAAGATATTATTAAGAAGACCCCTATATTATTAAAGTTATTAATATTTGTAATGTCGAATTGTAAAAAATAAGCTGATAATTATTTCTCTAATTAAAAATAAAGAATGAGTTGAAATCTTGCTAAATTTGATGCAGACAAAGTCGCGGGTAACAGCTAGTCTAAAATACAATAACCTCAATTACTTTCTATAAGTTTCGCTATCTACCAGTGAAAGTTCCGTGAAAATCGGTCTAACCGTTTTGCTGGTAGCGCAGCGGGCGAAGCCACGGTTAACAGCTAGTCTAAATTAAAATAAAGTAAATTACTTTTATAAGGTATAAGGTTTTATAAGGTAGGCTATCTGCCAGTGAAAGTCCCGTGAAAATCGGTCTAACTGTTTTGAAGAAAGCACTGTAGGCGAAGCCACGGTTAACAGCTAGCATAAACTAAAATTGCCTAAATTATTTTCTATAAGGTCAGCGCTATCTGCCAGTGAAAGTATCGTGAAGATCGGTCGAACCGTTTTAGAGATAACACTGAAGGCGAAGCCACGGTTAACAACTAGTATAAACTAAAATTACTTGAATTACTTTTTTATAAAGACAGATATCTGCTGGTAAAAGTTTCGTGAAAATCGGTCCAACCGTTTTGGAGATAGCATTGCGGACGAAGCGGCGGTTAATAGCTGGTCTAATTTAAAGTAGCCTAAGTAACCCGCTGTAATTGTTTCTATCTGCCAGTGAAATTCCCGTCAAAATCGGTCTAGGCGTTTTGGAGATTACCTGGAACAAACAGACAGACAGACAGATTAACGAAAATTTTTAAAATTGCATTTTTGTTATCAGTAGCGTATATACTTTCATACCCAATCAGTAAAAAAAAAATATTTTGATATTACATAAAGACACTTCATTTTTATTATGTGTATAGATAATATAGATAATACTGCGTTCCCACGTGCTATAATATAACGAATTAATAAAATAGTGGCTTCCACTTAAAAGTGTAACAATCACATACTATTCGCCGTAGCGATAATTTCATGATATTACGGATATCTTATAGATACAGAAGCATTTAAGAAAAAATCATCAAAAGAATACAATGCCTATGTTGCAAAACTTGTAAACCGATTGCCAATGTATGTTGTGGCTCGACTCTATTTTACTTGGAATTTAGATTCCGATTATACGGCAGGGTCTTACTGAATAGGAATGCATATAGATAACTATGATGATGGGTCAGTATTTTGATTTATATGGACGTTCACCTACAGTCTACAGGATACCATAAATTGTTTTAAAAAGCAATTCAAGAAGATGGGATTTCAATACATGTAAAATACAGAATCATTTTACATCAGATTGTGGCGAGTACTGTCCAATATATTTATGCTATAAGTTTATTGGTGAAATAATGTATGATTTTACAGAATTATTTAGCAATTACAGTTTGTACAGTGTCAGAGTTGTTTAAGACATCTTTTGACAAATAAAAAATTAGTTGAGAAAATAAAAGTTTGCGGTCATTTCTTGGTAACCTGACAGTCATTAGCATGTATCTATTAGCGATGACCGTAATTAAAACCAACTGAATTCGCTACCGGTTTTGAGTTTGCATTTGATTAAAGTTAATTAGGTAATCCATGATTGTCAATAATAATAAATTCTATCTTTTGATTGAATAGAAATGTTACAAACAATCGGAAAGCAATCGGTTGTGGTCGAAAATCCCATTTTGCCTTTTTTTAGTTCCCACCTTCCCTTGTGACGAAAAAGTCGTGAACCAGAACCGCCGAATACTTACTACTAGTGATATACTTCCTTGATACCAACGTTATTGTTGTTTTACGAGATTTAATAGTAATGATGAATATTTATTATTCGCAATAGTTATATCGCAAGTTCTATCGAATCCTTGCGATTATTGCAATATTATTATTAATGCATACTCTGCAATTATCGATAGCTGCATATTGAAATTAACTTTTTGATAATCAGCGATTTAAAGTTTTTTTTTTTAACTTTATTTTTGGCAACCAATCTTTTTGTTTATTACTGCCATTGTCGAGTAGTTAATAGTATTACAAGTTCTTCTTCTATTCCATTTTCGGCAACCAGTTTTCTAGTAGACCATTACCGCCATTGTCAAGTGAGTATCGATATTACAAGTTTCTTAATATAATTTCATTGAATGCCATTGTCGAGTAGTTAATAGTATTTCAAGTTCTTCTTCTAATCCATTTTGGCAACCAGTCTTCTAGTAGACTATTACTGCCATTGTCAAGTGAGTATCAATATTACAAGTGTCTTGATATTTCAATGAACTAACAAGATGGTGGCCATCTTATTAGAACCTTCCATGGAATTTTTGTGGCATCTCAGAATTCATGGTCCGTGGCATTATTTTCCATTCACTTCACTTATGGACAATAAACAAACTATATCACATAAAACACCACCAATTTTACACAATATAAAGTCATGTAACACAAGATTATGAATAAAAAATAAAATCCACTATATGTCAGACCAAGATCGCGCCAAACACTCCGATTTAAAGTTTCGAATAGTTTCCTACGCACACCTACCTATTTCACAAAAACGATTTAGTACTTGCATACTTTTTCTTTAATGGGGGTCACTTTTATATGATAGGTGCACCTAGAGTAAGTCTATATTGAAAGTAGTAACTCTAGCCATACGCATGTATTTCCTTTTATTAGTAAAAGTGAAACCTAAGTCTAATATTTCAATCTTACATTCACCTGGTAATGTTATTCGATTAAATTAACACTAACGCACTGTTATGTGAAACACGAAAAACATTGTTAAAAATAGACATTTCCGTCACTAAAATTGCAAAATACGTATAATCTATATTATGTAGCTTTATTGTTTTAATTAATTTCGTCCCTCATGTAAGTAAATATTTATAGGTAATAGGAGAAAAGCTCCCACAGGACCCCAAACTAAATATAGGCTAATATGTATAAATTAATATACTGTATATTTGTAAGTATGATTTACGCAATTATGAAATATCTCTTATATATTTCATGCGCATTCGTTACCATTCCTACATATATAACCACAGTAACGTTTATTCAAATAATCGTTGAGTTCTCTAACAACTAACACCATCGTATCATTTTGCAAATTAAAATAAACGAATTTATTACATTAATACTGTTACTTTTTTTTGGCAATCACTCTATTAAAATCTGGTAGAATAAAGTTACTATATTATGACTGCCCATGGAACAAAGACATAATTACTACCATTGTCGAGTAGGTAATAATATTACAAGTGCCTTGTGATAATTTCCAAGGAGTTTTTGTGGCATCTCACAATTCATGCTCCCTGGTATTATTTTCCATCAACTTCACTTATGCACAATAATCGAACTATATTACATAAAATGCCACCAATATTATAAAATATATTCAAATAACATAGGTCCTAATAACCTAATAGGTTTTTACCTATGAAATTGCCGTTTTGTATGAAAAAATTGAAACGAATTTTTTTCATGTATTTTTTATTTGTATTAATCGACATAATCACCCATGCAATCAATGAATCTTTGCCAACGCAGTGGCAGTTTATTGATGCCCTTCTTAAAGAAATCAGCTGGACGGGAGGCAACAAATTCTTCAAAGGCAGTTTGTACTGCCTCTCGGGTATTGAATTTTTTTCCCGCCAAGAAGTTATCCAAATTCTGGAAAAAGTAGTAGTCTGTAGGCGCAAGGTCTGGTGAGTAGGGCGGATGACGGAGAACTTCCAACCCCAGTTCTTACAACTTGGAGACCGTCTGCTGTGCAGTATGAGGTCGCGCGTTGTCGTGCAGGAGCAGCGGAGACGAGCGATTGACCAATGCTGGTTGGAGATGTGCCAGCTTCTCCATCATTGTGTTCAGTTCTTCACAGTACACATCTGCAGTAATGCTCACCCCGTTTGGTAAGAAGCTGTGATGAATCACACCGGTGCTAGACCACCAAACAGTAACCATCACTTTTCTAGGGGTAAGTTTTCGTTTAGGGCATTGTTTAGGTGCTGAACCAGGATCCAACCAACTTGCTGAGCGCTTGCGGTTATCAAACAGAATCCATTTTTCAACGCAAGTAACAATGCGGTTCAAAATTCCTTCATTTGTGTGTCTGTTGAGCAGTGCAAGGCACGTCTCGACGCGTACTTCGCGCTGGCGATCATTGAGTTCGTGGGGCATCCATTTGTCAAGATTTTTTACCTTGCCAATTTGACGCAAATGGACCAATATTGTTTTGACGCTAACGTCGAAAGCTGCTGCTAATTCAGCCGTAGATTGTGTATCATCAGCTTCCACAATCGATTTTAATTCGTCATTGTCGACCAAAGTCTTCGGACGACCGCGAGGTTCATTTTTCAGGTCGAAATTCCCAGAACGGAAGCGAGCAAACCAATAACAGGTGGTGCGTTGGTTTGTAGTGTTAGCTCCGTAAACGTCGTTGATGTTGCGTACCGCTTGTGCCGCGTTGCTGCCACGACGATACTCATATTCCATAATTACTCGAATTTTTAACTTATCCATGATGGCAAAAAAGATTGAAATGCGATGAAAATGTAACACTAATCAATGAACAAATGACTACTTTTGGAAAAAGAATTCCATGTTTTTAAAATAAAATCAATTTGAAATTAGAATTCTTAGCCAAACAAAAATTATTTTGATTTGAAATGGCCAATACTGCAGAACGGCAATTTCATAGGTAAATACCTATTATTTCATCATTGTATAAATATTTAAAACAATTGCACACTACATAATTTAATGTTTGGTATCTACTCACATAAGACAGTAAGTATGTATTGCATCAATATTCTAATTTTTGTATTATTTCTGAACGCATAGCAGATTTGGTTCCTAATGTCATTAGTGTCAGATAACTGACAAGTGTAGCAATTGAATAATAATAAGAAATCGTGAAACAAAAATATGTCATAGTAGAGAATGAAACGAGAGAATAGATTTTACAAGCTAATCTAAAAGTTGGTCTGATTTGATAACAATTTATTGTTTGTGTCTTGTACTGAAAGTGTTCTGTTTTATTTTGAATATCTATTGCAAAAGAATACATACCTAGTGCAAATAAACAGGAAGACTTGTAATAAATGAATTACTACATATTATTAGAATATCTTTGGAACTCGAATATGAGGTTTTGAATATTCCAAACCAGGACTAAAATCTAAAAGTCACCCTTTTTTTCTAATTTAAATATATATTTGGAATATAAAAACAATTAAAATGTCCGCATTATTGACTGCGGATTGGTTTCTTTTGGACTCCTATTACAGGTAATTATAATTTTCGTATTCAATTTTATGAAGTAAAGAATTAATAACAATTTTCAATCGATGATAAACTTACAATACATTCCAATTTAATACCTGTTATTTATTTAGATAGATAGTTGTGTTGTCAAGAACATATGCTATATATCAAATTATTAGTACTTTCTTGGAAAATTAGTTGTGTTATAATTTGTATAAACAGAAAACTGGACCTGTACACAATGAACTGGTCAATGGATGAAGGACTGGGAAACATGATTGTCATTGGAGCACCCTACGGAGGTCCAATGGCTGCAGTCAGAGATCGAAAGCAATATGTCCAGAACAAAACAACAACTAAACCAGTTATCACCATCTTCAATTGTGCTGGGAATGTGATATCGAAAATATTGGTGAGAGATTTTTTTAGAACATATTATGACTTATCAAATAATTCACGGATTGCTTTCCTTAAAATGTTACTATGTAAAATATATAGAGATAGTATTAATACCAATAAAGTCCCAATGCCACATAAAAAGCCTAACTCTAAGGAAAGAGACAGACGTAATTTCCATCCCAGGTCACAACAAAAGTCCCTTTCAAAAACAAATAAATATACTTGTAAAATTTTTGTACATATGATGGTAGTAGTATATTATCTCTCGTAGTATTTTTTGTCAACAGATACAGTAACAAATTAGAATTAGTAGATATATATGGATTCTGAAAATATGTCTGTGAGATCTGCAGACATGAAATCAATATTATGTTAGTTAAACTACTGAACCATAGTCGTAGGTGGTAAAGCCATGCTGAAGGTATTACTGGTTTCAGTGGTGGCTCGCCCGGGGTAGTGCCACCCTCTCACAGAAAACCAATGTGAAGGAACAGTGCTTGCATTTTTGCGTTTCGTTTGGGCAGTGAGAGCACCGGATACCCAACTCCCCCCCCCTCCCCCTCCCCCCTCCCCTCCCCCTCCCCTCCCCCTCCCCTCCCCCTCCCCTCCCCCTCCCCTCTTCCTCTTCTCCCAAATACAGGCTGGCAACGCACTTGCAACTCCTCTGGTGTTGCAAGTGTATGGACGGTGGTGATCACTTAACATCAGGTGACCCACCTGTTCCTTTGCCTCCTATGATATAAAAAAAAAAACATTATAACTTAATATATTAATTATTTGTATTTTGTTTGCTTAAAAATCTCCTTCTTCCTGTAGAACAGGTGTGGTCAACTTTTGTGTGTGTAAGATCTAACTTCTATTGTAAAAATATGTTACAATCTTATCTCCATAAACATAGTGTAAGTAGGTAGGTGGAGCTGTCGAAACACAGTATATTTTAGTATGAGGTAAATTGTAAAAATAAATTGTTGTGAGCTGTAGTTAGATATGAAAAATATATGTTCACACAGACATATATATTATATATGAAAACAACATGAATAATTAATGGTAATATTAGTTTAGATTGGTTATAGATTAAAACACATTAGGAATCTATTTTAAAGTCTAAATGTTATTGAAAAAAGTTACATTGTATGTACCTGAGTATTGAATCATTATTAGGTGTGAAGAATATATACAGATATATTAATAATGTGTCTGCAACATGGAAAAAAATCCAGACTAAATTTTGTTTATGTTTATTAATTTAATGTATGAAAATATTGATTCATACAGATATGTGGATCAAAAACAAGATTATGCATACTAGACCATAAGTCTGCTTTATCTTTGGGAGAGTGGAAGATATATGTGTGGTGTTTTCATTGATAAATGTTATTTTAATTGATGTGTTTCAAGTTTACTTACTGCTATTGTTGTTATATTGTATATGTAATAATAAACGATAATGGACAAAAGATATCTGCTACATGAACTTGCTAAGTGGGATCTTAAATTAGTGGCTTTATTTGTCATGAAGTTAAATAGACTTCTATGTTTCGCCATCCTGAACATCCTTCTGAACCGTTTCCATGAAAATCTCTTAGATGTGAAAATGTATTGGAGTTCATCAATCTCAAATATATATAGGATACTAACTGATTCTGCCCGTTACGTTAGACATATAAATAGAAGTGTCAATTGAATCCAAAAAAATTATGGCCTATAATATTTATTTATTATATATCAAATTACACAAAATAAAGAAAAATTAGCAAATATTATATGTATATCGTACTCTTCTGAGGGCCATGAGCCCAGAGCAAAAATTCAAAACATGTGTGACCTACAAAAGAGAGTGATAGATATTTTTAGTGGTTTTTCCTACATTTCCTCACTTATGTTATTATCATACAAAACTTAGGTTCTTCTAGTAACATTTACTGTATGTTCAATACTGGATTAACCAGACATTGGGTAGAATTATATAGTCAAAAAAATTACCATGTAAAATATGGAATGAAGATTATTTTATGAATATTTTATACATTGTATTTCAGTGGAACAGTGGTGAATTGATTCACATGGGCTGGTCAAATGATGAACAGCTATTATGTGTCCAGGAAAGTGGTGATGTTTTGATTTATAATATGTTTGGAGCATATCAGAAAACATTTAATATGGGACAAGAAGTCCGAGATACAAAGGCAAGTATAAGTGAAAATATTTATTTATATTTAGAACTAACCATAGTAGGCATTTAAAGGTTCATACAAAGCAAAACCATGTGATAATTTTGTTATTTTAATCCCTTTGATTTCTATGAAATTAAGCTTATGTCGAGAAACTATTAAGTGACTGTGTAACAAAATTCAATTTTGTATAACGAAAATGGCAAATTTATATTTTTTCTAACATATATATATTACAACTGCTCAAACCATATTAATGAATATAAAAATATATATTGCAGTATGTGTTGCTCACCACATCTTTCAGTCCGGAATATGGGAACACCATTGGTTTGCATTTATACATATTAATACTGTTATAATTATGGGTTTTAGGTGTGTAAAGCACAATTTTTCCCTAACCAACATGGTATAGGATTGGCGGTTCTAACCACAACAAACCGCATGTTTCTAGTCAGTAATGTATCTGAGCCCAAAGTTAGATCAGCACCAGATTTACCAAGTGAGTATTTATATTATTTTGCATAATGAATACCTAAACTTAATTCATCAAAAAGAGAATTTGGGCGCACTGCGGCCAGGTAACTATCTCAATGTTATCTTGAATGTTAAAGGGGATTTTTAATCCCCCAAACTTCAAGTTTTATGAATAAAAATCTTTACAGTTAATGGGATTTAAGTTATTGGGAATTTTATTTGTCTCGTAGAATGGTTAAATAAAACATATGTGTGTATGACTTATTAATCTTTCAAGAAAAACGTGTTTTGTTTCCATATCAAATATAATTATTGAAGTTATACTACTTTTGGCACGTTACGGTAAAATGATGAGAGTAAATTTTTATGATGCGCGCGCACACCGTGACGAAAAACCGACACCCTGAAGTTATTAAGATGCGCGCGCACACCGTCACGAAAAACCGACACCCTGAAGTTAGCTATAGTCAACATTTTGTTTCTTTGTATTAAAACTTTCAATGTATTAAATACCTTTTTTCTATTGTTAGTGTCGTTTTTTGTAAAAACGTAGAATAAGGCGGAAGATAAAATTTTTGAAAAGATTTTTATCTTTTACGCCAAAGAAGTATAACTTCTAACGCGTGTACATAAGTACACACACACTTTTTTTTTGCTATAAATTTTTGTAGGTGGTAGAGCCACGCTGAAGCTATTACTGGTCTCAGCATGAATGGGTTGGCTCGCCCGGGGTACTACCACCCCCTCTCATAGAAAACCGACGTGCTTGCGACTTGCGACTCCCCTGGTGTTGCTAGTGTCCATGGACGGCGGTGATCACTTAACATCAGGTGACCCGTCTGTTCGTTTGCCTTCGGTGACATAAAAAAAAATGTATAACCAATCCTATATTTTAAACGACTTATTTGCTTACAAAAAAAAACCCTGAGTGCCTCAGTTTTTTTATGAGACCTCGTAAATCCCTTGAACGTTTTATCCCCCAGTTTTCTCACTAGGGCCTCATTTAAGGGTAGTTTCTGATAGAGCAACAATGCTTTTAAAAGCCATATGTCAGTAATTAACTTCATTCTTGTGTTATGGGATATACAAAAATTGTTTTTACTAAATGTGTTTAAAATATTTTCAGGAGCTATTGAGCCAATATCATGCTGGTGTGCCCTTAATTCTGGATTCCTTGTATGCCGTGATAAGGAAATCTTCAAAAGTGGACCGGGCGAAGCAAGAGCTGTACTGATGGTAATTTGACTTCCTCTATTATATGAAAAAAAAATGTTTTTTTTTATTTTTATTTAATGGTAGTAAAAGTGGCTTATAAATTTTCATTGAACAATTTTATAAATATGTTACTTTTAAACCTTACTTATAATGATCTATCTTTTTCACGCGACTTCACTTGTATTAATGATTATTTGAATATTTGTCCCTCACGAACAGTAATTTTTTCGCGACGAGACCTATGTCCCCTCTCCTATACCCCTGTCAATGTGTAAGCAAAATTTCATAACGATCGGTCCATTAGTTAAGTCATGAAAGCGTACAAACAAACAAAATCACATTCGCATTTATAATATTACTTAGGATAGTTGAGAAATAGGAATAATTTAGATATTGTGTAAATATTTTTTGAGAAAAATTATCTATATACACAAATTTGCATTACTGTCGGTTGAACATTGATGGGATTTATTTTTCACAGTGCCACCTCGTGGTGAGTTATTGTAAAATGAGTAATGTAAAAATCAGATATATACACCAAAATACATTTTCATATGTATATAGGTTTTACATAATACTTTTATATGAATTCATTAGCGGATACCCGCAACTTCATCTGCATTTTTATTATCTTAAAAATTTAATTTGTAATTTGTACAGAGGACAAAATATAAAAAAAAATTAAATCAAAAATATAATTTATTAATTATTTTAATTTATTAATTTCCTTATAAAATTTCTTTGAAAAAATATTATCCTTTTACTTCCCCTCTCCTGCTCATGCGTACCACACCGATTGCTCCACTTCTCCGCGGCAAGAAAACATTAACATATCGCTATACGCGCTGTGCTTACAAAAATTATAATTTCTTTTAATAACTTTATACTAATTGAAGATTGCGTGATACTTTATTTAGCAGATGTCCAAGTGTCTAAGAAAAAAACAAAAGTCGAAATGGATCTAGTTATTTTTGAATGATATATGCACAACAACTGCAGACCTCTATTATTTATTTATATCGATTTTACATGAAAAAATTGTGATAATAGTCATTTGGTTGCAGGTCTTTTTTCTAACCCCTGCAAATCTGTCGCCAAGCACTTGTTCGTATGTTCTGGCAGGCAGTACTTGAGAGCCAGTCCCTCTAGGGTTAGCACATTTACTAACACGAATGCTAAAACATATAAAATAGATATTATGATGAATTTTCAGCATCCCGAAATAAAGAATCCGTACACTCAAATACTCTCTATAGTTGTATCTCAAAATGGGAAACATGTTGCTTTCTTCACCGACTCTGGCTTCCTCTGGATAGGTTCTTCCGACTTCAAGAACAAATACTCCGAGATTGACACTGAAAATATCAAACAGCCAAAGGAATTATTATGGTTCGTATTATACAGCATGACTGCTTAAATAGTTGCAATACTCTCCCAGATTACTCATTGCTTACATCGCGTTCTAAATCAATTAAAAAATAGGTACTTAATATTTGACTTATTTATCTAGAGAAACGCAAAACTGATATACACTCACGCAAAAACGAACTGGTGTAATAATGTTTCACGCCCTGTCGCGTACTCCGGACCGTGTCCCGCACCTCAGCCCGCGCCCCGCTTCATATTGTTCGACCGTGCGGAGTTCCCACGATAAGCAGTTACGTAATGATTAACTATTAGTCTGGTGAAGCTGTTAAGACCTTGTTAGGTCAATAGCGTAGTCAGTTCGAGAAAAAAAAAGTAATGATTAACCTTGAAAAGCGCCCCTTGTATTTTGTTCTACGAAGTAGGTGTGATTTTTTACGTTTAAAAATATCTGTCCCATACTTTTAAAAGTTTTAGAACAAATTTTAACTAAGGTTCTCTTTGTTGTTTATTAGTACATTTTTTTTATATTATTATTTTATATGTTAAACGTGACCATGAACTACCACACGATAGAAGGGTGTCACCCTTTAAACATTCACCTGATATATACTACCTGACCCAGCCACGCCTTGCTGTAGTAGCTCAGTTGTTACATGTTGTACTAAAATTATGATAAAGTATTTAGTGTATTGGGGTAATGAGTCTACTTAAAAACTGAATGTGGCGCCATCTAAGAGATATTTATAACAGTCGGTCCTACAGTTTTCTGACACCAAACAATTTAAAGCGCCATCTGTTCAAGACTGATGAAACTTACAATTAACAACAATAATCAACATTCTAAATCATATAATTTGTAATTAAAAATATTGAGGCCATCAATCGAAGTATACAAATATTTTTTTAATATAAATTAACCAAATTATACATAAATGCCAAGTTTCATGGAGATCGATTGAGTAATTTGGGACTTCATCATGGACAAATATCATGACACAGGAATTTTAATGATGTAAATATGATCAATTACAGGTGTGGGTCTCAAGCCATTGTAGCTCATTGGGACTCTGACACTCTGAGTATATATGGTACAAAGGGCAGCACCTTTGTTTCGTACCCCTACGATGGACCCTTCCATCTCATTCAAGAAATGGACTGCGTTCGAATAGTCTCTGAAATATCACACGAGTTAATACAAAAGGTACCATTTGTAGTTGAGAAAATATTCAGAATAAACAGCACCGCCCCTGGATCTTATTTGGTGGAAGCATCAAGACAATTTCAGGTGAGATTTACTGCAAACTATTTTTTCCAGAATATGTGATGTAATCCATTTGTACTATATAAATAGACCAGCTTTTGCCCTCGGCTTCATTCGTCTTAATATAGTTTTGACCTATCCTTTGGGAACAGTCGTTTTTTTCTAAATTGAAGGTACTCTATGTCCTTTTTGTACTCCTGACAACATGTATGCAAAATTTCATGATGATCGGTACAGTAATAAGTGAAAACGTAACAAACAAACAAACTCACATTGGCATTTATGATATTAGCAAGGATATAATTATTCTGCTTTCGATTATTATTGACAATTACAATGTTCGGCTGGTGTTATCGCAAAGTGCGAACAGTCAAGCGTAACGCAACAACCAGTAGGTGCGAGAGGGATAGTAATTCACGTTACTCGCACTCAAAGTCAAAATACGAATTTCTATTAATTGTAATAAAATACAAAACAGCAAATTACTTAACAATAAATTACAGTTATTCTGTCATCCAAAGAAATTTTTGTGTTTTCTATTGTTTGCAATATTGAGTTTTATATATATTAAGAGTTCGGAAAAAAGGTGCATCTAATAGTTTTGTTTTAACTTCTGTTCTCTAATTATAATTAATCAAAAGCGAGTTATACCGTACTTTTCTAAAGGTACAGGCTACACTTCTACTACTTCTTCTACTACTACTTCAATATTTCTCAAATCTATGTTTCGGTTAAAGGCGTCCCTTTTTCTTACGGCGATAATATTCAACATAACACAGTTACTAACAAACGGATATGTAAACGTGTATATTGATAAAGGAGTTCTGCATGACAATATAATATGGATTTTCTAACAGAAACGTAGCCACAGAGCTGACGAATACATAAGACTGGTGAAGCCTGATTTAGCCACAGCAGTACAAGACTGTATAGAGGCTGCTGCCTTTGAATTCAATGCTGATGTACAGAAGATGCTCATCAGAGCTGCTCAGTTTGGGAAGTGCTTCCTCATGGACCCGGAACTGACGCATTTATACGTGAAGACCTGCAGGAAGCTGAGGGTCCTGAATGCAGTAAGAGACCCGAAAGTGGCAATACCACTTACATCTGAGCAGTATCCTTTGTATTAAAAACTAAGTTATGCCTGTGAACTAGCATTGACTAACTAGCAGTGAACATTACCTTTTATTGAAAAGCCCTATAATCTAGTTCAAACCTATATTAATCTAAAAATTACATTTATATATATTCTTGGTATATAGTATATGGTTCAGTACTTTTAAAAAATCAGGTTCTAATATGAAAATGTGTGATTGTGTTATAATCTACCTTTTGCCCAAGGCTTCGATCCCATTGTTATTACGAAACTACTCATGCGCCATCTATTGTAATATAGTCGTACTAAATTAAAAACCTTAATGGGATTGGTCAGAACAGCTTACCAAAGGTTCATCCCGATATATGGCATTTCTATACCATTACTCTTTTGCCTACTGCAGATCATAGATTATCTAAGATATTTATTTACATGATACTGATATTAATATTTGCTAATAAAAAAAAATCCTTTAAGAGAAAATTGATGCTACTAACAAACCCTTTTATAAAATATTTACCAGGATTACATTCGATTGGTAGAAAAGTTGTCAAGCGCTACCAAAACTCGCGCATTTAGGTTTCCGTACCACACAGAGTATAGTATTGTTATGTATCTACCACAAAGATTTTTTCTTACATTTATTAGGTTAGGTGCTCATAGTCCGAGCACGACTAACAATTTTTTTTTAAATTAATAGTTCCTTTCACTTTAGAGTTAATCATTAAAATTCCACCCCAAATTTAAAACTCATATGTATTACAGTTTGTATGGTAGGAAAAATTTGCTATGTGGGGGCTACCCCTAATCCTAATATTTATAATTTGTTAGGACATCTGGTATAATTCAACATATTCTGCGAGAATTTTAACTCTGTACCAGTAAACCTTTTAGATGTAGGACAAACAGTATTGGTTTGATTAGGAACAGAGTTCTTTTTTAGGAATAGTACATAAAAAAAACCTTAACTATGTAATCAGAATGACTAACTTGACCGAACGGGTGCTTTTGGACCGGTTGATATGGCGTCGGCTGCATTGTCTCGCAGGACATATCGCCTCCTATCTGCAGCTAAAGGACGGTCGAACCCGCGTGCTTTCGCACTGGGCCTGCTATAAGGTGACCTCCGAGATCTACCTCTCACTGAACTGAAACTCATTAATAAACTTGTGATTAAATCCGATTACTTTTGTCAATAGATCTTTCATATGTTTATTTTTAATTTGGTCATGGACGGTAATAGGGTCAAAGATCATAAAATAGTTTGACTCTTATATGTGTTGTTGGAATAAGCTCTTAAATGTCTGATGAAGTATTTTCAGGTTTTAGGTTGTTTTTTGACCACACTGTGACTGTGATACCTTGACGACCGTAACGTCATTTGACTTTCATATGGGAACTAAATAAATTGCTGGTGAAATATTTGTAACTTGAGATGGTGTTTTGATATGTTAAAAGTTTAGTGGTGATATCGTGTTTGGATACCACTTCGATATGTAGAGGTTCGAATTTTGTTGAAACCAGAATATGGCGCTAGTGTATTTTTATAACCTCCCGGCTAGATATCATGTTGCAACTGCAAGTCAAGTATAAAATGTTACTACTTTAAAACACATCACCAGTTTACATCTGTGAAGACTGTACTTAACCCCTAAAGTTAAAAAACCTAAATCAAGAGTAAAAATTCCCAAGATAAGATATCTCTATGATAAGATAAGATTTAACATCGATATACTGGACTTCCTAAATCGTTCTCAAAAGTGCAGTATCTTATGTCCGTTTACCTAAATTCAACTTGTAAATATAGTTCATCTATGATTAACATATTTAAAGGTGACGATTATGACTCTTGTTTAATCATTTTAAAACTTGCATATGACGAAATTGTATCATCGACGGTTTATTCGGAATTTGTACATAATAATTATCGATAAATATTTCTTATCGATAATAATAATGTCGATGAAGGGACATCACTGTCAGCATTTTTACGATGCTGATAAACATGCCTTTACAGGACTAAACCTTACTACTGTATATAAAAGGGATTTATAAAAAAAAAATGCAGGTAACTCAACCGCACTTAGACAACGAGAGTGCCGCTCGGGAAATAGGAGAAAAACTCCGCAACGTGCCGGGAGTTTCTTACACTACTATCGCTAAAAAAGCTGCTGAAAAGGGGAGAAAAGCACTCGCTATTAAGGTAAACGAAGTTATATTAATAACTCACGACATACGAACTCTCTTCATTAATATCTATATATAAATAGGCAGAAACAAAATAGTTCAGTATATTTTACTGCTCTGTTTCTCAACCGATTCCTTTGATTTTTTTTTTGCTAACCAATCTTCTAGATTATTACTGTCATTGTCCAGTAATGTATTGTGTTAATTTTAATGTTCTAACGAGATGATGGTAAAATTTTCCAGGGAGCTTTTGTGGTATTTCAGAACGAATACTCCGTGCTAGTATTTTCCATCCACTTCATTTGTGCAAATTTGTGCAAAAGCCAACAATATGGCCAACAACATGTGCCAACAGAATGTAGAAAATGTAGAGTCAAGTAACACAAGGTTATGGATAAAGTATAAAAGCCACTAAGAACTGATGAATCTTAGTGTTGTCAATAAAAAAAACTGAATCAGGTCTTTTTTTACTTAATATTGATACTTGAAAAATTATGGTCATATCTGGAACATTAGTACTTCATATTTTATGGCGAGAAGTGTCATAAAACTTATTTCATTGTTCTTATAAATATTTTTTTCACAGATTCTGGAGTATGAAACTCACAGCAAGCTGCAAGTACCGTTACTATTATCTCTAGGGGAAGGTCCAACGGCTTTGTTGAAGGCTACAGCTAGCGGTGACACAGATCTGGTTTACATTGTGCTACTGCATCTAAAGGAGAAGATGGGGAAGCACGAATTCTTAGTATGTATATACAAATAATTACAACTGAAATGTCTATTTGTATTATCAAAAAACAGCTTTTTACTTAACAGATGTGAAAATATATGGTACTTACAAAGGGAACAATTTTAATTTTTGTCTTTCTGCTTGTATCAGTTAATTTTCGAAATGCTTGAACTGATTTTGACATGACTTACAGATAACTAATGTTATAAGGAGTCACTTAGGTCACTGTTATTTATTTACCGCCGTATGTCACGAGTGCGGCGTTGAACCGCACACCGCGCAGCACACACTTGCTGAGTGTGCTGCGTGGGAGGAGCAACGTCGCACTCTGACTGCGGCGGTAGGACAGGAGCTCGCGCTGCCGAGCGTGGTTGTGGCCATGCTCGGCAGCGAGGATGCGTGGAACGCAATGGCCTCCTTCTGCGAGGAAGTAGTCTCGCAGAAGGAGGCGGCGGAGAGGGTCCGGGAGGAGAACCCTCAAAGTGACCCTCTCCGCCAACGGAGGACAGGCAGGAGGAGGCGGCAGTTTGACCGCCGCCTCCTCCCACCGTAACCGGACCTAGGGAGGATGGGTCGGGGGGCCCATCCTCCCATTGCACAGGTCCGGCGGACGGAGGAGACGACCGGTGTGTACACGGTTGTCTCCTAACAAGACGGGGTCCGGCCGCGGCGCTTCCGCTGCTGGGCCAACCGCTGGGGTGGCACGATGAAATCTGTAGAGATCTCGTGCCGCCCCACCTATAGCGGCAGACGTACACCGTGGGGTTTTAGTCCGTGCGAGTCGGACATAACCCATCCTCTCCCCCGAGAGGGTGGGTATCCATAAGGGATTTCCCCACGTAAAAAAAAAAAAAAAAAAAAAAGGTCACTGTTATTTAAGAAAATATAAATTAAAGTTCCGTCCTAATATAATAAACTAAAGAAGACGTATTCAGTAAGCATGCGTACATTTACACTAAATAAAAAGTTTTTGCTAAATTCCTCGCAGACGAAGTCGCCGGTAACAGCTAGTTAATAACATAGTTACAAATTCGCCTGGTTAGAACTCGTTTTAGGGAATGTGAACAGGGGCTTAAGTACCGGACCCCTAAATGAAAGAGGCCTCCACTGTACGAGCTTTTGATTATTTGTTCATAAAACGCCTTTTAGACATATTCATAATTTATATTTAAAATGTACCAATTAAAAACATCAATCGTCAAGCACATATTAATGTGTTGCGACAGTCACTTAACATCAGGTGAAATTATCATCATAAGCAAGAAAATAATTAAATGAAAACAAACCAAAACCATTTAGGATTTTTAATTGAATTTAAACTTTAACAATTGACCATAAACAACTATGTAAATTTCACTACCTGGAGCTCTTCATTCATTAATAATTAATTACCATTTTAGTAGATTATTTTATGCTATAAGTGAAATTATTTACACGTAATGATTATGCTATTTACAAGTGACGATTACGATATTTACAAGTGATGATTTGTTGTCTATAATTGTCGAATACAGTATTTATAGGTGACGATTATGGTATTTCCAGGTGACGATACGAAGCTTCCCCCTCGCGCATGCACTATACATAAAGCACTGTGCGAGTCACAATGTCGAGGCACTTCGACAAATTTACGTGCAAGAGGACGAGTTCGAGGCTCAAGCGAGTTCCCACATCCGAGACGCGCTCGCGCAGACCAACGCCGGGAGTGCGGAAGCCTCACTTATATCCGCCAGGGATTGTTACAAAAAGGGGAGAAATGATCTCGGTAAGTATTAAGACACATTCATTAAAACAAACAATTAAAGGGTCCATTACTAATACTTTCAATTTTTCTCCAGTTTTTCTATATTGTAGAATTCTGATGTAAAACTATTTTTATATTTCTCCAACATTCAAGTCTTAACATTTCAGGATTATGGATATGGAGCATTCCACGCCAAATTCTCTTTTATTTCTTTAATTTTGTGACATGTTTTAGTACCCCTCGAAATACAAGTGGTAATTTTGAGTTTTTTTTTGTATTACACGCTCAAAACCTGTTTTTTTTGGCATAGCTTCCATAAAAGTTTTCCAAATTGATCTTTGAAAAGAGTATATCAAAAATATCTCGTTTTTTAAATAAAGTTTTTTTTTATAATTTTAAACTTCAAATCGAGTTTCAAAGAACGAATATACCCTTCGTTTTAAATTTTAAACCTCGATCTATTACTCAACTTTTAAATCCGGTCTGGTAATGGTGTTTTCTTAATTATTATTGATCTATTATGTGGAAGAAGAAAATAAACAAAAATCGAATTCATTCTTTAAAACTCGATTTGAAGATCGAAATTAAAAACTACATTTTTATTTTAAGAAAATTATAATCCTTAAATAATAATTATAATATATCCGTAAATGATTGATGAGGAACGTTTTAGTATATAATTTGTCAAGGATTTTTTCATAATCAGGGCGGGACAACGTCTGCCGGGCCCGCTAGTATCACAAAATTGAGAAAATAAAAAATAATGTTTGAAATCGTCCAATTTCACGTGGAACACCGTATATATAGTCGATGGTCATGTAAATATATTATTTTATTTTAATACTATTTCTTATTCTTTTCTACATGGTTTAAATTTCAAATAGATATTTTAAAGTGCCAATTAAAATTGTATTTCTCCAGGTGTATCGATATGTGAGGACACTCGCAAATTATGCAAAAGTCAGTCCAGTTTACAAGAAACCTACAGCACCAGCTTCGTGGGGCTCTCATTGCATGATTCTGTGGAGAAGCTTCTCGAAAAAGGCGAAATTAAACTCGCCGACAAACTGCGATCTGAATATAAAATGCCTGATAACAGGTAATGTACACCAATTTGCTAAAATCTAAGTAATCTTTCTACGGTTATTCGCAATTATCATGGGGTTTTTATGATTTGCTCATAATCATCCTAAGAACAGAGAATATTCGTATATTTGATTTTGTTAAGCATCCATAGTATTTTTTTTTATTCATGTATAATGCCTGATAACAGGTAATTCATTCCAATCTGCAAAAATATATGTAATTTTCTACAATTATTAGCAATTGTCATCGGAAATTTTTGATATTCATTTCGTTTATTTGTGTGATGTCTCTACCTGGGGAATCCCCGTTTAATCAACAAATTTGAAATGAAACTATAAAATTTAATTTTTTGTCCCCGTTCGAAATCATCTTATACTCCGTGGCTGAATAAGACCGGAGACAATTTTTAAATTGGCTTTTTTTGTTTAAACGAAACGGCAGCGAACATACAAACAGCTCTTCAGGTGGTAAATTATTACCGTCGCCTATAGACGATTGCAACATTAAGGATATAACAGTGTTACCAATCTTAAAGAGCAGTGTTTTAATCCTTTTTTGAAGTAAAACATGGGGTTCACCTTTGGGGAAGACCATACAGGGTAACTCATTCAAAACCACCGGTTCTATCGGTATTGGCTACTTACCATGTGGACTACCTACTGCTTAAATATTTTCATATACCAATTCGCTAGAATAATGACAGCTATAATAGAAAGAAAGAAATATTTCATTTATAATGCATTAATTACAAATATACAAGAGTGGATAAAAATGTGCACGTCACAGCATTACGAAATGGAATCCAGCTCAGCATTTGCTAAAGTGTTATAAAAAACACTTAACGCTGATTTTCATCTGGAACCCAATGCAAGTCACGGACCGATATCAATTAAAATTATGAAATATAATATATATAGCGATAATAAGTAACGTAAAAACAATAGAGTACATAATATATACAGCGGAAATAAATAAAATTAGTAAGATACATAAAACAACATATAAGACAAGCAATTGCAGGGGTATACTAATATTCTATATACAAAAAAAAGAGACGTGTGGCACTCGGAGACTGCCGCGGTAAAGCTATTGCATAGCATTTTTTATCAACTTATGCAATTATAATTATTTATTTATTTTATTAATGCAGTATTAAAAAAAAATAATTAAAAATATTAATTAATTTTTTTCTTTTTATTTCAAAAAATAATACTGCATTTGTGATAATAATAATAAAATGAATGTATATAGTGTACTAACTCATTTTCTTTCACTATTTTTTCACTTTCTTCATTAATAAATGCACTTTGTTTATTCATATTTAAAACACTTTGTACACAAATTATACGAGTACAGATATTCACTGTTGTACATAGATGATAAATACCTATACACCTATATACTTTCTCACAAACAGCTGATTACGGTAGTTTTCCAATACAACCAATGCCACCTAAAGGCGGGTTGCTGAACTAAAGAGACAAGCGTGATATTTCAAAAAGTCATTAAAAGTTCTGGTATTTATCGATAGATGGAAAAACTAAAAAGTATCACCGCTGTGCCGGTCGGAGTGGGGTGTGTTAGGTTTTTTTCGTTACGGAATTTCTGGATTCGGTCCCCACGCTCAAGGCCCGCGATAGAAGCTATGCAATAGCTTAAAAAAACCTTTTTTTTATCCAGGTATTGGTGGCTCCGGATACTAACTCTTGCCAAAAAGTCAGAATGGAACGAACTAGATCGTTTCTCGAAAGCGAAGAAATCACCAATCGGTTACGAACCGTTTGTGGACGCCTGCCTCAAGTATAGGAAGAACGATGAAGCGTTGAAATACTTACCGCGTTGCAGGGAGGAGATTAAAGTCAAATATTACGTAAAAGCTGGGTGAGTAACTTGTAACAGTTTTTCCTTTTTTTGTGATAACTTCTTTAGGCGCGTTGAGCGGTATTTTTGGCACGAGATAAATTTCTCATTTCTTGTGATGACATGATAGTAAGAGTGTTAGTTAAACTAGTGGTGGTAGAGCCACGCTGAAGCTATTACTGGTTTCAGCATAAATGGGTCGGCTCGCTCTGGGTACTATCACCCTACCCACAAACCGACGTGAAGTAACAGTGCTTGCATTGTTGCTTTTTTTTTTCTCGAACTGACTACGCTATTCACCTAGCAAGGTCTTAACAGCTTCACCGGACTACTAAGGCGAGCGCTTAAGGCACTCAGCCGATTTTTGTTGTTTCGTTCGGTCAGTGAGAACGACGGAAGCCCACCTCCCCTCCCCTTCCCTTATTCCACCTCTCCCCCAAGACAGGTTGGCAACGCAATAGCGACTCCCCTAGTGTTGCAAGTGTCTATGGACGGTGGTGATCACTTAACATCAGGTGGCCCACCTGTCCGTTTGCCTCCTATGATATAAAAAAAAACTAACGACGCGTAGTAAGTAATCTGTGTACATCAAATATTAATATTTTGTATTGAGCTTGTGCAACCCGTCATATGTTTCACTAATTAATAAACTGTATAAAAATGTATATAATTATTTCTCCGAGTGCGAGTAGATTTGAAAACCAGACTAATGTGAATAATTTCAATATACGAATTATGAAATATAAATATTGTAATTCAGATTACAGTTAATTTAGAAATTCAAAAGAGAACACAGTTATATCATCGTTTCTAGTTTTCACTTCTGTCGGTAGTCCTTATGACTGCCTCGGCTTTTGGTTTATTTTTTTTTTATTTCTGCAGACTCTTTGTCCGGGGCTTTTTTCTGGTTTCGTTTATTTTATTAATCTAATCAATAAATTGTTTTAAATGTAGTACTATTGTATAGTGAGCAAGATTTGTGATATTATTACTATACTTAATCATCGTTATTTTATTTATGAGTAAGCATCGGATTTTTAATTGTGACTATAACTGTTGTGGCGGCTTCATTATCATCTTGATGTTGAATTCTTTGATTAGCTATTGACAAGTTTCAGTGTTAACAACAAAAAAAAATGTACGTTCTCTAAAGTGAAACTTGAATAGTTAATTAATTATGTTTAATTAACGACCAATGGACAATCCCTAGTATAAATATAATTGTTTGTTATTTATTCGATCTATCTTAGAAACGTCTAAGTAATTTATAATCGGATATTAACTAGAAAAAAGTTATAAAACATTATAATTATTTTCACGAGAACGTAGATCCTAGTTTACTTTAGTATTTAACTAGCGGGCCCGGCAGACGTTGTCCCGCCCTGAGTATGAAAAAATCCTTGACAAGTTATATACTAAAACGTTCCTCACCAATCATTCTATCCATCGGTGAAAACCGCATAAAAATCCGTTCGGTAGTTTTTGAGTTTATCGCGAACAGACAGACAGACAGACGCGGTAGGGGACTTTGTTTTATACTGTGTAATGATATAGTAGTTTCGATATTGGAATAAATATTATGTCTTAGAAGTATTTCGTGTAAATTAAAACCTTTGAAAAGTTCTAAATTGCATTGTATTTCCTCTTATAAAAGGAATGTAGTAAAATAGAATAATTAATCTTTTTCTGTTATAGTTTCTACGAAGAAGGAGCAGAAGTCGCTTTTGAACAGAAAGACAGAAACGCTTTACTTTTCGTTCAAAACAAATGTCCGCTCAGCGAGGATACGAAACACGCTAAAATAAAGTCATTACTTGAACAGCTCGCTACTAAAAAATGAATCGTGTATAATAATAGATTTATACACCCATTTTCACAATATAAGTATTTACACATTCGATATTAATTTCAATTATTTAATTTGATTGTAATTCCTACGCCATATGTAGGTAAATGTTTGAAAAAATATATAAATATTTAAAAAAACATGTTATCAGTAAATATAATCTCGTAAGTTACTTGTATAATATCAAATTAAATAAAGGCTTGTGATTTATTATATAGATATATAAATGATTCTTTGAAAAATAAAGGAATATTAAAATATATACAATTCAGTTGTCATTTCTCTTTATTTCAACACGGGTTATTTTATTAATCATGTCTTACAATGTTCACAAACATTTTATATTACGTTACGATATAATAACACATATATACCGACCACTAACAATGGAAGGCGGACCCTGAATCAAGCCGGTAATTAACACCAATTTTAACAGTACATTAAACTAATCTATGTGCCACTTTTGACCACAACTCTGGATTGTCGATGACAAGACGTGCCTAATATCATTATACAGCTCCGGATCTAGGGGGCACACCGGGGGACCTGACCCCGGCGGCAATTTAAAGGGGGGTGCCAAATTCATAGGTTTTAAAGAAAACTCTTTTCATAAACTATTTGGTGTCGATTTCAATTTGGAACGACATTATAAGTTGATTTTTGAAAGCGTACATAATATCTCTGAGAGGGGAATTCCCATCGCATGTCAATCTCAAACACTGTTATGATGTTGATTCCCGTTAGCAAAATTCGTAGATCCAGAGCTGTCAGTATATTCTCAAAGATATTCCGACTCACTAGGCACATAATATCCCAAATATACATATATATATTTCCCTTATATAAATATCACTGGACATGTTGTGGACAAAGCAGCCTTACATACACACATTGAGAATAAGTATAGAAAAAAAATTAATGCACATTTAGAACCATATCGTATGAAATAAATTTCAGTGGCATATTAAGGATTCTCAAAGGAATTACTTAAAAATACAATCGAGCCACACTTTAACACGCACTTAACTGTAAGTTCCATATTACACTGTTTCGTACCTCGAAAAAACACATCAACGATAATAAAACAGAGTTTGAATAAAACATTACAGAAAGGTGCTCTCACTTAAGTTATTAAATTCAATTCAAACATTAATATCATCCTTGAAAAACTACAACTTTTTCGTTACTACAAATAAGGTTGTCATTATTAGCATTGTTTATTTATTTCAGACAATTATCCTTACATCCAATAATAAAGTACGTACGATTACTTTGTTTCAAGTGATTTATTTTTATAATATTCAATTTACATATGAACGATTAAAAGAAAAATGTTAATCGTAATAACACTACAGTAACTAAACAGAACAGTGGTATTCCGTTTTGAATGAGTCCTAGGCTTCAATAAAGATGCTGCAATAAAGTATTTTATTGGAGCCACCCATAAATTACGTCATAGGTTAAGTGCATGCAAGGGGTCAACAAAATGCGACAATTGTAACGAAAAATATAATTTATTATTGGTTTTACGAAAAAGATTTTCAATAGAGAAATATATAATTTTAGTAACGCCGTTTCAATTTAAAATTGCATGTATTGACGTCAGACCACGCAATTGTGACTAACTGTTACAAGAACGGGATGCTCAAAAATTCATGAAATCTGTATGACGCAATTTAACAATGGCCCCTTACATTCAATGTGTAGTAAAAGAAAATACAAGAACTACCAAACTTGTTTACTCTCCCATTTCCACTGATATATTATGGTATAATTTATTTTAATACTGTGTTTTTTCATTTTTTAATAATATACTTTATATACCCAAACAAAATACGACAAGTACACTCACAAAATAAAACAATACAGCCTAGATATTGATTATTTTAAAAAAAAATTGTATTAACTATGTAGTCCTTTCATACAATTTAGAGTCAATTCAATGTTAATACCGGATATATACTGTTTATGGTAACAAGTGCTGATAAAATTTAGGCGAGTAAGAGCACCCCAAAATTTAATTTTAATAAGGCTTCATGCGCTTTTTTTTTTTATAATATCGATCCAATCAACTACCCACTTCAATCCTCTAATCAACAACTTTTAAAATTGGTCATTTTAATTGACGATCAGAATAACCAGAAAACAAAATGTTTAAGCAATTTTTTACTTTGATAACAATTTTATCATTTAATTCAATAACTTTAGTTGTTATTCCTGAAAAAGACCGTTCCGGTTTTTTTATAATAAATTACGTTAGGCATTTTTTTATAATCCTGATATATTCATTAGAATAATAATTATTTAGGTGCATAATTAGCTCTCAACTTATTCCCTCCTTTAGCAACTGGACGCAACTATTTACAAATCAACGAAATAAATAAATCTAAACAAAATAAAGCAAATTCTTTATCCTCTACAATTTCGGTAAACAAGTCAAAGGCACCAATCCTATCTCCTTCATTTAAATTTAAAAATAAAAAACAACAAAGACAATCAATCGCGTTCAGTCTTAAATTAAAATTCTCACATGTTCGACATTAAATTACGACAGGAAAATTACCGTAACCAATATGAACAGTTCCACATTAAAAAATAAAATTACAAACACGAGTTATAACAACGAACAAATTTACAAGCAGAAAATTAACAAAATATCCGCACTATAAATACATGTAATGTACTGTGTATAACAATATTGAGCCATTGTCGTTATCCTCGCTCTTTTATAAGTTACATACATGCATATTAAAACAAACAAAACCTCAATAAATAAAAATAATTTAAAACTATACATAAGAGAATCGTACTCCATTTTCATCATTGTATTGCGAAACACACCACATTATTATTACTTTTTAACAGAATAATTATGTATAACCTGGGCTCTCTTTACCCATACTATAACTAAGAACAAAATCTCGCTGAAAGGGCAGCAATAAAACGTATGAGCAGAGCGGAATATATGACGTAATCCTTTGTTCTTATAGATCTTACAACGTCGCGTAGTGATGTAAAGCTCTTGTATCGGGAAGTCTCCATAATTTTAAATATCCAAACATGTAATTAATACAAATTACGCGTTTCCATACTTTTAATTAAAGACCGCGCGCTACACAGCCTAAGTCACCTCGTCTCACCGGTTTATTATCGGTTTACCGCCTACAGTGTATAATGACTATGTAAAATTATTTATGGTCCTACCTGCAGCAAAATTTTGTCCTTATAATAGAATATATTATGGGTGCAGTGAAATGGATTTATCCCCTAATTACATTTTCCGCAAATCGATAACAGAAATGGCTACTACCAGCTTCAAATTAGCAAATTCATATCATGTACTAGACGTAATCGAGCCACGACAGTGCTAACTCTGCACACGTTATACCCAAACCTTCGTAAAATAATTTTATTGAGAAATTTGCAGATGTTAATTTATATAATGGCTAATAGATTATCTGAATTTGGTATTTTGATAACAGCTCTGCTGCCACGCTTTTCTACGAAGTATGTAACTAGGAAGTTAAGCACTAAGAGCGGCAGGGCGTTATAGGACCCACAAAACGATCCACATTCACGTAGAGATAGGTTAAGCCAGCTCTTAAGCAAATAAATGAGCAAATTTATAGAAGACGAGACAAAAAAATGATTGCCTATCTGGACTTCGCATATTTTATATTTCTGCTAAGCGCAGCCTTCATAATACTTGGAACCACATTAAGAATGCTTTAAGCACGGGGCTCTGAAGTTACTTCTAATATAATCAGACTCTGAACTTCGCACTTTCAAAAATACCTATTTTTAAATACTTGCAAGTTGAAGTTTTCCGTTGAAATCATAAATGAATTGATCAATCCTTGTCGTTAATATAATGTACTTATATTTCATTTAAATATAAACTAGGTACTTCTTTCCCCGTGCAAAAATAAATTGGATCACAATAGTCATTTCTGAACAAATTTTTATGCTTTACATCTTTGGATATTATTATGAATTTAATTTTAATAAAAACAATCGGGAATCGCAAATATTTTATACATCGCACTGCTTTATAAACATACCTTATCAAATATTCAAATGTCATTTTTCTTTGGTAGTCATACTATACTCATTTTTAATCCAAATATCACACTTTATACCCGTTGAGCACCGTAATCATAACATTACTTATCCTTACAATGCAACACGTGTGAACAAATGAGTCCATACACACAACTTACCTAAAGCCAATTATTTCTTTCTATTTAACGTAATCTCTTACCACGCGACGTCTTTAAATCGATGTAATTCTTAATAATGCTAGGAATGAGACATTTATCCGAACAATTTGAAAAAAAAGAAACGAATTACAAAAAGTAACAGCTAGAAATCGAGTTTTTGGCGGGATTTCGTCTGTCATATAGTGGATTTTATATTTTATTCATAATCTTGTGTTATTTGACTCTATATTTTGTAAAATAAGTAGTAGTTTACGTAATACAGTTCGGTTATTGTGCATAAGTGAAGTGAATGGAAAATAATGAATTTTGAGAGACCACAAAAACTACCTGGAAAGTTCTAACAAGAGAGCCACCATCTTGTTAGAACATTGAAATTATTCACACGACACTTATTGTGTCAAATATGTTGTAATCTCCATTAAAACAAAACATTGACACTGGCAAGTGCTTCTGCGGAGCCAAAACAAGAAGAAGAAGGTAGAAATCGTCACATCTGTATCGAATAAAACAGTTCCTGTCTGTTTCATACACACTAATGTTGTGTTGTTTCACATGAGAATGAACCAAAATAATTTAGAATATGCTCTTCTCTACTGAGACGTAAAGATGTATTCTTTATAAGAAAGAGACGCAAACAAAAACGATTTAGATAATCTCTTTACTCTTCTTACTTATAGTAATAGAAAAAGATAGTAACCATATGTAACAATTTATCGGGACTGTTCTCGTGTATCAATTGGTTCTAGAATGTATAAAAAATCTGTTAAACCATTATTTTGGAAACGTTTTTTCCTCTAGAATACGAACATATTATTCATTCTTAATTTTCTCTAGCAATATTCTTAGACTGTCGATAGTGAAAAACAAAATTAAGCATTAAAAACGAAAGCGCTTCATAAAATGGCGGACGGTATATGTGTTTTATTAATGCTAAAATTTAATATTGCCGGTGCATGGACTCACTTATTTACGCGAACGACCTCAGATATCATCATTTCGTCTTATTTTTAACCGACAATACTATATACCTATTAATTATTTGCATCCAAAACGCCACCACATAGCTAACAAGTAGCACCCTAATATTTTTTATATTCGTTCTAATATCTTAACGAACCTCCTTTATAAATCCGCTTTCGAAAATATAAAACAAAACTTCTTTGAAGAAATACACTATAAACCATGCACGTTTTTTTCTCCCTTGTAACATTACAGTTGGGTGACGTTCATAGCGTGTTCGCCCTCGATATATCAAATAAGAAGGCACAATTATAATTATAGAGTAAAGTTTTGATTAAATTGAGGCAAATAACTAGGAATTCCTTTTTTATAAATAAATTATTACGCTTCAACAAAATAATGTTAGGTAGTGAGTTCCTTATAACTAATATTTGCATAAACGACATCTAGGAATTTCACAAATTGAGACAAATTATAATTTAAGCTAAAGACAATCAACAATTCACAATAAAAACATCAATACACGGATATCAATAGACACAAACGTTTTAATAATAAATACAATCATCCGTTCTCGCGACACATTAAAACTAATGTATGTATTTTATAAATACATCTACGCTTATAAGCATTTTTTTTTTACTTTTTCTAAATTATATCACATTTACGAGTATGTCATTTAATTCTAGCTCATCAAAGTTGCATGCATGAACAGGATGCATTTTTTTTTTACAAATTTTCTCTTATTTATAAAAATCTAACAATGAGAGGAATCATAAATAATTGTTATAAATATAAAAGCGATTCGCTTGAAACACATTAAGTACACATATATAATATCACTATGTATAAATATGTTTGAAATAATGGCACAAAGAGACAAATGGGATAATTTAAACACCATGTAAGTATAAACATTTATGGACCTTATAGTGTAAATATGTTTTGACGGTAACGTACCACGACACTGACAAATAAGAATCGTAATGTGTAATTCGAAAATAATATTATCAAGAGTGGCAACACCTATATAAAGTACCTATAAAAGGTAGACATAAGGAGTCCTAACTGACAGAGTATTGTCTTGACACTGGCAGAATCCGTATTTACGTGACGCCATTATTAAAAAGTTGAAGTGAAAAATTGTCCGCCAAAAACAAAAAATATGGCGTCTAAAGACGATGAAAATGGCGGCAATGTTTGACAAAATCATGTAATTAATTTAATGGACTCGTACATAACCAAAAAGATGATTTTAATTTTTTTTTCTTCTACGAGCCCCTTTGATCCTCAGAATCGGTACCCGTTATTTTTACCCTTCATAGTACAAAAAGCGCGATTGAACCAACTTTTGACACATGAAAAATCTTGATCGATCTATTGCATAGCGTGAGTTATTTATATCAAGTATATGCTGAGATTTAAACTGAAATCATTCAGCGAACTCTTTCAATGTAAAATACGTTATTGGTATAACCGTTTGTTTATACCTAATAGATCACAAAGCCTTTTCAGTACATTAGCCACAGACAAAAGATCTTGCACACCTCCTTACACTGTCTTTATTATGCATGTTTTTATTTATTAGCTCGTGACATATAATTAATGAGTTATCGTGCGTTTGATACCATTCTGCCTCCTTCAAATCTTTCATATTACAAATAATTATATAAATAATTTAAAAAAAATCTTCTTTGTGAAAGTGCTTATACGCGATTAGACAAGAAGCATGCTATAAGCAATTAAACCAAGTATCACATCACCATTAATAAATAAATAAAATGAAAAAATTATTAGACTTTTTTTTAAATAGGAACTCTGTATACGCAAGACTAAATCTAATGACTTTAAATTCGTTCCGTGTGTGAAGTCCCAACGGCTCTTAGTTCGTTGGTTCGTTAACGAATGTCAGTTGAAGGGGCTGGTTTGTCTGGACCGTCACTTTGGGAGATCTGTCCAGCTTCTTCTCGACTGGGCTCATCTCTGGCGTCGAGTTTGGTGTCAGGAGCCCGTGTCGTACTTGTGTTTGGTTAGCGCTGACCAGGTTCAAACTGGACAGGTTGTGTTTAGGTATTGTGAACGAGGGCATGTCCTTAGTTTTGATGCTGTCGTAGATACGTACCAATTTGTTGCCGTCGAATCCTTCGATTACATTAATAGGCCGGCTGACGGGAGACGCTGTGACCACTAACCCTGGCATCCTGGGCACGTGGATCCTGTGGATATCTTGTTGATGAATATTACCTGCTGTGGATGTCGAAGGTTGACTCGTCGCTATATGCTGAGTAATAGAGTGGTTCTTAAGCCCTTGGGCTGTTTTATAGCTTTTGCCGCATTGGCATTTGTATGCCTTTTTTACCCTGAAAATTAAATTTCTTCATTTCAATCGTATCTTTATTTATATTTATGAATTATGCAAATTAAAATACTTTACAGTGATTATTTAATGAATTCTATTATTAATTTAACCTAAAACTAAAAATGATTTCAATGTATAAATACTAATACGCACTCGTCACATTTTAAACTTAAATTACATGTACTACTAATTAACATTATTATTTACTTTATATTTGCTAAACTATTTATAATCTCGTATTTATTTATATTATAAGTGTTATACCCATTTCTTCCAATAATACTCGCGTGCAGTCATTCGCTTCTTCGGCGGCGGAAGTAACTTTTTATTATAATAATCCGGCGTTCGCAAAATTTGATATTTTCTATCAATTCGCAAACAAGACAATTAATTCGTTATATATTGTTTGTATAAAAGAATGTGTTAAAAAATCGTACGGAAAATTGAAATATAGGGGTAAAAAATCTTTATATAAAAAACGCGTATAGTAGTAAAGTGAAACCTACAAAAAGAATGCCAGAAGAGCGTATGTCTCACTGTTCTCCAATACCTGAAGGCAAGACAGACATTGCTCCCACTCTACCCGACACAGTGTTTACTCCCACCATTTTTTGTCGTACAAAAAGGCTGCTGATCGGAATTTGAAAGCCCTCCCATAAGAAGTTTCAGTTCAAAAACTAAATGAATAAAACAAAAGATAACAGGGAAATTAAAAAAAAACTCATTTTCTTCTTTACTACAACATATGCGAAACTGGTACGGACAGTTAGGCTTCTATAAAGGGGTTTGACTAACAAACTATGACGAAAAACCTCTTTAAAAGATAATACTTTTCTTAGTTATTGTTTAAGGATATTTTGTCGACCTGACACTTTTTTTACCAACATGACCAAGACGATGAAACGACAACAAGACATCGAACACACAAGAGGAAAATTGAATCGTTACATTTCAAAATGACCTAAATCCAATTTTAATCATTCATATAATATGTTTATTTTTTAAAAGATTTTTTATACACCGAAAAGTTCAAACTTTGCCGTTCATAAGGTTTTTAGTTTTTTCATGACCTTCATATTTTACATGTACAACATTAAAATTTTAAAAATTACGTAAATTATTAGAATGAGCTAAAATTGGATTTAGCTTATTTTGGAATAGAACGACAAAATTTATGTTTTCGGATACTCGGCTAATTGAATTTCGGACCAAAAGCCGAATGTCATTTAAAAACAGTGATAACATGAAAGCGCGAGCTATCTGTACTATAGCGCCATCTCTTAGCGATAAACATAAACTTTATTAGTAGACGATTAAATGCAATAAATTCTGTTTATGTACTATAGCGCCATCTCTTAGCGATAAACATAAACTTTATTAGTAGACGATTAAATGCAATAAATTCAGTTTAATCTCGAACAATTATAGTGAGATATTGTAGAGATAAAATAAACTACTCACTTGCCATCTTTCTTGTGACCGTTCTTCGAATGGTATTTAATACCATTGACGTTCTTATATCTCTTCTTGCAACCTGGGACGGGACATGCGAAAGGTTTCTCTTGAGCGGCCGGACCGAGAGCTCCGGACGATGCATTTGCGTTTATCCTAACAAATAATTTAATTTATATAAAGTAATTTCTACTAACGGTTTCGAGGGAATGTAATGCACAAGCTGGGAAGGGGTACTTGCCGGCTAAAATGTGTTCGAACAATATGATGGGGTTTTAGTCCGTGGGGGTCAAACATTACCCAACATTAGCTGCTAGTCGGGGTAGATACTCTTAACGGATTTCTCCATGTAAACAAATACTTTTACTAACGTTTTACCATATATTTAGAAAAGTTTTATGAAAGTCCTGAACCACGCTAGAATAAACTGGAGTTAGGGATTTTGAAAAGAAAGCCCTTTCTACCATACTAAATTGAAATATTAAAAGACTATAATCATAAATTCTTTATTTAATATAGGCCCTGGAAAGTCACTTATGAAAGTCAAACTACCATTTGTTCGAACGAACAACCTAATCATCGAGAAGAATTGCCAAGAAACTCGATCTGGTTTATCTCTTCAACGTACATATTTTTATTAAAATACATTATAGTTACACTAGCTTCTGCTCGCAACTTCTTCCGCGTGAAATAGTTACTTTGGGCTAACGCTAACACGCAGCGGAAGCTCTTAAGAAGGAAAAACCCGATTTTGAAACATTCTACATTGGTGGTCCGCTGCTATTGGTCTTAACGTGATGATATGTAGCCTTCCTTGATAAATCAAATCGGGCAAGTAGTTCCTGAGATTAGCGCGTTCAACCAACCAACCAAACAAACAAACCTTTCAGCTTTATAATATTAGTATAGATTAGCTTTTGGGGGATGTACAATGAGGGATGTTATGTTCAGACATCATTAATGTTCATATATTTATCCGTGGCTAATTTTATGAATAAACTTTGAGACCCCAAAATGAAACGGCGCTTGAACTTTGTTGTAAAACTTACCACTACACCTGAAAAACTGTTACTGGTATTACTGAGCCAAAAACACGTATGAATTTGTCACTGTGTCTATAAAATATAACATAACGATGGAAGCAAATTCTTAAATTACGGTGAACTATCTCATTGTTTTAATGATTTACGTAAAACGAATCCCAGAAATATTAAACTTCGTGAAATTAAGCCATTTCACGTACTTAATTCTTCATATAAATACGTAAAATAATAATATAGTGCTTTATTATAGTCTGCGAGTAGCAACCCTAGTTACAGTTATTGAGTTGGTTTTTTTTTTGTTTCATGTTATAGTACCGCATATAATATATCAGCTCTGACGATTTGTTCTATTGTGTTATAAAATATAGAAAGAAAAATACATTTTGGATGATTTTTTTACACTTTTATTATATTATATTTATTTCAGAGGTGGTAGAGCCACGCTGAAGCTATTACTGGTTTCAGCATGAATTGGTCGGCTCGCCCGGGGTAGTACTACCCTCTCGCAGAAAACCGACGTGAAGTAACAGTGTTAGCATTGTTGCGTTTCGTTCGGTGAGTTAGAGCGCCGGATAACCCACCTCCCCTACTCCTCCTCCCCCTCCCCCACACACAGGGTGGCAACGCACTTGCGACTCTTCTGGTGGACAGTGGTGATCACTTAACATCAGGTGACCTACACGTTCGTTTGCCTCCTATGATATATTAAAAAAAAACTACTAAATTGAGTAGTTCATCATAAACAAATTGAAATTCACAAATCTTCAGATTTCACCCACAAATTCGAAGCGAAGAAATGATTCGATCACTAAATCGAGATAATATTTATTCTTCTCAGATAACAAAATCCTACTTTATATGTATAGTTACATTATAATTTCAAGATTCAAATATTTTGGAAATATTGAAAACTTAAAAATTGTACTTCATTGGCCACACACCAGGAAACATCAAGAATCCAACACGAGACCTACAATTTAGACAAAACAAAACAGATCAAATAAAAAACTATATCCTTACTTGACACCATATCGGAGTATAAACTCAGAGCTATATTCCTCTACAGTGGTCCACGAATCGTTACTGTCTTCCGATGGACTTATCATCTCGTCTTCATCCATTTCACTTCCTGAAACAATTGTAGTAACTAATATTATAAATGCGAAAGTGAGTTGTTACGCTTTCACGCCTTAACTACTCAACCGATTTCGATGAAATTTTGCCTACGAATTGTCAGGGCTACAGGAGATGGCATAGGGTATCCAGAAAAAAAAACTATTATCGAGGGATCGGTCAGATTTAATATAACACAAGCAAAGCTATGAGCAAAAGCTAGTTATAACTAAAGTCCACATAGATGTATACTACTGCTATAAAGACTTTTAGGTGGTAGAGACACGCTGAAGCTACTACTGGTGTCAACATGAACCGACTCGGTTCGCCCGGAGTAGTACCACCCGAGCCACAGAAACACAGACGTGAAATAACAGTGCTTGCATTGTTGCGTTCCGTTCTATCAGTGAGAGCACCGGAAGCTCATCTACCCTCTCCCAACTCCCTCCCCCATACACAGGCTACAACGCACTTGCAACTCCCCTAGTGTTGCTGTTGATGTTGTTAAATTTAAAATTTGTTAAAAGCTATGGGGATTTTTCCATTTTCTACATAGGTTTTTTTAAAATGAAACATAGCAATCGAAGACGTAATTACACAAATTACACCGAGATTAGAAACGGAAATAGCACAAACGTTTTGCATTGTATTCGTATTTCTTTCTAATTACTGTTTTAACTCCCGATGTCCATTACCATAATAGGCATCCAATTCCGAAACACAAGTCCATAACTAGGTGTCGCTCACTGGTATACGAATTGTCCATTACTGATCAATTTTATAAGTATTTTCCTTTGATAAGTACTTTCCTTTCCTTTTGTTTACAGAATGTATAATTATTAAAATAATTCATTATTTCATAGAAGCAACATTTCATATATTCATAGTTATTTAAACAACTTCATGAGTATTTTATTTATTATAAACTCGACATCTTGATTTTATAATGTCTATAACTGGCAAATTTACGTTATACATTTGCATATTAAATAAAATTAACATTTTAGTGGAAGGATTAAATGTTACGTTGCAATCTAAATCAGAGCGTCATCAAATTTTTCAGCACTTCGATAGAAAACCTATTTTGAAAATTATTTGCATGTTTGATCATTGCGTTCGAAAAGAAAAGTGATAGGTCATAAATATGATTGACCGTATTGTGTTATCTCAGGGTTTATCTATACTCGTTAATAAAAAAAACCTTAAAATATGGACCCCCAAAAGAATCCAGTTTCACTTACTTATTCCCTAAATTTGGGGGGAAATTGCATAAGCCGGAAACCTTGCACGCGGATTTTTTTGCGTAGCTGCGAATCTTATAACCCATAGAATTATGAAATCGCTAACATTTGACTACTCGCAGGTTCGTTACTCTATGTTGTAACGGTGCGGAATTTTGCCCGTAGTGCGTGCGCTTCCATATAGTTCCATACGTTACAAAATTTGCGGAAAAAAATTATGCGGTGAAAAACCGTAGTGCGCGCAGGCACTAACACGAGCCAAGTCGCGAGCAATCATTATTTAGGTATATAAAGATAAAATTGATATAAAATAATATCCAATGAATTATGTTAAATGAGCATGACGGTTACAAATTCAATTGCCGTCAATTTTATGTGATTGTTACAACTTAGTTTGATCTTCTTTTCTTTATTCTTCTTTTTTATTTAGGAACGACAAAATGGCGTCAATGTACTTATTGGTAAATAAAGTAAAAGCCAAGAACAACCGCAAACACTGAGAGGCAGAGATCTACAATTGAACGTCAGCGGTCGCTGCCAGGACGGCCTGCAACCTCCCAGTAGTAGAATAACAATGCCTGATCCAATAATGCTACAAACTAAGTGTCGTTGTAACGGGTTCATTTAACATGTATATGATGGTAGCGATCTAGTCGGATAGACACACCTATAACCCTCTCACCACCCCTTTATAGCTGGATATATACACCGATTAATTCCGGAACACAACACGCCTACTACCGGTAATTACACCTAGTCGTGGATACAGACTTGTTACATTTTCTCTCAATATTATTGGTACTAATTAAGGCATACAAACGAAAATAAAAAAAAACGATCTACAATATTTAACCCCGACTAAACAGTCCTAGACAATGAGCTCAAAAACTTCGAGGCAGTATTGAAAAATGAAAATTCCAAATAGTTATCTTGTTCTACCACCACCATGTAAAAAAAATTGCTTCCCAACTTCTGTTACCAATTTCCCATTCATTTCCGACAGCAGATCAGCGTCACTTTACATTTCAAATCGGTGTAAATTTGCTACCATATGATAATCACGGTAAGAAGTCGCATAAGCATGAGGTAAAAGTAGAGTCTGTTCTGGTAACCGAGTGTAGGGTGCTAATCCAACGGTTGGCCGCAACGCGGGGCCAGAGGCCGAAATGTCAAGATAAAAGCAACGCAAATAGCGATGTTGCCGACACAAAATGAAATATGATAATTGTATACTTCACATACTACATAAAAATATATTTATAAAAGAAAGTAATAATTAATAAAAAATAATAAAGAGATATACTATTATTCTAAAAAGTTAAAATTTGTTTATTGAGAAGAAGTAACTTCTGGTATACTCATTCGATATTGAAAGCTCTTTCTCTTATTACCCGCCGCCATATTAGTTATTTTTAAGTCGCGACAATTGGTATTAAAAAATTAAAATGTACCTATATCTATATTATCGACAGATAATTTAGTGAGTAAATAAAAATGTATATAAAAAATAATTTTTGGCCATTACAATAGGTAAATACTTCATTTAATGATACTATGTGCTTTGTAATGTCTCGTTTAAATATACCTATATTGATATCGGCTAAAAAATAAGGAAGCAACTGTAATGTCTCCTTCGCTTTAAATTATATTTCAATAGCCTCATAATGACCTCTTCTCTCACTTTCAATGCCCCTGCATGCATGAACAGTACGGGGAGGTAGTAGTGTTTAAATTTTCACTACTTCAGGCTCATTAAACAGATCGACATACGCAACAAACCACACACAAAATGTATCATTGGGCTTAAACAATGGATAAAATGTCCAACGCGACCATACAAAATAGACCAAAGAAAAAATAACCTGTCGGTGTATTGCTACGAACTGAAGGCGTCTTCGGAGCTGAGAGCAGACGCCGACGCACATCTGCAGTTGGAGGCATATTTTGCATTTCGCGCCGAGACGCTTCGGTAATAAATTTTAAAACGTAACTAAGCGGTATACATGCTGGCTGCGAAGCTTCTTTCTGTTCCACTACTGCTGGATCGTAATCTAAAAAATAAATGTAATTATTAGAACTCGGGCAAATAAATATTAATACCTCGCTCTTGAACAATCAGCTGACTGGGCCAATGTTTGTTTACGGTAGAATACGTAAAAAAATTAGACAAAAATTCTAAACAGTGATACATTGTAGTTCTTACCATAGGTAAATAAAATAAATGCACAATTAAAATACATTATCATTCGCAAAAACTTTTGGCCTTTGAGAATAAATTAAAAATTTGACGCAAAATAAATTCCAATGCTGACAACATGGACACATTGATAAGACGTATATAGGGAGGTCATGGATTATATTCTAAGGATCAAATACAAAATATTACTGAAAATTCAAATTAATAAACAATATTTACCTATATGAACATCCTCGATGTGTTCAATTAAATCCGCTAATCTTGGAAATGTTATGCCACAACCATTAAATTTACAGATGTTTATCATGAAGACCGCCATGTCGTACAATGATATCGACAAGTCAGTTGTCAGACTGTGCTAATAGTATTTATTTTTCGCAGAACTATTTAATCCGTAATTTATATTCATTTTTACAAAGGCGTATGGAAGCAAAAATATTGAAAATATTTTTAAATTATTTATAATATATATGTGAACAGAAATTAAAACTTAACACAATAGAAGTACTGAAAGTAATCATCACTCGCGCATATTGATCGTAGTTGGCTGCGCCGTGGGATCCTTCATTTTTTTAACCAATGCGATTGCAGTATTGGTGTTCTGTTTCATCTGTCCACTCAGAAATTGAACATTCCAAAGGCCGGTCTCCTCCTTCTCGGTGTTCTTTGGTAAGTGCGGTAAAATTGGTGAAGAAAGCTAATCGTGAAAAAGTGTATTAATTATAAGCCATCATAAAATAAAAAGTGTTACATTAAATAAATATTGAAATCCAGTGCGTGTTAGTGTATATATTGTGAGTTCGCAAGTATTCACCTGAGAGTAATCACTGAAATCATATAGATCGGCATATCGGCCATTTTCATTACTCAAGCGATTATTTCCTATTAGAATAGTATTCATTGTAACGTACGTAACTTAATATGCATAGTAGTACTAAAATCAATATTTTACGTAACTTTGTTGATTCTGCGCCCTGTGCCATAGTTACGTAGACTTGTAATTACGTAACATAGCGGTTCGTCGGTCAAACTGTCAAGTCTCTAAATTCTAAGTAGTCGTTCATCTTCGAGGGACCTGCTTACATCTAATACTGTTAGATTAGGAATAAACATACTTATAATTCTACGGTTTCTTTCAGTTGTCAGTCGTCGCACCCTATAAAACACTTAAAATGCTGTGTGCCGCAAGATTGATCGCCCCTGCAGCCAGGTCTGCTGTAAGTAAATTATATTCATTGATTCTTTTCCATTAAGAGGTGATTATTCAGTAAGTTAGAACTTTTAAGTCTGTAAATGTTTGACCTTGTTTAATTTTAAATGTTACTAATATCTAGTGCGCCGGTATTGTAATATTATTAACGTAGGATAAATAATTGGATTTGTATTGAATCACAGTTTTTATAAAATTTTCGATTTATACAAATATTAAGAAATTACATAATCAAGTACTAAATTCAGTACAACACAAATTGACAATTTTTATATATTTTCAATATACTTATAACGTTGTACAAATACATAAAGACTATGATAAAGAGAAATATTAGTTCGGTGCATTACAGTATTGATTTTCAAGGGTGTAGTCTATAAACGTTCAACTTTAGTTTGTCCTGTTTTATGAATATTTAATAGAATACTGGATTTCTTAATTGCAGATCTTCAGCAACACAGCCCTTGTGCGACCACTCGCAGCAGTCACTACAAACACACAAATTGTCCCTGTTGCCCCGCCTCAGTTATCAGCTGTGCGCTCCTTCCAGACCACATCAGTCACCAAGGATATTGACTCTGCTGCCAAATTCATTGGTGCCGGTGCAGCGACAGTTGGAGTAGCAGGATCTGGTGAGTACTTTAATTCATCAATTATTAAAATGCTTACTACAAGCTTGTGGTGCAAGATTTTTTAAATGACGGTTCTACCATGCCATTTATGCTTTTCATCATCATATCTTTCCTTTCACATGACCTAGTCTAAATCATGATACTCTATTCCGAATACATTTTTTTAACTTAAATTGTAAAAATGTCAAATTGATGTGATTACATAATCCATTTTTTATGTAAAAGTTTTTAGTAAGAATGATAATTATATTAAATCACATGATTATTCTATGATAAAAATAATAATCGTAGATGTATTAAAAATTATATTTTTTATGCCTTTTATGATTTAAGAAGTGACTAAATCTTATTACACCTCCTTTTCCATCATTTAATTGTTCCTTATCATATACAGGTATTGGTATTGGTGTTGTGTTTGGATGCTTGATTATTGGTTATGCACGAAACCCTTCCCTGAAGCAACAAATATTCTCATATGCGATCTTGGGATTTGCGTTATCTGAAGCTATGGGCTTGTTTTGTCTAATGATTGCATTCTTAATGTTATTTGCTTTTTAAGTAGTAATTTTTTTATTGATCTATATGTACATATGAAAATAAGCTTTTACACTGTGCATGTTTTTCATTAATACTAATAACATTGAAGATTATTGCAAGGTAAGATGCTTTTTCTAACACTAGTAGCACTAACTGTTATTAAGAATGTAAATAAATGTTATATTAATTTAGTGGTATATTAAATTTGCTTACATTAATATATCTATTTGTTCAAATTTCAGGTGCGGGTATCGGAACGGTGTTCGGTTCCCTCATCATTGGTTATGCAAGGAACCCCTCCCTTAAGCAACAGCTGTTCTCATACGCCATCTTGGGTTTCGCCCTGTCCGAGGCTATGGGTCTCTTCTGTCTTATGATGGCGTTCCTTCTGTTGTTCGCTTTCTAAGCTATATAATTTTAAGAACACTACTACTGCCATCTTACATAATGAGGTTTCGGTGTATACTATCTGGAGTGGACGGCCGTGGAATCGGAATGTGTGGAAACCTCATCCTCTAGTAATGCTTGGACTGATGTGTAAATGTGTTACACTAACAGTGCGCGTCATCGGGAATTCAATTATTTAAATCAAATAATGTAGTATACAATCTTCAAAATAAAATGTTGTACGTAAACATTATAATGAAGCTGCAATTATTTCTATTCCTAATTAACTGTAGATCGTTGAACTTATAGTTAAGAACATGACAACTTCGATGATAATATTGTTATTTAGCCAGATAATTTGCGTGAATGTTATCATCGTTCTTGTTGTGTTCAAAATTTAACCTGTTCGAGAATGTCGACGTCTGTATTGTACATTTTTAGGGCGATTAAATGATGATAATATTTCCAGCGTTTGTTGTGGACCTATTTGCTTTTAAATCACCAATTAAGATTTATTTTATTTGAACTATAGAATGTTATTTTCAAAAATAATAGTACCAAATTAATAGTTCATAAAATTACAAAAATGAATTTAATTGAATTTAAACTTGAAATAATCAATCCAGTATATAATTAAAAATAAACTTGGTAAACAGTTCTGAAGTAATGCTTACTTAATAATGGCACATTTGAAACACCAAAAGCGAAGTTAGTCCGTATCTGAAAAAAATGCACTAATTTTGGTATATCCGTTACTCAATTTTTAAAGTTATTCATAAACTGAGAATACTTGATCATATTCTAACAAACACTTAAAATTACCATGATGTCTAGAATTAATATAATAAAAATCAAGATATTTTCAACAATTTATTGCATAGGTTTTTATATGAAAATTATCTAAGTGAATACCTCCGAAAACATTTTTAAAAAGAACACTAAATAAGCTGCAGAGGTAAACACTTAAATGATCGAGGAATTACTAGTATTAACTTAAAAGGTAATGCACATTAAAATTCTGGATTTGACAAGGTCAATAATTAAAGTTAATTCAGTTCCAGAAGAAAATCAAAAGTATGTTCTCATTTGTCAAACAAATCTAGAAACTTCTCAAAATTGTAAAAAACTAAATTCGACCATTGAAAAGTATAAACTACCACAATACATAATTCTCGATTTGTACTAATAATAGTATTGTTTGGTGTTCTTCAGATAACACTTACCACAGATCTCACAAGCACAATTTTCAGTCGAAAATATTTTCAATAACCATAGTTTAATCAATACTGGAACATTTCAATACATTCATCGTTAACATAATTTATAATTCTATATATGTATATCCCATTAAGATAGATAACGTTGTGATATGATTATATTTCAAGAGTGTACGAAAAGAATAAAGTAAATAATTCGAATATCGGATTACATTTTCGAATTATTTGAACTACTTTTCATTGAGTATCAATTTATCATTTGAAAAATATTCAAGTAATTCGAATACTGAATTATATTCGCATACCCTTGATCCTTAGTAGTATAATCATATTCTAGATGCATGGTCGTCAAACTGTTGGCCGCGACATAGCTAACAATATTAGTAAATAATAACTGCCGAAATTGATATCACATTTGTAAAGTAAATGGAAGTCTGCAGAACAAATAACGAAATAAAGAACACAAGCATGTTTGTGTATGTACAAAATAAACTATCAATATGACATCCCTTTTTATGGTATTTACGCCCATTTCTAGTGCTCCTTGCGATGCTAATATAATAATATTGGATAAGGTAGTTGACAGCAATAACTCCAGGGCACTATTTCTCTAAGTTAAACTATATTTTTGCACTGAAACTAACTGCAAGTTAGATATTTAGTTGGCAAGTTAGTCAATCGAGCTGGCAAACAAATGACTTCACAGGTTCCTACTGCAATACAAAATTTATAGGATAATCGCATTTTGATGGCTCATCTATACTAATACTAGCGGACCCGGCAGACGTCCCGCATTGATTATAAAAAAATCCTGGATAAATTATATACCAAAACGTTCCTCGTGAACCACTTTATCCACTGGTGAAAACCGCATAAAGATCTGTTCAGTAGTTTTTGAGTTTATCGCGAACACACAGACGCGGTAGGGGACTTGTGTTTTATACTATGTAATGATTATATAAGAGGTAAAGTTTGTGACGTAGGGGGTAATCTCAGGAAGTACTGGTCCAATTTGAGTGTTATATAGCTCAGTTATCGAGAAAGGTTATAGGCTATATATCATCACACTAAGGCCAATAGGAGTGGAGCACCAATGAAGAATGTTTCAAAATCGGGGTATTTTTTCCCCTTTGGGAGCTTCCGCTGCGTGTTAGCGATAGCCCAAAGTAACTATTCCACGCGAACGAAGTCGCGGGCAGAGGCTAGTAAAATACATACAGATTCATTAAAGTTGTCAATAACCCAATCCATGATTGTACATCCCAGTCGTACCTAACATGATTCTATGTTACCCTTCGTCGGAAAAGTATGACGACCACTGTATCTAGTATACATAATGTGTTGCAGTAACACTTAAATTTCGTATAACAAAAATCACGCATGATTATACTACCACGGTTATAATTATATATTATTTCTATCTCGTATTTTCTTGGAAAATAAGTGTGCGGCAATTAAGCATAACATGATTTTCTATTATAAGCACGAAGCTTCAATTGAACAAATGTACACTGATTTGTGTGATCTAACGTCAAAACACAGGCAAAATATTCAAAAGTATCTTTTGTTATTGCCTTTTTGAATCAAACAAAACACGATTTCTAACACATACCGACATTAAACTATGATTGGAAAAACTCTTTACAATAATTTTTCTTAACCTACAGCAAAACAAAATAAGGCATTTACGTCTCGACGGATGTCTATCAAACAACCAAATTGAAACTGTTCGTTATTTGACTCGAGTCTATGAAAGTAAAAACTATCTCTGTTACAATGCAATCTGCTCTTTCTGAGATAAACATTTGTAATATTATTTGGTCCGAAATGTAAAATATAAATAACTTCTTCATGGACTCGAATCAAAAGACACCTTAGGACAATATTATTTTTGGCTCAACATACATCCCCCATGAACTTCATAAACTTTACAAACTAAACATCACCACATCACCATTTATATCATCTTTTAATAACTACTCATGATATTTTCTTTATATTACAACTATTAATATAAATAATGTATTATTAGAGTAGAACTTAGATCGACTCGGTTTCGAACTGAGCCCCCTTTGAAATAGTAATAGGTCCATATGTTTCGCTTTGTTCTAACTTCAACACTTGGTGTTTCTTCAAGACGAGTAGACTGTAGAACTTCTGGGCGACCTGAACATTAAAAATTATTATAAAAATTAAGAGATTAGTATATATACGTCTGGAACAAATTCATCATTTTGTAGGTGGTAGAGCCACGCTGAAGCTATTATTGGTTTCAGCATGAATGGGTCGGCCCACTCGGGGTAGTACCACCCGACCCACAGAAAACCGACGTGAAGTAACAGTGCTTGCATTGTTGCCTTTCGTTCGGTCAGTGAGAGCGCCGGATAACCCACCTCCCCTACTCCTCCCCCCTTCCCTACTGCCCCTCCCCCACACACAGGTGGGCAACGCACTTGCGACACTCCCGGTGTTGCTAGTGTCTATGGACGGCGGTGATCACTTACCATCAGGTGACCCGTCTATTCGTTTGCCCCCTATATATAATATACATAAAAAAAAAATCTTATAGTTTTACTCAAACTTATATACACGAAACTTATAAACTGCACTATAATAAAACTGGCAACTGCCTCAAACTTCATTCGCATTAATAACAATAAAATATGCAAATGGCGATAAAGAATAATGTCGCTCTGAAGTGATGAATGATTTTTTATTAATTGGGTCAATAGCTTCAGAGATTATCTTCTAGAAACGCACTGACAGACTTCAATTTACCTTTAATAAAATCAAACTTTTTCCACATTTACTGGAAAAAGCTGTAAACATTATTAATATTAAATTCACAATATATTCAACAATAATAAACGTAAATTAATAAGTTACAAATATAAAGGAATAAATAAGTTGGATATAAGCAATGGGAACATCCCACTTTTATGTCTTTATTTAAATTACTCCCATTTTCCTGAATGTCATAGACATCTTATGTTATTTATTGTAAATTATGTAGCAATAACATTACTATTAATAAGACCAATAAACCATTACTACATATTATAAAACAAAGTCCTCCGCCACGTCAGTCTGTCTGACTGTTCGTTCGCGATAAACTCAAAAACTACTGCACGGATTATCATACGGTTTTCACCAGTAGCTAAAATTATACATGAGAATGGTTTAGGTATATAATTTGTCAAGGGTTTTTTTTTATTATCAGTGCGAGATAACGTAGGAAATTATAAAAAATAAATCGAAATGTTATACAAAACCTACCTGTTTCCTGTTATTATGTCTCGGAGCAAGATCACAGAATGTCAATGACAAACCGATTGCAAGTTTCGGTCTCATCACGCTGAATAATTGTGCAGCTCGTCGGTTCAGGACGCGTTCCTCAAACTGTTCATCCGTTTCACCCGCTTCACGTTCCGTCTCATCCGCCTGCAAAAAAAATGTTATATAACTTTTAACAATTTCGGCAAAACATCTCAACAATATTACGTACACGTTGTGAGTATACTTCACAGTATATCTTAACATGGTACTCATTAGAACTACAAAAATTAAAGATTTCAATAGTTAATATCACTGATAAGATAAGAGTTTTCTCTTTATAAAACAAGATCATCGTAAATCACGCAATATCACGATTACAGCATGACACAACTTGTCCTGTTTTTTATACAGGCTGAATGTTTAGACAGTAGCAAGATGTATGAAGGATCCTCTGCACTCGATTCTCGTTCTAAATCAATTTAAAAAAATAGGTGCTTAATGTTTGAACTAATTATCTAGAAAAATACAACTAATTATACTCAAATCTCTACTCGTCTATGTTAACGCACAGTGTCAATGACCGCCGTCGGATGAAGTGAAAGACCATGGAACAAAGGATAAGTTTTCGAAGCACGAATAAAACAAAAAAACATAGAATAATTCTTACATGTTCCGGTGTCGGAGGTAAATCGTAATCGTGATGAGGACTCTGATGACCAGGTTGATGATCATCGTAACCCAAATTTGTCATGTGCATGCCAGTCTGAAACATAGTAATGATCATAATTAGTACAATATCTAGGTATACAAGACTAATATTAATTGCTTCGCCACATATTGGAGATCGTTGTATAATTTGGTATACAACAATATAATCCTATTATTGTAGATATTAAAATCTGTTATACTATAGTGAAGTAAAGTATGACTAGAGGAATATATGTTAACCTTTATGCCATTTGAGAACGACATAATAACACTTTAATTAATATAAGTATTATTATGTATTTGCATATATATATAAATATACTAGCTTCTGCCCACTACTTCGTCCGCGTGAAATAATTACTTGGGGCTACCGCTAACACGCAGCGGAAGCACACAAAAGGACAAAATAAACGATTTTGAAACATTCTTCATTGGTGTTCCACTCCTATTGGTCTTATCGTGATGATATATAATAGCCTTCATCGATAAAATAATTATAATTTCAAATCAGACCAGTAGTCCTTGAAATTAACGCGTTCAACCAAACAAATAAACTCTCCAGCGTATTTGTATAGATTACCACTCTTCTCTCGTACTTAACTCGAGCCGTCATTCAAATTACAATAACTTTGGATAGAGTGGACCGATTGTAATTAAACAAAGACGAAATTACACCCGAGGATATACTTTATAATTTTCTTGTCGAGGTTTTATTGTGAACCCAGTACTTTAGCAGTGATTCGTGTTCATACAAACAGACAGACATTTCTAAAAGTGATTGAAATGTATTCTATTACCTAGTACTAGACATTTGCAACAATTTTTTTTCACGAAAATCAAAAAAGTACGGCTACTACGTTAGATTTACATTCATATTATATGTATAGATGATAAATGTTTCTTTCACTGGTTCATTCCTTTTAGGTTTTCCCACAAACACTTGTATTATTTAGTGACGTAATTTATCAGCATAGATTTGAGATTTCGATCATAATTGAATAAAACATGTGAAGATGACAATATTTTACCTTAATGCAATATAGATATATTTATTTTGCAAGTAAACAACATTTCAAGAGGCAACAATTTTTATCGCGCCCTGATAATAAAAAAACCTTCACAAATTATACATATGTAAACTCTCCTCATAAATCACTTTATCTACTGGTGAAAACCGCATGAAAATCCGTTCAGTAGTTTTTGAGTTTATCGCGAACAGGCAGACGTGGCAAAGGACTTTGTTTTATAATATGTGCCATTATGGTATGTAGCTATTATTGTTCTAATAATTCTAGTTTCATTTTAACATTTATAATTTTTCTCTTGTAAGTTAACTAATTGGTTAAATTCGAGTCGGTACTTAAATCGGCCATCATGGTATGTAGCTATTATTGTTCTAATAATTCTAGTTTCATTTTAACATTTATAATTGTTCTCTTGTAAGTTAACTAATTGGTTAAATCCGAGTCGGTTCCTAAATCGGTCATCATGGTATGTCGCTATTATTGTTTTAATTATTCTAGTTACATTTTAACACTTATAATTTTTCTCTTGTAAGGTAACTAATTGGTTAAATTCGAGTTACTACTTAAATCGGTCATCGTGGCGTGTCGCTATTATTGTTCTAATAATTCTGTAGTTACATTCTAACATTTATGACTAAGTATATGTTAAGCAATTGGTTAAATTCGAATAGGTACCTGATAGTCATGTTGATCATCAAGGCCGTGCAGCATGGGGTCGGCAGCGCGCGCCAGTATCTCGGAGACCTGCTCGCTGGCGAGTTGCGGCATCATCGGCAACGTGTCCATGCCCGTCGCGTGCGGCATCAACCCGCTTTGTCCCGCACCTTTTCATTAATAAACCTTATTTCTTTATTTTATTTTTGCCAATAATACTTCTAGTAGATTATTACTGCCGTTATCAAGTAGGTAATGATATTACTAGTTTCTTTGAATCATTTCAATGAACTAACAAGATGATGGCAGTTTTGCTAGAACTCTCCAGGAAGTTTTTGTGGCAAGTCAGAATCCATGCTCCGTGGTATTATTTCCCGTTTACTTAACTTGCGGACAATAACCAAACTATATTACGTAAAACACCACCAATATTACAAAATATAGAGTCAAATAACACAAGATTAATAAAATATAAAATCAACTACATGATATTCCAAGATCCCGTCAGAAATTCCCATTAATATTCTAACCTTCCATATACGTATATGTCGTTACATTTCAAAATGAGCTAAATCCAATTTTGATTGTTCATATAACATGCTTCATTTTTTTAATTTCATTCTTTTAATGTATAGTATTTATACACTGAGAACGAAGTTCAAATTTTGCCGTCCATAAGGTTTTTAGTTTTTTCTTTATGATCTTCATATTTGACATGTACAAAATTTGAAGATCTTGAAAAATAACGTAAAATATTATGAACGGATAACATTGGATTTAGCTCATTTTGAAATAACTGATATCTACTTTATTCCTCATTAACTTAAAACAAATCAAATGAGTATTTTCAGTACGGGCAGAGTTAGTGGCGGAATTTTAGTCTGTTATGTGTTATGCGATCTTATATTTTGTCTTGCGTTATTTGACTCTATATTTTGTAATATAGGAAATTTTACGGAATACAATGCGGTTATTGTACACAAATGAGGTGGAAGGAAAATGTACCATGAATTCAAAGATGCCCAAAAAACTCTATGGAAAGTTCTAACAATAGGGCCACAATCTTGTTAGAACATTAAAATTATCACAAGACACTTGTAATATTATTATCCCATCAAAAATATAAGTCTGAAATGAGAGCCAAGTTCAATATTATGATATATGTCTTGGTCGTTTACTTCAACGACATAAGAAGTGCTATCTAAATGGGAGCCAAGTTCAATAGGCAGTCCTGAAATTTATTTATAACAACATACAATATGTTATAACAACTTAAAATATCATTTCTGCTTCTAACTCAGGATAATATTGATGCCCAAGGTCTGATTTGGTTAGTTCGAACATACAAATTATAGTACCTACTAAAACAATCATAGAAGAGCCCTATGTTCGGTGGCTAGTTTCTACCAGCAAGCTAAATTTTCGGAAGAACTCTTAACTTGAACTATACTCCTAGTTATAAATGATAAGTTTTGATTAAAAAAAATAATTTAGGGGTGGCATTCTAGTCGTTACATAATCACATGAAGACCTTAAAATGCACATAAAGACTGACTGTCATCAATTTTGATTGCTATTCTTACATTACAGGCGCTATAAGCGTTCCTGATATAATCAATTAATTAAAAAATTATAATAAAAAGATAAAAAAGTACTAGTCTCTGATTTTTTCCCCAACTACTTATCTGGATGCCAAAAACGAACTTTCTAGGTCATCTGGAACGATGAATTTTTTAGACCTTAATATTATAAATAACTGATTGTTGTGTGTTTATAAAATTTAGCGCATATATATCTCGAATTCTCAATACATGAGCCAAATTTGACATGTTTATGTGAAACAGTTTTGAGATATGAAGGGGTCAAAAGTGGCTCCAAATGGTTCGTGTAATATTACACACGGTAGCGCGAGCTCGCCATTCTGTTAGCTTGAACTTGGCTTAAAACGCTACTGCGTGTCTAGATCTACTCGACAATGACAGTAATAATGTAGATCATGATTTTATACAATAAATTACATTTTTTTTTCTTTGTAACAGTTTTAGTTTTTTTTTTAATTAGTTTTATAAATCTCACACGGTTGAAGTCGTACGTTACTAAAAGTTCTTAATAAATATTACTCTAGTTCTGTGTACTGCTATAGAACAAAGGAAAATAACATCGTCTCGATAATATGAAGCTACAGCATTAAAAATAATGGTAAATTAATTTATGCTCTTCAGTTTAGTGTTAAACACGTGAGTAAATGAAAATCATAGAGATTGTAACCTGATGGTGTCATTCCACCGTGCTGTAAGCCCGTTGGAGTCATACCACCGTGCTGGAGTCCCACGGGAGTCATGCCGCCATGTTGTAAACCGCCAGGTGTCATGCCGCCATGATGTAACCCGCCAGGAGTCATGCCGCCATGTTGTAACCCGCCAGGAGTCATCCCGCCATGCGCTAGTCCCCCTGGGGTCATACCGCCATGATCTAAACCTCCTACAAACAAATAATTTTAATGATTGAATTAATACTTTATTGCATCTTTGGGTTTGTGCACTGATGAGCTTAATGACACAAGGCATTTTCTATCAGCTAACCAGCGGTATTGTTGTCAATCAAAAACTTTTCTAGGTAGTGCATATAAAAAAAAATTAACGATATATATACGTATATATATACTAATATTATAAAGAGGTAAAGTTTGTAAGGTTGTATGGGTAATACTGTAGGGGGAACTACTGGTCCGATTTGAAAAACTCTTTCATTGTTATATGGCTCATTTATCGAGGAATAGGATATATATCGTCACGCTAAGATCAATAGGAGCGTGTTAGTGTTAGCCCAAAGTAACTATTCCGCGCGGGCAGAGGCTAGTATGATAATAAAGTAAATACATATATAGCTTAAATATGCTCATATCGATCTATACGTAGACATACATACATACAAATATATAACAATGACAAAGATAATAATAAAAATGTATACACATAGCCAAAGTTAATAATCTATACAAGTAATAAAAACAGTGTGCAATTTTTTAAATTTTTGTCAGTCTGTCTGTTTGTTCCGGGTAGTCTTCGAAACGGCTAGACCGATTTTGACGGGAATTTCACTGGCAGATAGCTGAAAGAACAGCGGGTTACTTAGGTTACTCTAAATTAGACTCATTGTTAACCGCGGCTTCGTCCGTAATGCTAACTCCAAAACGGTTGAACTTATTTTCACGGGACTTTCACCGTCAAATAGTGTTTGACCGATTTTTACGGGACTTTCACCAGCAGATAGCGGACATTATAACAAGTAATTTATTCTATTTCAGTAAAAAATATAGTATCGCAGTAAAAAAAAAAATATATTTTGATATTACATACAGACACTTCATTTTTATTATATGTATAGCATAGATGTGAAAGCATATTTATTTACATATTTTTCTTCAATCACACTCAAATGTTGGGATAGATTTTAATAAAATTTGGCAAAGATTCGAAATTGTCATAAAACATGCATGATGCTTGTTAATCACCCAAGATGTAGTCGAGAGCATAGTTATACATGATCACATCAACCAGAAGAAACCCACTGTAGAGCCATACAGTTATAACTCAGGTCTAGATTAGGTCTGAGGAAGGTATGGCCATAATCACCTCGCCTACCCACAACGTATTGGCGATTTTAAAACTGCAAAAAATCCAGTTCTATATTTTCGCACATACAATGGTACGCGTACTACAAAAACAATTTTCCGGTTCAAGTTTCCTCACGACGATTTCTTTCACCGTCAGCCAATAGCGTTACGAGTTAAAAGAGTAAATATACACGATTTCCGAACAATTCGTTGGTACAAGCCGGAATTTGCAACTCCGGACATCGGGTTGATATTCCACCGGTTCAACAATTCGACCAGTATGACTTTTAGTTATAAATAACTTAAATAAATTTACCTGGTGTCATACCACCGTGGTGAAGTCCTGCTGGAGTGAGACCGCCGTGGACAAGCCCCACTGGTGTCATTCCACCATCTAATCCTAAGCTGGGTGTCATACCTATAATAAATATGTAGGAATTAGAAAAAATAATTTATATACTAAATCTAAAAAAAATTCACCATTTTAGTCTGAACTTATATCTAGAAATACCAATGAAAAATAAGTTGTGTAATTAATTATTAAACTAAAAAAAAAAATTCGCACCAATGATTATATTTCTCATTCCTCAAAAACGGTGATCTTACTAAAACATGGTAGTTCACCTGTTGAGTATTAAAACAGTTTAAATACTAGATTAAAAATAAATAGAATTTTAACATAATTATTTATACGACATACCACCATGGTGTAGCCCCGCTGGAGTCATACCGCTTGAAGGTAAACCCAGGTCCACGCCTTGACCGTCGCCATGTTGGAGTCCAGCTGGTGTCATGCCGCCATGCTGAAGCCCACCTGCCATTCAACATATTTTTCAAATGATTTTATATTCCTACTAGCTGTTACCCGCGGCTCCGCACGCGCTTTTTAAAAATGTATTAAAGAAATGTAAAATTGTGAGTGGGTGTGTACAATACAGAAACGCTTTTTCAAAAACATTTGCAACTACGATACGAACGCCATCTACTGTAACATGTAACGTGTACATTAGATATATGAATACTAATAGTATATCGAATGGGATGGGATTTATCATCAGCAACATAACTGGAACCAACTATACCAAACTCAGTGCTCACTAACACTATATAAGAAAGTAATGAAAATTATAAGCTATACATTATCGAACAATATATCTAAAATCTTTTATTATATAGATATAATATGCCCGTATTGTCGATATACTTAAGTTATTCTTATACGTTGTTATATATAGAAGCAAACGCGGTAAATAAAACAATATGGCCGCCAAATTGACCAAAAAGATTATATAATTCATATTACATACAAACATATGACTTTCAATTATGTATCTTTATTCTTGGAGTCCAGTAAGGCACACGTCTCACGCGGTTGTAACATATTTTTGATCAATTGCACACGGACGAATACACAGGTAGCAGTTAATCACTACATAGTGTACCAATTCAAATAAAAAAAGAATCATTAAAATCGGTTCAAAATTGACGAAAATATCGATTAACATACTTAAAAAAAAATACATACAACCGAACATAGTAGTCTCGTCCTTTTTCGAAGTCGGTTAAAAAGAAAGTCAAAAACTACCATTTTCGTGCCGTTTTCACACCTGTAGATAGAATAATGATTCATGGGGAAGGTTTAGGTATAATTTTTCAAGGTTTTCCTTTTATTATCGGGGCGGGACAACGTCTTCCGAGCTCGCTAGTTATCTGCCCGTAAAAGTCCCGTGAAAGTCGGTCCAACCGATTAGGAGATAGTAGAATATTGCAGACGAAGTCTTGAGTAATAAAATAAAATAGTCTAAGTTACTTCTTATAAGGTGAGTTATCTGCCAGTGAAAGCCCCGTGAAAATCAGTTCAAGCATTACGGATATTGCAATACAGCCGAAGGTGAATAAAAAAACCTAAATTACTTTTTATGAGGTCTGCTATCTACCAGTGAACACCCCGTGAAAATCGGTCCAACCACTTTGGAAATAGCAATGCGGACGAAACCGCGGACAAATAAAGTACAATATGTCAACCGCTATAATTTCGGCTATCTGCCAGTAAAATTCCTGTTAAAATAGGTCCAGCCGTTTTGGAGATAACCCGGAACAAACAGACAAAATATAAAAATATAGACGAAATATTAAAAAAAATTTTTTGGTCATTTGTAGCCATATACATTCATCCAAAAAGTTATTTTAATTGTACATACACAAACTTTATTTTTATAATACGTAATAGATAATAAATTTTGAATAGGAAAACAAAATAAACTTTGAAAATGTTTGCGATAGAAACTTACCACGTTACCATGGCAATGTATATAATATTAACGCTAACGATATCTCTCAAAAGGAAAAAAGTGCCCGATTTTGAAACATTCTTCATGGGTGCTCCGCTCCTATTGATCTTTGCGTGATGATATATAGCCTAAAGCCTTCCTCGATAAATGAGCTATCTAAAACCGAAGGGTGTTCTCAAATCGGACTGGTAGTTCCTGAGATCCTAGCGTTCAACCAAACAAACAAACTATTCAGCTTTATATATTAGTATAGATAGGGGTGAGGAGCAAGTCCTTGTCTTACATATCTTCTTGGGGTGCCAATTCATGCCAATGCCAATAAAGTTGTTTGTTAGGTCACAACTATTTTATTTGTTACTAGCTGTACACGCTGCCCGCACGCGTTTTTTTAAATTGTTTTAAAGAAATATAAAATTGTGAGACCATGTACAATTATACAAATGCTTTCTAAAAACAGTTGTAAGTACGACACGCACGCCACTTACAACATGTAACGTACACATTAAATATATAAATATTAACAGTGTGTCAAATGAGGTTTATCATCAGCAATATATTTGGAACCTTAACCCACCATGTAACTACCTCAGTGCTCACTTACACTGTATAAGGAACTAATGAAACAATGACTTAAAGATGTTATTATGATGATATAATATGTGCATATTGTCAATAAGTAATACGTTTATGGTCTTTTTATCTTATCTTTTTAGAAAGACCCCTTCTATCTTGAAAATTACTGTTAATAATTATAATGTTGAATTGTATACAATGAATGAGCCGACGTCTTGAAATTTTGCATAAATATAAATCAAGATATAAAACTTTAAATCTTTCTAAGCAGTTTTTAACATTCGACAATTTAAATAGTGCTCATTGACTTGGACACAATATTCTTATATGTTACTATGGTTGCCGAGTTATCTAGTCGAAAGCGCGGTAAATAAAGCGAAATGACCGAAAAGACAATAAATATAATTCAAATTACATACATAGATACAGATATATAAATTTCAATTATATTTATTCTTGTAGACCAGTACAACGCACATGTTTACAGTGAACAACATATTTTTGCTAAATTTCATGTGGATGAAGTCGCGGGTAACAGCTAGTCTAAAATAGAATAACCTAAATTACTTCCTATATGGTCAGCTATCTGCCAATGAAAGTCCCATAAAAAATGGTCCAACCGTTTTGCAGATAGTACTGCGGGCGAAGCCACAATTAACAGATAGTATTAATTAAAATTGCCTAAATTACTTTTTACAAGATCAGTTATCTACCATTGAAAGTCTCGTGAAGATCGGTCAAACCGTTTTGGAGATAGCGTTACTGACGAAGCCACGGTTAACAGCTAGTATAAATTAAAATTGCTTAAATTACTTTTTATAAGATCAGCTACCTGCCAGTAAAAGTCTCGTGGAAATCGGTCCAACCGTTTTGAAGATAGTATTGCGGACAAAGCCGCGGTTAATAGGTAGTCTAATTTAAAGTCGCCTAAGTAATCCGCTGTAATTTTTTCTATCTGCCAGTGAAATTCCCATCAAAATCGGTCCAGCCGTTTCGGAGATTATCCGGAACAAACAGACAGACAAAAATTTTAAAAATTGCATTTTTGTTATCAGTTATACTTTCACACCCAATCAGTAAAAAAAGTGTTATTTTGATATTACATACAGACACTTCATTTTTATTATATGTATAGAAGATTACTGTCACGACGTTGTAATTGTGCAACCTGAGTGCTTGAATGTGACTGATAATACAAGTATTTAATAAATATAATTTTAATGTAAGTAATGCAATGCAATGTACGTTATCGTACAATTCCTATTTTCTTCTCATTCCTAGGCCTATGTAAAAGAATAGTTATTAAATGTTATATGTTTAGCGTTCAATCCATTATTAGTATTATAATCTGTGAGCTTTGAGCCAAATTCGGCCTAAAATTATTAGATAACACGAAATCTATTAAAATTCTAAGGGCACATCAATTACAAGTAAAAAATATAAAGAGTTACATGCCCATGTGCTTCTAATACATAGACATGTTCAACTGTCATGTTAATAGTGTTACCTGTGCAGTAATATATACCATAAACTAACAAGATCCAAAAAGAGTGCGAAAGACATTTCATATGAGAAATGTTTTAGTCGCAACATTTTGGCAGAACTCTGTTCTGATACACATAAGATGTTGTATGACTTGGTAATGATATCACATCAGCGACTCTCCTGATAAACTTATAAAGAATGGGCTCCTAATTAAAAAAAAAAAGAAAAATGTTATTCCGAAAATATTTTTTTACGTGAATTTTGTTCTACACGTAATCGTTATTTTTATGATATAGATTTCAAAAAATTGTACACCTACCGGGTGTTAAGACCCCATGATGAAGGTCACCAGGTGTAAGTCCTGCCTGCAAGAGTGTACCCGGTGTTAAGGGACCCAACCCGCCAGGAGTCAGTGGCGCCCCCAGCGCACTCAGCATACCTATAACGCAACATATAAAACATAGTATTACGACCTGTACAAAGAATACACTGTTTACGAATACCATATAAACAGTAATCCAGAATCGCTACAAACATCGCGTGTACACTCATACATGGGTATAAGGGAATTTCGACGTGTCAGTTTGAGAAACGACGTGAAATGTAAATAAACAAACAAATTCCAAAAATAATATTCCACGAAATTTTCCGTTCCTATAATCCTTTCATGAGTATGTCGTAAATATTTTATTATTGCACTACAGAAATTTGGATCTCTGGTTTTTACCAGATTATCAGATTTTACCGGAGTGAGAACTCTTATAATATATTACATTTCCCTTTTTTTCTTCGTTGCAAACGTCAATTTAATATTCACAGATGTAACAATACATTTGTTTCACTAACATAGACACACTATACTTTAATAAAATTTACTCGATGTTGTTTAAATCACCCATCCCAACGTTACTTAGATCTCCTAGCGCTATGTTGATTAAATCACTTAAGCCTATGTTGCTCAAATCACTTAGCCCCATGTTGCTTAAATCACCTAGCCCCATGTTGCTTAAATCACCTAGCCCCATGTTGCTTAAATCACCTAGCCCCATGTTGCTTAAATCACCTAGCCCCATGTTGTTTAAATCACCTAGCCCCATGTTGCTTAAATCACCTAGCCCCATGTTGCTTAAATCACCTATATGGCTTGAATTACGTAACCCTGAGTATTTAAAATAGCTAGTAGAGCTTACTGTACCGTGGGAAACCAACATTCCTAAAGACCACACAATCAAATTAAATAAATATTACGAACTAACAAATGAACTAAGTAAAAATGGCTATGTGGTTAAGTTATACGCGGTAGAAGTAGGAGCGAGAGGTATACCAGCAAAATCTCTCTACAACCTTCTGAAGGACCTTGGCCTGTCGAGAACTGCAGTAAGTTCTATTTTAGAACGAGTATCAAAGGCTGCACTAACAGGTTCCTACCAAATTTGGCTAGGCAGGGCGGGAAACTCGAGCAGTGAAGGTGAGCGTTGATGCGCATCTCAAAGGGGGCCTCCTTAAACCTACACCTGGGTCGCAAGTCCTGGGAACTGCTCTGAGTTTCTCCCTCTGCCACACGATGGACCCGGCACCCGCACGGTGAATCCATGGAAGGCTAAGAAGTTCGTCTCCCCCCCTAGTCCACTGTTGCTTAAACTAAATTGGTCTGTTTGACTGAATTGACCCAAATCTTACACGATCATCAAGTTGCTTACGAATTTCAAGGCGTTGTTAACTTATATTACTTGAGTCCTGCGAGAAGTATTTATCAAAAGTTATGTTTGATAGAATAATTTTATTAAAAGCGGTGTTTAATGAGATTAATGCAAAGAGAGAAGCTTAGTGTAAGGTTAATACGTGCTCATACCAGGGGTGTGGGGTGAGTCGACGTCGAGAGAGGTGCGAGGCGAGCGCGGCGACTGCGGGTACTCGCCTGCTTCCTTCTCTGCACCACACATCCACCCGTGTTAATATTGTTAATACTATCTACCTAATCACCTTCCATCTTTATTATCTTTACATAATATAAAATGAAGTCGCTTCCGCTGTCTGTACCCTTAGATATTTTAAACTATTCAACGGATTTTAATAAAGTATTTCAGCAATAGATAGAGTAATTCAAGAGGAAGGTTTATATTATAATACATACATATTATAGTACGGAAAAGCCGAAAAATTCAAAGATTTGTTATAGTCCGGTGAAACTGTTAACAAACATGTTCGTAACAAACATACTTTTGTGTGTTTAAATCACAAACGCTGGCTAAACTTTAAGAGATAGATCAAATTAATATACTACGGTATTGTATATCTTAGAAAGATTGATAAAAAAGTCCAGGATGGTATATGTTTTGGTATATATTTATCTCTAAAATATAACCCTCAGTAACAATTTTTATCTGTTTACAAAAAAAAAAAACTGTGTTATTTACCAAGCTAATTTTATACAATACAGTATTATTCCCAAAGACATCCTGTAGTATAGACTGATCATAATATTATTAATCACTCCACACTGCCCCATATTAATATCTACATGACACCTGTGTGAAACTGGGGCGGGTCGCTAATTACTTATTATTATATATACATTAATTCATTCATTTTCATGTATACAGAAAAAAAAATTATTGGAAAGGAACTTCTTATGGCACGGTTGGGAAACATTTTCGTTAAGCGTTACATGTTAAATTTCAAGTAGGTGTGTATTTGTGTGCATGTGTAGTTTGCTGCTGGGTTTAATAGTTTATAATTTAATAAATATAAAAGCAAAAGAAGTTTCTATCCCTTCGCATGTATACACTAATATTTCCAACAGTAACCAAGTGTATAGGATTATATTTTACGTTTAAAAATGCAATCTGTAGTCTTTTTTGAATGACAACTCTAAGAATCAAACAGGATAGCATTGTTTTTCAGATATATCAAAAATTTGTTTAAATTCATTTAGTTTTTTTTGATTGGTGAAAGTCAAGTTGTAGTAAGATTAACTCCTTGTGACTTCATTGGTCTCGAGTCCAAACTCTACTAAATATGTAACTATTATTACAGAATCATCTAACAATAGAGTTTAGAATATTTTATCACACTAATAATAGGATTTATTGCTTGTAAACTTCGTTTTATTAAATAATCTATACTAATATACTAAAGAGGTAAAGTTTGTGGGCTTGTGAGTTTGTGACATTGTAGTGGGTAATCTCAGAAACTACTGGTCCGATTTCAAAAAGTCTTTCAGTGTTATATAGCTCATTTATCGAGGAAGGTTATATGATATATACTATCACGGTAAGACCAATACGAGCGGACCACCAATGAATAATGTCTCAAAATCAGGGGTTTTCTTCCTATTCAGAGCTTCCGCTGCGTGTTAGCGTTAGCCTAAAGTAACAATTCCACGCGGACGAAGTTAATGTTACGACATATCCCTTACATAAAGTTAATGTGTGTAAAAAATGAATTAGTAAATAGCGAGTATAGTTCCCATCATGAGTTAAGAGCACAAAATAGTGCATAATAAGCGAGGTTTGAATAAATTTATAAATGTGCTCATGACTCATGACTCCAGTTATGAAGACAAGCGCATATAATTAATATAATTAGCACTAACCAACAGACGGTTCATATTCTTGTGGCAAGGGTGTTGGAGGTTCCACTTCAGGTATAGGAGCCGCGATCGGCGCTGGTGTCTCAGGAGCTTGAAAACTCTGAAATTACTTGATATTATCAGCAACAATACAAAAACATTTTTTTTCCCATTAGTGTGATATATGTATATTTAAGAATCGCTTGTTTTTTTTTACAAATTACACATTGTTATGGTGGAATAGATATTGATAAAAATACTAATTTAAACAAAAAAAAAATCTCACAACACATAGCCCTAGCAAAATAAAAAAAAAAAACAGGGTGTCTCGTAAAGACACAGAGATAGAAGTGAAACTTTTTATAACATGGAAAAATTTTCAATAAAAAGATACAATAAAAATGGAATGTGGCTGACGATGCTTAATTTCGGTGATCGAACGAGAACCGGTGTTCAACACTCTACTCTCTACACAATGCTTCTTCCATCACTTTTCGTCATACAAAAGGGTTGCGGATCATAATTTTCCCTCGTTCTCCCCCTCCCCCTTCTCCACCCCCAAACACAGGCTGGCAACGCACTTGCGACTCCCACTCCCCTGATGTTGCTAGTATCTATGGATGGTGCTGATCACTTAACATCAGGTGACCCACCTGTTCGTTTGCCTCCTATGATATAAAAAAAGAAAGTCCTACCACAAAAAGTTTCAATTGAAAAAATAAGGTACTGATTCTGGTAGATGTCCATAGATGACCATCAGTAATGTTAAAGATTCATATAACAATATGATAAATGAAAACAAATTAGTAACCTCTTCATGTCTGCGCTTGCGTCCTCCTCGACGAGGTACACTGGGCTCGGGTTCAGGTGAGCGCGCTTCCACCTCTTCTGCCTCACTTCTCAGAGTCATGTTCCGCTGGTATTTCTATACAATAATAAATACTTAACTTATACCATTATCTACCAATACTGTGATCAATTATTTACTCCTAGATGAGCTAGCTTTTAGTGACCTCCAACAAAACAATTACATATACAATGAGTATAGGTATAGTATAAATATTACTATAGTACTCAATCTAGTTTTTAGCAATAACTTATTTAGTATTTCTGTATAAATTCCTCACTCATATCGATGTACATCATCCTACATTTAAACCTCGCCATAGACCAACATGTAATTTTTTAACTCGAACATATGATTAGGATGGGATTGTTTATTGATAACTTTTTTTTTGTAATAGTAAATTTCATAAATTGTTTTGTTTCTTCGGCCTCAAGTGGAGAAAACAATGTTTAATTTATTTTTAATTTTTCTTTGTTTTTAATGCTATAAAACATTACCTTTGATTTTATGCATGTTGAGTTCACATTTAGCTGGGTGGATGTTTGTTGTTGAACTCAGTTTTGTTGACTTTAAATAAATATAATATAATATAAAAATTCATCCTTTATAGAACTTCAGTTCCTATCTCTTAATATATAAAAATCCAACGTCATAATGTTTATCCACGATGAATTCCGAAACTAATCAACCGGTCTTCATAAAAGTAGGCATGAATTTTTAATTTAGTCCAAGTTGGAACATAGGATAACTTATATTTCGATTAATGACCTCAATGACTCTTAATTACAAATTAAATGATTGTCAATGTTGATTATATTATTTTATTAGTCTCGAACAGATGACGCTTTAAATTAGTTTGTTGACAGACAACTTTAGGACCGACTGTTAAAGATATATCACAGATGACGCCACGTTTTAATTTTTTTTTTTATTTTGACGTGTAAGAACTGAGCAACTGCAACGCGTGGACGAGTCAGCTAGTCTATAGATATAATAAAAATGAAGTGTCTGTATGTAATATCAAAATAAAAATTATTTACTGACTGGATATGAAAGTATAGACGCTACTGATAACAAAAATGCAACTTTTTATAATATTCGTCGGTCTGTCTGTTTGTTCCGGGTAATCTCCGAAACGGCTGGACCGATTTTCACGAGACTTTCACCGGCAAATAGCTGACCTTATAAAAAGTAATTTATTTTAATTTAGATTAGCTGTTAACCGTGGCTTCGCCCGCAGTACTATCTTCAAAACGGTTGAACTGATTTCCACAAAACTTTCACTAGCAGATAGCTAACCATATAAAAAGTAATGCAAGCAATTTTAGTTTATACTAGCTGTTAACCGTGGCTTTGCCCGTATTGCTATCTCCAAAACGACCGATCTTCACGAGACTTTCACGGGCAGATAGCAGACCTTATAAAAAGTAATTTAGATAATTTTAATTTATACTAGCTGTTAACCGTGGCTTCGCCCGCAGTGTTATCTCCAAAATGGTTTAAAAGATTTTCACAGGACTTTCACTGGAAGATAGCTGACTTTATAGGAAGTAATTTAGGTTATTCTATTTTAGACTAGCTGTTACTCGCGACTTCATCCACATGAAATTTAGCAAAAATATGTTGTTCACTGTAAACATGTGTATAAGATGTGCGTTGTACAGGACTCCAAGAATAAATATAATTGAAATTAATATATCTGTATATAGATACAATATTTTTTCTATCGTTTTGGCGGCCATTTTGTTTTATTTACCTCGCTTTCGTCTACATAACTCAGTAACCATAGTAACATATAAGAATATTGTATCGAGTTCAATGAGCACTATTTAAATTGTCGAATATTAAAAACGGCTTTGAAGATGGAAGGGAGCTTGCTAAAAAGATATTAGACCATAAACGTATTACTTATCAATAATATGGGCATATTATATCATCATAAGGACATCTTTAAATCATTGTTTCGTTAGTTCCTTATACAGTGTAAGTGAGCATTCAGGTAGTTATATGGTGGGTTAAGGTTCCAAATATGTTGCTGATGATAAACTTCATTTTACACACTATTAGTATTTATATATCTAATATATATGATATATGTTGTAAGTGGTGTGCGTGTCGTACTTACAGTTATTTTTAAAGAGTATATCTATAATTGTACATAGTCTCACGATTTTATATTACTTTAATACAATTTTAAACAACGCGTGCGGAACGAGTACAGCTAGTATATAAATTACATAGTATAAAACAAAGTCCCCTACCGCGTCTGTCTGTCTGTCTGTTCGCGATAAACTCAAAAACCACCGAACGGATTTTTATGCGGTTTTCACCGGTGGATAGAGTGATTGATGAGGAATGTTTTAGTATATAATTTGTCAAGGTTGTTTTCATAATCAGGGCGGGACAACGTCTGCCGGGCCCGCTAGTAAAAAAAATGACAGAGGTCTGTCATTGTGTGCAACTAACTACTAAATAGAATTCGATCAGTTTTTTAACAATCGTCCTTCGCCACTTGATCTTTATCTAAAAAATATTATCAAGATATCTTCATTAAATATACCAGGTGAATGTTTAAAGATTAATACCTTTTAATCCTGTGGTAGTTCATAATCACATTTAACATATAAAATAATAATATAAAAACAAATACTAATAAACAACAAAGAGAACCTTAGTTAAAGTTTGTTGAGTGTATATCAGTTTTGCGTTTCTCGAGATAATAAGGTCAAATATTCAGCACCTATTTTTTAAATTGATTTAGAACGAGAATTTACTAATGATTATCCTGTAAAAATATTGCTAGTGACTAACTAGTCGCGCTGTATAACTATTAAACTTTCAAGAAACTACGATTTTTATAAGCACAAATTGATACAAAAAACTAAAGGAATTTTGTTAGCGATATATATTTTTTTAATGTTTTCCCTTCTATACATTAAATATACATTTAAGATAATAAACGACGCAACCGAAGCCACAGTCATAAGCTAGTGTATTTATGTAAACACTTACCTTAAATAGAACTCGAGATGGTATCGGCCTGGCTGGCAGAGTGAACAGTTTCTCGACACCTCCTGTCTCCTTCCAGTGCATGAGACGCCTGGTAGGAGGTGCGAGGTCCAATGTTGTCACGATATCTGATGTGTTGCTCAACTGATTCTTCATCTCCTCGCCCGATATGTTCTTCACTTCGTCCACGATTAACTTACGTTTGCGTTTCGTTTTTGTTATACCTGTCAAGTATTGAAAATTACAGTGATGGACACTAATAAAATTACGAGAAATATCGTAAATATATCAACAATGTTTACATATACTGGGTGACTGATTACTTGTTAGCAATATTTTTACAGGATACTAAGTACCTGATCCTCGTTCTAAACCAATTTAAAAAATATATGCTTAATGTTAGACCTAATTCTGTAGAAAATACAAAAATTATAGTCAATCCTCTAACTGTCTATGTTAAAGCTGAATATGAAAGTGAAGCCAACCAACTAACAATGGATCATTTTTGGAAGTTTGAACAAACCAAAGGGTTTATTGTCCGTTTTATTATCGAAGGTTATAATCTCTGGGGCGCCGCTGGCAGGTTTTGTCACCACTCATTCAACCTAGGTTTATTTAAAATTTGTACACCTACTTTTATGAGTCTTAGAACAAACTTTAACTTAGGTTCTCTTTGTTGTTTATTAGTATTCGTTTTTATATTATTTTATATGTTAAATGTGACTATGAACTCCCACACGATTGAAGGTTGTCACTCTTTAAACAGTCAGGGTGTATATTATCACAGACTGGGGCTGCAACATTATAAGAGAGTAAGTGTGAGTGTAGTGTGATTGTGAGTCTATTTGATCTTGGTCTGTAACAGTACAAGATATATTGCTTCTAACATAATGGACATTAGATTAACCTACGAGCATATAATAACTAATTTAATACAAGAAACTGGTCGTCCCATATTTCAGACTCAGTAATAGTACGAGATCCCGCTGCAGGATTAGTACATTCATCGGTTTTTTGCTTAAAACCAAATTTTTATGTTTACTTATAATTAGGAGAACTTATATTTACCAGGGTGCCTATCAAAATTTGACCGCCAGTATTTTTAATTAAATTATTTTTAATTGATTTTTGGTAAAAAAGATCGTTTACTTGTTTTTTAAATATAATAACGTCTACATCTCTGCAGTTTATATGAAGATTCTAAAAAATCACGGTTGCCGTTGCGCACCTGGCCGCACCTCTTCGCAGCCAGGTGTAAACAGGTATGATTTCGATACATTTATACGTTTATAACGTATATTTATTAATTGTATATCCAATTGAAGCTAATTTTTTTCTATTAATTATCATATATGGTTGCCTGATTAAATCTGGCCGCAAATAAGGGTTTCTGGCTGTTAAAGATGATAAATATTTAAGGTAGAGTGAAAGAGAGTTAGCGCGTAACATCATTTGTCAGACAAGGATAGCGATTGCCGGCTGTGCATCACTTTTAAGCCATTGCGCATGCGTCGAACGTTAGTGTTCTCAACTGAACAGATGCGGCATTTTTATTCTAACATAAAAACCACGCTGTTTTGGAGTTCGTAATAAACAACGTTTTATATTGTTGTTTTATTTATTCATCTAAATATTACACGAAAAGATAACATACATTAAAAAAAAAAATTGCATTTGCTTAAATGTTTAATTAATATGTAACAGACGATTAAATACTTGAATAAAATCTAATAAAATTTTCAAACAGTACTTTTGCAATAAAATTTTCTTTTACTTAAGTCACCTTGGTTTTATTTTTTTATTTCTTAAATCAATATTAAATATATTAAATCAATATTAATTTTTTGTTGTAATTTTTTTATTTGACATTTTGAAACAAATTACATATTTTTTGGAGTATTTATTATAAGTCGTCTTTATTACTCCGGGGTGGTTGAGAACACTAACATTCGACGCATGCGCAATGGCTTAAAAGCGTCGCACAGCCGGCAATCACTATCCTTGTCTGACAAATGATGTTACGCTCTAACTCTCTTTCACTCTACCTTAAATATTTATCATCTTTAACAGCCAGCAACCCTTATTTGCGGCCAGATTTAATTAGGCAACCATATATGATAATTAATAGAAAAAGATTAGCTTCAATTTGATATATAATTAATAAATATACGTTATAAACGTATAAATGTATAGAAATCATACCTGTTTACACCTAGCTGCGAAGAGGTGCGGCCAGGTGCGCAACGGCAACCATGATTTTTTAGAATCTTCATATAAACTGCCGAGATGTAGACGTTATTTTATTTAAAAAACAAGTAAACGATCTTTTTTACCAAAAATCAATTAAAAATAATTTAATTAAAAATACTGGCGGTCAAATTTTGATAGGCACCCTGGTAAATATAAATTCTCCTAATTATAAGTAAACATAAAAATTTGGTTTTAAGCAAAAAACCGATGAATGTACTAATTCTGCAGCAGGATCTTAGACCAGTGAGATTTTTAGGTTTTCCATCAAAGTCACAAAGCATATTACCGTTTGCCGGATTGCGAGTTTAAAACACCGTGTGAATCGGGTATTGATATCCAAAGACTTTTGTAGAGTGGGCCAACATGTGAACGATGGTGACATCTGGAATTAACTCCTCTCTCTGTGCATTGCATTTCAAATATATGTATATTAAAAAGATAAGCCCGATCGAGTTTCTTGCCGGTTCTTTTCCAAACCGGTGGTATTTTTAACGTTAATAAGCATCTTCTCAGGTCCTAAATTGAATACACTATTTTCTTTTAAAAAAAAAAAATACCTTTGAGAACTGTAGCATCTACAGGTGCGAGTGCGAATGACTCCTCGTCATTTTGAAGGAGTGTAGTGTTGTCGGCCGCCGCCAATTCCGGTTCTGGCGCTGGTGTCGCCGCTCGTACAGTTTCAGCCACACCCTCGTCTATCTCCTGCAAATAACATTACCTTATACAAATGCATGTCCTTTTCTACACCTAAAAAGCTATATCCAAAAGAATATCTCTATTTCTGCTAACTTCTCAATAGAAGTATTTTCTACCAACAAATTATTTAATTAAAACTTTTTTCGACAAGGTGTTTTTTTACGGAACATGCGTTACGGATATAAAGATAAAATTTAATTGAAAAAGAATTTAGATATAAAATATTCATAAAGAAAATATTTTCATTAATAATTAAGGCTCAAATTGTATAAAGATGTTTCAAAAATCAACCAATGTGAATCAATATTATAGGGTATTTTTAGTGAAGCGTTATTTCTTTATTTAGGATTGTAACAGAGTTTACACAAGGTAAAATTATAGTTAATTGGTAATTTTAATGATCATGTCATTTTAATTATTATATTATTTTTTATTAATTCAGTAACAATATTTCTAAATTGAAGTAAAATTACCCATTCAATAATAATTGATAATTTCTTAATGACATTATCAAATATTATCTGAAATGCATACATTATAAATATTTAGTATATGTGAAAAGACTTGATATCAATACTAACCATAGGTCTAACAGAAGGCGAGAGCGGGGCAGCTGGAGGAGGCATCAGATCGGGAGCGTCGTCCATCGGACGAACTTCTTCATGCGGAGGTGAACCTCCCCAACTATAACCATTAGCAACCAAAGCATATAATTAAAAGTAATTTACTCATAACATTTGTATAATATAATACGTTGTTAATATATTTCGTTTTTCGAAATTAAACCTTCAGATATAAGAAACACTACTGTATAATGTTGATCCGTTCTTAATGTCGCTGTTTCCTTTTATTGAGTTTCAAATCACAATAATTTATTTATTTGTAAGATAATTATGTTCAAAAACATTTTTGTAGTATCATAACTTTATGCTGTCATAGATTTTAGCTTTTCACTATTAGCTCACTGAGTGTTAAATGAAAATGTAAATATGGTAACATATATGGTATATGGTACAATGTCAGAGTGGGTCTGGTAGAACATTGCAGTATTTAGTAGGTAGCAGATCCTCCAGGTACAAAACCTAGATCAATTGATATGATGTGTGAACAGGCTACAACAAAGCCATCAGTCTTTTAATAATGGGTTGACAGTTTCATCATGTTCTGATGAAACATTTTGACTACTTAAAAGTTCATACAGCAAATTTTTATTTTTATAACAATATTCGGCAGTGAAGCATCAAGTCAGCACAGCATTGCAATGTAAAATTTGGTACAAAATAGCTATTTCTCGATGCATATACAGCATCCAGTATATGATTTGACATGTCGGAGAGAAAAGAGAACTGAAACATTAGACTTGCTTCAGTTTTGTAAAGCGTTCTCTCTATCGCACAGCACAACTACTGCGATAGACAAATATAATGCTAGAGAAAACCGAAGTTAACAAACTATGTCGACCTTGTCTCCGACATGCCAAATCAAAAGTCAGGTACTGTAATTAAATACTCATTTTAATAAGTTGAAACGAAATAAGTAAAAGATTGTACCTATGTTGTGGTGAGTGACCTGCGTCGTAATGGTCACCCATGTCATCATCACTATCCGCAGTGTCGGCCCCGGGAGGCCCTCGCTCTCGGTCTGCATCACCCTCCACTCCGGATGGACCGACGCCTGCGCCGCTTGCCTCGATCTCAGCCTAAAAATACCAATAACACTGTTAAATAATTTGTCTAAACTAGCCTAAGCTAGCTATTCATACTTATAAGAATTCGTGAGACACACATGTACCGGCATGTGAGCCTCATGAATTCAAACGTGTATTTCATGTCTTACAAGTAGGCTAATCTGAACTAGCCCCATTCAAAAATAAGGGAAGAATTAAAAATCCCTTCCACCATATGTATACCTGAGTATATATGTGTGCACGTATGTGGGCGTGATCTGTATTCTATTATACAACTATTGATTGAAAATTTTCAGTGTCACTGCATCGCGATATACTAAAAATGTGTATTTCTAAAGAATATAATTTTGTATAACAATCAATTCTTTTACCTTAATATACAGTAACACAGTAACCCAGGCTTGATAACAATATTATAAAACACCAAAATATTATATATAAAAGTTCCATATTTCATTGTGATGATCCATTTGAAGCTGTGTCTATGTCTCTGTGTAAATTATTTTTTATTATTTGCAAAGTTAAATTTTGTAATCAAGGTTTATTCTAATAAACAGTTACAAGTTATAGCAAAATCGACAATGTTAAACATTCTTCGCATTCAACAATTTACCCACACTAATTTCAATAATTATCAGCCAATAAAGAATTTGGTTGTGTTTGGCAAGTTATAGTAAAATACCATAAAACGCTTCAATATAAGAAAACATTAGGTAACCTTTAGTAGGACAATTTCCGTAGTGAACAGTTGATACAGTTTATCAATATTAATGATATAATGATAATGAGTATGGCGGCTTAATTTTGACCTTTAATAGCCATTTTTAAATTATAATCCGAAATGTCCCGCGACTTAGCATCCACGGCCATCATGAACCTACTAATTGTGTCGTCAGTCACGTCCTTGGAATAGTTTGATGTGTAATTCCCATTTTATTTAATTACATGGTTGAACTGTTAAGGCAGGGTAGGTCTCATTTTCTTGGTCAGTAGAGTCATGCAAAGCCTGGGCAGGCATTAAGAGTAATATAAATTCAATTTTCCCACACTTTTGTAGTGTTCCTGGTCAGTAGAGTCATGCAAAGCCTGGGCAGGCAGTAAGAGTAATATACATTCAATTTTCTCACACTTTTGTAGTGTTCCCAGAGTAGATTCCCACCCCTTAAATATACAAAAAAAAAATTACTAACCTGCAGTGATCGTGGTTGAGGCGTGGCTCCGGGAGTCGGAGCAGCAGCACCAGAAGGCACTTCACCAAATAGATCACCCTCAAAAAGTCCACCCGCATCTGTGTAAGTAAAATACGCTTTATGAAATACAAGTTGACTAATATATATAGAAATAATTTGCTTTCCATACAGAAAAAAATTCTATACAACATATAACACTTTTTTTTATTAGATCGGTTCCATATAAGAAAACATATAGCTTTCAATACTGTTAGGAAATACTGCTAGTTCTTTTTATTAGCGACTAGCTGTGTCCACAACTTCGTCCGCGTGAAACTATATGTAAAAAACAGCAATAGTACTCATCTGAATGTATTAAGTCCATTTACTTACCTACTTTTCTCTCGACATTAAAGGAACAACAACTTTTAATAGACCAAACCAATTTCGATGAAAAAAGAAGACAATGTTACTCGAAGATATGATTTATGATTTTATGAAGCAGTTTTTATCATGAACGCAATATTTAGCAGTGATGCGTGTTCATAAAAACAGACAGACAGACATTTCTAAAATTAATTGTAATGTATTTCATTACTTATTTCCTACAATTTTTTTAAACAATAATCTAAACATAACAGACACGTTAGATTTCAATTCTTATTATTATTTTCACTGGTGTCATAAAACAAAGCCTACATACATGTTAGGATAAGCTATGCTCAAATAACTTGATAAAATCGCATGAAGGTAAGTTTGATGATTACCCTAGTCAAATAGACACAAGTTTTTTTTTTTTAAATATCCTTACTGTATTTTGTTACACTATATCAGTCTCAATTAGTTTTTAGTAAATTTTTCAGTGTACAGTACAGTTTTATTGGAGTATAGATAGAAAGATAATATTAACTTTTTAATTTCATAAATTATGGAGGTAGATTGAGTTTAAATAACATTACATAAAACGTATTCAAGAGAACAAGATGTTAATCAGTTGCTGTGGAGGTTGGCAGATGAGTTTCCAAAACTAGGAAGTGTTATGTGTACTGCAGACTATATATGTAATAATCAATAAGACTTACGCCCAAAATCTCCAACATCGCCAATAGTCCCACCAAAACCATCATCCATAGGGCCATGTGGTGCTGCCTCCATTCGTCGTTCATGAGCTGGTGTGGCTAGTGTGGGCACTCCGGTCGCACTTGTACTAGCTACTCCATTATCTTTGCCACCCAGTTCTAATGAAGATCCATCGGCAAACAGAAGATTACTCTTAAACAAAACAATTATACAAATTAATAAAAAAAATATACAAATTGAATTATAAATTATGGATCTCTATCAATAATATTTATTAGATTCATTACCTACATGATATTTTGACAAAACAAATGACACAATAACCCACACATACATAAAGTAATACTGTAACACCACACTGTCTTAGACAAAATGTGGAAGATGGAGTATTCTCAATATCGGTGGTGAAAAAGAAATAGTTATATGTTGCTTAGATACAAGAGGCTTGACGGGACAGCTGTCAAATATAAGCTAGTTAGCCAAGTTTTAACAAGCGGCTGTCGCAAGACTTATGAAGTGTCTATATCTTTTTAGTTATGATATCATTAATCTCTATACATTATTTTATCGTTTAAAGTAATAGCATAAACAAGGATAAGATATTAATGTACATTTATTCATACCTGTTCCAATCCACCTTCATTACCAATGGCCTCTCTCATAATATCAGGATTATCTGTGTCAAAACCCATATCTCCAAATCCATCATCATGTGTCACCAGGTTTAGAGAGCCATAGTCTTCACGCATTGTGATTTCTTCAGCTCTAGACTGGTTGAGAGAGAACTGAGCTTCAATGTCAACCTCACTAAAACAAATATACAATATAATGTACACATTCTTGCAGACACTAATTTTATTAAATGTAAGATAACCTGAAACACACAACTCCTGGAATAACATGAAATTATAATGCCTCTTACTTAATAAATAAACCTAGTTATATTTAAGTAATGACATATTAAAAGGTGAGATTATCCTCTTGGCATTTTCTATTGATACCATTATTTATGAATGAAAGTTTATTTACACAAAAATTTGACACCTTTACATTTTAATCTTTGATATTTATATTAAGAGTGTGGGAATATTCGAATTAAGATTTATTCATAGGAAATCGAACCCAACATTTGAACTATTCGAATTATTTAAACTATCAGAATAATTCAAATAATTTCAATTATGCAAACCATACAAACTATTTTAATGATTTTAACTTATTTAGATATTTATCAAATACTAAATACAGTCAAAACCCTTTATGTCGACATCGTTTAGAACAACATACCGGTTATAATGAGCCAGAACTAAGGTCCCGGCTGAATGCTGTATCTTGAAAACATCACCGGTTGTTACAATTATCGGTTTTTACGACTAATTATGAGCAGTTTCTTCGATGTTGTTATAACAGATTTTGACTGTAATATAATATTAAGAAATATACAAAATTAGTTCAATAGAATTGGTCTGTCAGTCAAAAGGAATTTTAGTGAAACTAGTTTGAAAATTTATAATAAATACGAAAGTTCACTACTTCATTACATAGTATAAAACAAAGGCCCCTACCACGTCTGTCTGTCTGTCTGTTCGGGATAAACTCAAAAACTACCGAACGGATTGTCATGCGGTTTTCTCTGGTGGATAGTGATTAATGAGGGACGTTTTGGTATATAATTTGTCAAGGATTTTCTCATAATCAGGGTGGGACAACGTCTGCCGGGCCCTCTAGTTTCTTATAAAATAATTTATGTTATATGTAAAAAAATCATTGGGAAATGTCTTATCTTTTCCTATAACTTTTAACTAACTTTAGTTTAATAATTTTTCCTTATTTTAGAAGTATTTGAATTGTGTAAACAGTTCAAATTATTTGATTTGTTTAAATTATTCATACACTCCTAGTTTATATGTTCCTTTTTAAATAGAATGTTAATGGAATATTACTGAATGGAAAATGTGCCCATAACAATGTTATGTCTAATACAGTAAAATATGAGAACTATTGGTGTAAATTGTATACTTTAATATAGCCTCATTAAATATTTCATAATCAATAGAAAAATTCTTACTTCAATTCGGGCATTGCAGTATCAAAATCATGAAAAACCTCAGGCAATGTAATGGCATTCATGGCAGCCTCCCGATGTTCTTCAGGTAAGTCCACCATACCTGGCCTGAAAGCCATCTGTAAAGTATAACATAAAATCAAAAAAACCATATCTATATATTTTTTATGTAATATAAATAAAATTAATTCTTTAGTTGTAACATTTTTGTCTTAAACCTCAATAGAAAAATTATAATTTAAAATCCCTATACATATATAAATTTATTCTGTATGTGTGTATGTCACTGAACTCCTCCTAAATGGCTGGACCGATTTTGATGAAATTTTATGTGCGTGTTCCATCCGAGAATGGTTTAGATTCACAATTGGACCTGGTAGGTGGTGCTGCAGTTTTAGATTTTTAGAATTTTAGAAAATGTTTTAGAATTTTAGATTTTTTTATTACCATGGCAAGACAACATCCGCCCGGCCTGCTAGTATTTTATTTATTTTTTTGTTAAGAGTGTTCAACTATTTTAATAAATTAAGGAGTTAAATTTGAGGTTTGTCTCAGATCACTGAGTACTCTACCATTGTCACATCTAGTTCTGTTCTAAAACATTGCTTATTTCCTGTTCAAACTGTGTTTTATCTGCATTAACTCAATATTGTTTGTTTTACAGAGATTTTCTTTATAGTGTTTGCAATAGTAACCTTTCCAAACATATTTGAAAAAAAAAGATACAAGGCTAAAAGAATTGCATGTATGTTATTTCAGTAATTTTAAATTGTACACTAACAGTTTAATATATTCAATACAAGATTTGTGTACATTTACTAATTTGAATGGCCTACAATATCAGATGACTGTGATGGAAGACCTTAAGAGAGAACTGGAGAAACAATAAAATATGAAAGCTGTGGATTTCTCAGCATTGTCCAAGTACCAATGTTATGAGCTGAAGTGGTGATTATACCCATACTTTTCCTCAAGAACAGGCCTTGGGCTCAGTATTAGGACATCGTTTTTATACAATATATAGCAAAAACTCTTTAAGTTGAAACCTCATTAAATCAAAAACCTCCAAAAGTCAACGAATTTTTTTTATTCCTTTCCTTCTTGAAATTTGAGCCCACTACAAGTCAAAATAATTAGTGAATCCTCACAAAATATTGTGGTACATACTTTTGCTCCATAACTTGAAAATATAATGGACCTCTGTATTTCGAACATTTGAAAGGAATTACCTCTATACCTCAAAGAAAAGACGTTACCTAACATACGATTAACTGAAAATTTGTTAAATATTTCCATACCAAATGCACTGAAAATCCTATAACACAAATATTTTGGTGTCGCTCTTGAAGTTCGACTTATAGAGGTTCTACTGTATATAATAAGAATGCAATAAATAAGAGTAAAAAATGGAAAAAAGATCAGAAATATAATATAATGGAATATTTTATGGTACATTCAGTGGACACAAAATTATATTTTCATTTGTTTTTACAAAGTATGTGGAATTTATTAAACCAACTCAATACAGTCAATTTGTGCATATTTGATTCACAAAATATAGAGTTAAACTTAAGATTAACTTTCAGGCTGTATTTCATAGTGGTTGGTTCAGTCAATCAGAAGATATGCAAAGTTATGTGTCTACAAAAACTTACAGGAATTATATTTCATTAAATAAATTATAAACAGATTATAATAAAGACTAATAAATAATTAAAGAAACAAACCTTTATCTTAACAAATGCTTCATTACAGTCTTGAAGTAAGTATTTAGCTTTCCTGGAGTAAATTCTAACGACTCCAAGTAACAGATGGCCAGATGTTCGTAAAGCCATCTTCACTTTGGGTTTTAATATTCCGTCAACGGATTTCTCAATGTTTGTCTCAAATACATGGGCCTTTGTTAATTTCTTGTCCCAGTGGGCCGCTAACCAAATCTTGGCTAGAGGGCCCTTTTTGGCCAGCACAAAATGTGCGTAAAACATGATTGTTTTTACTACCTCTAATCAACAATCACATCAACTTCGCCCTGCAAAAAAGATACTGTTGAACAACACAATATATGAGAAAGACCACGGCTAAACGGGAATGCCGTCATTATTGTTTGGTAATTGTAACGACCAGAAGTGATTTGGCGCCTAATCTACACACAACTATAAAAAATATTTTTCAATTATATCGCACTGTTAAACTATCCACAGATGATAATCAGGTAACAATAATGAGATTTTTTACCAAAAACATCCAAATAAAATTCTATTTCGTCAAAAATAAAAAATTTCACCTTTCACACACAACGTAAACATGACAAGTGACAACAATTACGCTTTCAAGATGGCCGATCAACATTAAACATAGACAATTAAAAATAAATTTACGTTCAGACCACAACTACTGAGACAAACAAAAATTGTTTATTCACGGACTGTAGTACTTGGAGTAAATTTTCCAAAATAATTAAGGATCAAATAACCATGTGAATCAAGTTATACTGTGTACTCACTGCACTTGACTTAATCAATAAACTTTCAACTCTAAACTTTAATGGATAAGTTACATGTGTATTACAACGGAACACTGTTTTCTTTTTTTCGTGTGTATCATCATCATCATCATTACGTAGTATAAAACAAAGTCCCCTACCACGTCTGACTGTCTATTCGCGATAAGCTCAAAAACTAATTTTCATGTGGTTTTCACCAGTAGATATAGTGATACACGGGGAACGTTTTGGTATATAATTTGTCAAGGATTTTTTTATAATTAGGGCGGGCCAACGTCTGGCGGGCCAGCTAATTACATTTATTTCTATAATCGGAACCTCTCCAGAACTGCTTAAAAGTGTATTTTTTTGGCCTACAATGGTGTGTACAGTCCTGACTAAACTTTTTTATCGCTCTGAATATAGTTACGCAGAACAAAATAAATATTTAGGTATATATACGTAGTATATTATATTACTAGCTTGTACACAAGGGGTCCACAAGCGTTTTTTAAATTGTATTAAAGAAATATAAAATTGTGTGAACATATACAATTATAGAAATACTCTTTCAATAACAATTGTAAACACGACACGCACGCCACCTACAGTAATATATAACATGTACATTAGATATACTTAGCTTAGCTGCAACTCGTTTTGTGTTCCAAGGACAATTTCAATATTACGGTGACACGGATACTCAGAAGGTAGGCGAATGTGGTATCTATGGATTCGGAGCGTCGAGCGGAAAACGACGACCTGATAAAAAGAAGCAAGGCGATGGAAGATTTTTAGAGGGTGGAGGAAAAACTGGTATTTTTATTAATTTTTAACAATAATCTGTGATTACCTGTTTCAGGTAGACTGCCGGACCAGGCTAATGGCACGGGCCAGGTGAATTGGATTAGACTTTATATAATTGCGAGTGAATCTAACAAGGGTAGGTACAAGAAACAAAAAAATTTGATGAAAAAATGATTTTTTACAGAAATACTAGAAAATTTCGAAGGTGGTGGACCAAGAGACAAAACCTGATTTGAGGGTTCGTAGAGAGGATCGTCACCTATCGAGCGATATCGGAAACTACTGTAATTTTACCTATTATACGGAGTTATGTTTTTGAAGTATAATTTTTAAGCAAAATTGAGGTTTTTCGTAAAAATTCGAAAAACTTGATATGAAACGCACAACGAACAGTTACACAATCAAACAGAAGATCGAGAAACGAATGAATGAATGAATTTAAATTTATTTGCCCATAGAAAAAAAAATTACCGATAGATATATAGATACTAACAGTTTGTCAAATGAGGTTTACCTTCATATACATATTTGAAAATTTAACCCACTACATAACTGCTTACATAACTTACACTGTATATGGAACTAATGAAACAATGACTATTAAATATTATTATAAAGATGCCCATATTGTCAATAATATTAAGTTTTTGTGACTATACAAAAAATAATCGCTTGTCTGTTTCGCAAGAGATTGTATTAAGAAACTCTTAACGTGATACGTTTATTGTCAAAGATGTTATTAGAAAGACCTATCTTTAAAGTTACTATTAATTATAATGTTGGATTGTAAACGATAACTTGATAATTATTTCCCTAAATAAAAATACAGAATCAGAATCAATTTTGCTAGATTTCATACTGACGAATTCGCGGGTAACATCAAGTCTAAAATAGAATAATCCAAATTATGTACTTCCTAAAAAGTCAGCTATCTACCAGAGAAAGTCCCGTGAAAATCGGTTCAACCGTTCTGGAAATATTACTGTGGACGCAGTTGCGGGTACCAGCTAGTCCAAATTAAAATAATCTAAATTACTTTAATAAGATCAGATTCCTGTCAAAATCGGACCAGCTGTTTCTGAGATTACACGGAACAAACAGACAGACCGATAAAAATTGTATTTTTGTTATCTGTAACGTGTATACTTTCATATGCAATCAGTAGTAAGTTGTTATTTTGATATTACATACAGACTGTACATATTATATGTATAGATATGCATGATAACATATGCATAAAACGCCAACAGTTTCCTACTGAGCTAACGACTATATTCAGAGCAGCCAAAAAGAATGACAAGGGATGTAGTGGAAAATCAAATAATAATTAGGCATTAACACATAATAAATTTAGATAACTATTAAAATGAATGAATTCCACAATCCAAAACATAACATTCACTCGCCCGATCGCATCGGAAGAGTCAACTTTATTTTTTTTCCTCGAACTAATTATGCTATTGACCTGGCAAGGTCTATACAGCTTCACCGGACTAATGGAAAAGTCAACATCGATCTGATGATGCTCTGTGAAGGAGGGAAATACGTGTTATCGATTGTCGCGCTTATACGTCAACCTGCAACATATTTTAATTAATTTATTGATAATTATTATATATATACATTAATTAATTATATATTGTATAATTAATATATATGTGTATAAATGATATATTGATTAATTGATTCTTTTTTTGTTGCAGTTAGACGTACTAGTATTCAATCAATTCCAGGCGGAAATGCAAAGTAGCGTTCACTATAATAACACAGAATTAAAAAAGCATAGTTACAGAAAATGATACATATCAAATATTCGCTATATTAAATAGTTGTCAAGGAATTTAAATGTTTTTCTTAAATTTTCCTTAATATTTTGTCTCATTCGTTTAATTTTGCAACAAATTATGTGTCGCCACTCAATCGACTTTTTTATCAATCTCATCAAATAAGTATTTTCAAAGGTAACTCAGTTGTTTCCAGTAACAGTCAACCTGGATGGATTTGTTATGTCAGATTGTGTCAATAACCGTTAAATTATCTTGAATTTTATTATCTTCTCAATTTTATTATCACTATTGAAATCTGAACCTTGTGTGATTTTATAACGATATATGAATGTTATGATCGCAACGAATATTATTTTAGTTATAGTCGATATCAATAATGCTGTTTACCGAATAGGGTAGCGAATAAATTATTACTTGATTAGCGAGTTACTGCCAATTTAAAATATACTTAATTTAGATTATTATTTTATTTTTACTATCATTGCACATTCCATGACTGAACAATAAACCATTATAACCAGAGTAGAGATTGACATAGACCCGTTTTATCGTGATGCTAAAAAACGATTAAAACCTATTGAGTACAAGTATGGGGAACTATTCATGATTGTGGTTGAGTCAAATACGCCTACTTAGTACTTCAACTTGTTTCTTTCTTCCGTGGGTCTAATGTATAAAGAATAGAAGCTGTAAAACCAAGTTGATTAAAATATCATAAGTATACACATATAACAATCATAATGTCTAGTTTATATCACAGCTTTCGCAAAATTTGTATGTTCTTAGTCAGATTTCGGCAATAAGATCACTTATACTTATAATGCATTTGATGCATACAAAATGGAACCAAACTAAATTTTGGTACTGTAATATAGTTTCTGTAAAATTCTGTTACATATAAAATAAGATTTTTATTAAATAATATAAATAAATGTACACAGATGTCGTGGTTTTGTCAGTTTATACATTTTATATTCGTAAATAAACTAACACTTCATTGTTATCCAATTTAAATTATACTTATTTGTAAAAAAATACAATATTGTTCGTATGTTTTTTTATAGTTTGGTGTGTTATTGTCCACAGAAATAAAAATAGAGTTATTATATTTATGGTCAAGTTTTAAAACTATTTTGTACGTTTTTTATTTATTAACGAGCGGGCCCGGCAGACGCTGTCCCGCCCTGGTTATAAAAAAAACCTTGACAAATTATATTCTAAAACCTTCCTCATGAATCACTGTATACACTGGTGAAAACCGCATGAAAATCCGTTCAGTAGTTTTTGAGTTTATCGCGAACAGACAGACACACAGACGCGGTGGGGGACTTTGTTTTATACTATGTAATGATGATGATTATTTTAGTAGGAAGAGGTCTTGATCATTAGAGATAAATACTTAATAGTATACTCAAATAAGTCTAAAAAGAGAAAGAAAATAGGAATTAGAGATATAAATCTCTACTGTTCCTCGTGTCATTGCTATACTTGATGTTTAAACATGTAGATCTATGTCTACTAAAACATACTGGCAACACTGATTATCTATGCTATAATGTCAGTTCCTTTTTATTTCTTTTGTGATTTAACAGGGGGATACGCGAGACGTAGGTTCAACTTATATCTTTAAATATTATAGTTATCTTTGCTAATATTGTTAATTTTTATCTAGTAAACGTTTTAGCTGAATGTATAAACAAATTTTTTCAGTGTATTTTATTAAAATGATTTTGAATTGCAGTGTTTTCAACATGTTATACTATACACGCACAAGTCGCCCTATTTGTGGTCAGACCGATGATGTGACTTCTGATCAATTCGTATTGATTTTGTTGCTAGGTCTATCACAGACTCGTCAAGATGGGCGCGTACAGATATATACAGGAATTGTATAGGAAAAAGTTGAGCGATGTTATGCGTTTCCTTTTGCGTATAAGAGTGTGGCAGTACCGCCAGTTGACTCGTATGCACCGTGCTCCCAGGCCTACAAGACCAGATAAAGCGAGAAGGCTTGGATTCCGCGCTAAGCAAGGTGAGCACATTGCAGCATGCATATATTTTTAGGTTATCCAATGGCTTTCGCTAATGAAGTGTTGTCTTGTAGGTTATGTTATCTTCCGAATCCGCGTGCGCCGTGGTGGCCGCAAGCGCCCAGTGCCCAAGGGAGCTACCTATGGCAAACCCAAGAGCCATGGTGTCAACCAACTAAAGCCCACGCGCAACCTACAGTCCATTGCCGAGGTTTGTATACGTTCACCTAATTGTTGAGCTATCTGTCACCAGGAAACAATATTTACCCAAAGTAATACAACCACGTCATATAACATGGGTTTAAATTCTACTACAATGTATTAAAAGTGTAGTAAAACAAATAGACTAAGTTTTACTGATTCTCCACTGGCTTAGTGATTTGCCTTATTTGTTTTTTGTAGAAATAGATTGATATGGGTGGATTCTTTTATCTATAATGTAAATATATAAGTTTTGGTTAATTGATTTTAGTATTACTTGTAATTCTGGTTCCTGGTTTAGTCTTATAACTATAGTAAATGTAGGTAAAGGTAGTGGTTGTATATTTTTTAGTGTTTTCCTAAACTCATTCTCAAATCACAAAATCTTTTACCAAAACTGTATTTGGTATATTTAAATTAGGTTTATACATGTTGCCTGTAAGTTGAAATATTTTCTCTTGCCGAGTACTTTTTTTTATAACTACCGTTTCCAAGCCACTTGTACTTACAAATTTTATAATTACTAGGTTTATATAAACTGAGATCTTTTAATAGTTTAGATAGTTTGGCCACATATATTTCAGATAGTTTTAGTAAAAGTTAAAAATGGTTCTATCTAATCAAAATCTTCTTACCCTTATCCCACCTAAGTAGGGTCGGCACAACATGTTTTCCTTTTCCACTCTCGCCTATCAGATGTCATCTCAGTATTCACACCTTTTACACACAATCCATCCATACCTTTTTTGGTCTTCCTCTACTCTTATATCCATCAACCATCATACTCAAAGATTTTCTAGTTATATGGTCTTCATATCTTCTCATGACATACCCATATCATGCTAACCTATTACTCTTCAACTTCTCTGTCATTAGTGCTATTTTCAAAATTCCTCTGATATACTCATTCTTAATCTTATCCATTCTAGTTACACATCCACCTTAACATTTGCATCTCTGCCACATGTAGTTTTCTCTCATCTGTCTCTTCCGGTTTTATCTAATGTAATTGATATTTAAGAAGAGACAACACTTATTGGTTCTTATAATTACTAACTTAATCTGTGTTGGTTATGATATAATTACCATATAGTTAATTTTTGACAAAGTCATATAAAAGCTAAAGCTGCAGTATGTCATTATTGGTTATTATTAACTTTATGACTAGAAAATTTGTTGCATCTTTTTTGGAGAGAGTAGATAGAACTTGCTTCTATGTTATTCAAATGATAATATGTAATAAATATTTATCTGGAATCATCATTTTATTAGTATTTGCCTAAGGTTTGTTATTAAGTTGGTATATATATAGTAGTAAAACTGCAAATTTTCAGGCAAATAATAACCAATTATTTAATTAAAGTAGTAATATGTCGAATTGTTCACAGGAGCGTGTTGGTCGCCGCTGTGGTGGTCTGCGTGTGCTTAATTCATACTGGGTAGCCCAGGATTCTTCATACAAATATTATGAAGTCATCTTAATCGATCCGTCTCACAAGGTAAATAATAATTATAGAAGTATTAATGAAATAGCCATAGAAAAAAAATTAACAATGTCCCATGTAATTCAAACATTATTTAATGATGAACTTTTATGTCATGCACCAATCTGAAAGGTTTTGATGAACACTCACCTACCATTTAATCTGATCTTTTCTTATTACATTTTAATTTATGATATTTCATGTTAAGATATTATAATTAAGTTTATTTTTCCTATAGGCTATTCGCCGTGATCCTAAGATCAACTGGATAGTGAATGCAGTCCATAAGCATCGTGAGATGCGTGGCCTTACGTCGGCTGGACGCAGTTCCCGCGGTCTTGGCAAGGGACATCGCTTCTCGCAAACCAAGGGAGGATCTCGCCGCGCCGCCTGGATACGTCGCAACACCCTACAGTTGCGTCGCAAGCGATAAACAACACACTGGATTCTTCATTCCTCATCGACTTTCTGTTTGTTTGTTTGTGTTCATGTTCAAATGGAAAGTCCATGTACAAATAAAATGTTTTTACCTGTATTCTATTTTTATTGTATACTCATTGATTATTGATTTTTCGCAATGTGTAAGTATGTCTATTTCTTTTATTTAATTTAATATGTGTACTTCATTTGTATATATGTATTTTGGGATTACAGGTTTCAATAAGAATCGTTGAGACTGCAGATGAACTCACTTCATATACAGGTAATTAATATTGATTAAAAACTTAAGATTATCATAGTTATATTCAAATGATACATATAATATTGAGAGTTTATTTATTTTCAACTCCAATGATGATATTATTTATTCTGATGCGCATATAATGATTACCACATTTTTAATACTTTCTTGGATGGCTGAATATTATATTATTTTTTGTAATATAATTCATAAGTCAATATATGAAAATAATAGGCTTTCTTTAATCTACAGGTTACAGCAGAACAGAAGAATTTGTTACTTGAAAATGTTCCATATTTAAGAGGTGAATATTCTATTTTAATATTCAATTACATTTTAAAGTTAAAATTAACTCTAATGATGATATAATGTTTTCTGATGCGCGTACTATGATTACCACGCATTTAAAACTTTCTTGGATGGCTGAATACTATAATATTTTATAATAGAAATCCTAACATAAATAGATGTATATAATGAACCTTTTAAATTTACAGGTTACGAGTCAACATAAGAATGTCAAAATCTGCTCCTCAAGAACTTCGCCTTTTTAATAGGTAAATATCTCTAGGCTATATTCATTATTTTATTCTTATTTCTGTAAAAACCATTTTCCTATATCGCACCAAATTCAAATACATATATTCTTGTTAAAGTATTGTTAACGAGATTCTGAATTTGGTAATATAAATTCGTTGTCTAGGTGAGGATATAGTTAATTTAATTTTCCATAAACCTCAATCCGGCAACATACATAGATTTTATCTTAAAATTCAAGAAATTACGCCAGATTGTGTTTGTTTCTCTTTAATAATAATAGTTTTTCCTTTTTTTATAGGTACATTTTCAAACGAAGGATAACATCTGTCTGCAAGCCAGTGATATATAAGAAAATTCACAAGTGTTATTGATATATCTTATTTTCGAAAGAAAAATGTCTGACGTGAATCTTCGTAACATTGGTTTTTGAAAATTTTCCTCCAAATATGTAGTTTTTTTCATTGGAATGAATGCCTAGTTCCACGTAAATCTTGAATAATTAATTATTATAACACTTGTAGTATGCACATATTCTACAAATTTTTAGTTTTTATGAGACTTTTTTTTTTTTTTTTTTTAACTTATTCTTTGGCCTTTGTGGAAAATTCCGCAATTCTGCCAGTGTCATGTATATAAAGCTTAATTTCTACGATAATGGATCAACAAAAGATCTGAAGTTGATTTGGACCACCACCGTATGACTAACATAGAACATAGGGACAATACACAATTGGTTTAGTAAGTACCTAAACATATGAGTTAGAGACTTTGTTTTTTGCGCACCAGCTTTGAGTATCTTATTTTATACATTTCAAATACAAGATCTGTAGAACATAACAATGTGCCATTGTTTAAACTAGCTTGGTGATAAGCTTAAATTATTGTAAATAGAACACTCTTTGTCCCTGACACCAAGAATGTAATATTATCTAATAAAATGAGACCAACTTAAGTGACATTTGAAGAGGGGCTTTTAGTCCAAAGTTTAAAAACAAGTGCAGTATAAAAAAATGTATTGTAACATATGCCATTTGGTTTTTATTTTATAATATACATAAGATTGTATAAAAATATATAATAGGTCTTTACCTATGAAATTGCCGTTCTGCAGTACTGGCCATTTCAAATCAAAATAATTTTTGTTTGGCTAAGAATTCTAATTTCAAATTAATTTTATTTTAAAAACTTTTAATTCTTTTTCCAAAAGTAGTAATTTGTTTATTGATTAGTGTTACATTTTCATCGCATTTCAATCTTTTTTGTCATCATGAATACGTTAAAAATTCGAGTAATTATGGAATATGAGTACCGTCCTGGCAGCCACGCGGCACAAGCGACACGCAACATCAACGACGTTTACGGAGCTAACACTACAAACCAACGTACCACCTGTTATTGGTTCGCTCGCTTCCGTTCTGGGAATTTCGACCTGAAAAATGAACCTCGCGGTTGTCCGAAGACTTTGGTCGACACTCGACAATGATGAATTAAAGGCGATTGTGGAAGCTGATGATATACAATCTACGGCTGAATTAGCAGCAGCTTTCGACGTTAGCGTCAAAACAATATTGGTCCATTTGCGTCAAATTGGCAAGGTAAAAAAGCTTGACAAATGGGTGCCCCACGAACTCTATGATCGCCAGCGCGAAATACGCGTCGAGACGTGCCTTGCACTGCTCAACAGACATCCAAATGAAGGAATTTTGAACCGCATTGTTACCTGCGATGAAAAATGGATTCTGTTTGATAACCGCAAGTGCTCAGCAAGTTGGTTGGATCCTGGTTCAGCACCTAAACAATGCCCTAAACGAAAACTTACCCCTAAAAAAAGTGATGGTCACTGTTTGGTGGTCTAGCGCCGGTGTGATTCATCACAGCTTCTTACCAAACGGGGTGAGCATTACTGCAGATGTGTACTGTGAAGAACTGAACACAATGATGGAGAAGCTGGTACATCTCCAACCAGTATTGGTCAATCGCTCGTTTCCGCTGCTCCTGCACCACAACGCGCGACCTCATACTGCACAGCAGACGGTCTCCAAGTTGCAAGAACTGGGGTGGAAGTTCTCCTTTATCCGCCCTACTCACAAGACCTTGCGCCTACAGACTACTACTTTTTCCAGAATTTGGATATCTCCTTGGTGGGAAAAAAATTCAATACCCGAGAGGCAGTACAAAATGCCTTTGAAGAATTTGTTGCCTCCCGTCCAGCTGATTTCTTTAAGAAGGGCATCAATAAACTGCCACTGCGTTGGCAAAGATGCATTGATTGCATGGGTGATTACTTCGATTAATACAAATAAAAAATACATGGAAAAAATTCGTTTAAATTTTTTCATACAAAACGGCAATTTCATAGGTAAAGGCCTAATATTATATCCAACAAGCGTTTTATTTTTTTATTAATCTGATAAATACTAAAAAAAAGTTAAGTTTTAGTATCCCATATTATTTCTCATAGAACAGTTGCAATGAAATTCAAAGTCAAGTGTAGTGTAAGAAATCACAAAGAAATTTATTTTATTGATAAAACTGATTGGAATTATACAAAATTCCGAGGATTCTAAACGAGGGTTTAAAAAAGTTGTCTTCAGACCACTCTTGAAAGTCTTACATTGGGATCCACACTCTAGCTAGAATTAGGATTTTTACTGTCAACGCTCGAAGGGATAAAATATTTTGACAAGTTTGTTGTTTTTTTTATCACTGGAGTTACACTAGTAGGCTATAAAATTAAAGTACCCCAAAAAGATAGTAAATATAGTGTGATACCATTCATTTAAATCGCATACTCGCTGCAGTTCCCATTTTGCAAATAATGACATAAGTGATTGCGCGCACTATGGTGCGATAAGTTGCCATGCGGAATAAAAACCGTACAGAAGAAAATAATAGATTGTACGCGCACTGTGGTAGAATTTAAAAATAAACTAAACTAAAATGTAGAAATGATAACATAACTTAAGTACAATTTATTAAAGGATAAGGATAATTGGCAGGGATTTGTCACGATATCTATCAAGTAAATGCCGTGATTTTTAATATTCCAAAAAAATATGGGATTTCTATTGAAACACCAGTTGATTGCATAGAATATAAGTTTATTTCACACACTTAATATTTGATTGGTTTTTACACAATTTGTACAAACACTATAATAATATGGTGGAATACGAATTCCTTATAATATATAACGCACTTAGTAATGCTAAACCCAAGCGACGCTTTTTGTGTTGTTATAAGTACTTGTACGACTAATAGTCTGTGGTTATAAGTGGCGTCCCTTAGTTAGGGTTGCGAGCGTATAAAAATGTCTGTCGTTCAGAAACGTTACGTAAAGTAACACTATTCCTAGATCTTTATTACTTGCTACTGCCACGACGACCCAAATTTCATACTAGCTCATCGTTCCTACCTATATTAGAAACATGCTCTAAAAAACAGCATTTATGAAATAAGGAAAGCCTGGCAGACTCTTGGTCTACAAGTTTTACCATTTGTGCTTTTAGAACAAGTAACGCGCCCTGGTTTCGGAAATATAACAATAATTACTGAGTGATTCTTAATAGAGAAATTTTTATAGGTATTCTTAAGACGCACAATTCTTTAGTAGGTACCTACACTATTTATATGTATCTCATAAGGCTTAGTACCCGTTTTCGAGAGAGCTCCAAAATGCGTTACAACTTTAGAATACGTCAATTTTTTTCTACTTCACATAAATCGTTACATATTACAAAACAAAGCCCTCTGTCTGTCTGTCCGCGACAAACTCAAAAACTACTGAACAGATTTTCATGAGTAGATAGAGTGATTCACAAGGAAGGTTTAGGTACATAATTTGTCATGGTTTGTTTTTATTATCAGATCGGGACAGCGTCCTCAGGGCCGCGGCCGGTTATTATTCTATACATGTGTTATAAAAATAAAATCCTTCCGAACAACATTTTCTAGATAGTTGTGAAAACTGGGAGTTATTGGCGGGATCTTGGAATGCCAGGTAGTGGTCTTTATATTTTATCCATAATCTTATGTTATTTGGCTTTATATTGTGTAATGGTGGTGCTTTACGTAATATAGTTTGGTTATTGTGCACAAGTGAAGTGGATCGGAAATAATACCACGGAGCATGGCTTCTGACTTGCCACAAAAACTCCCAGGAAAGTTCTAACAAGATGGCCACCATCTTGTTAGTTCATTGAAATGATTTCAAGACACCCGTAATAAGTTACTATCGTTACTCACTTGACAATGGCAGTAATAGTCTACTAGAAGACCGGTTGACAAAAATAAAATAGAAGTTGTGAAAACTGTTAAAGTGTGTTACGTTGTGTAGAAAAACTACACACAGCCAGACAAGAAAAGTTTACTTGGTTTATATATAATCTTTATAGGTATAAATGTGCAACATATAGCACTGAAACCTATCAAGACTAATTTTAAGGAAGTGTGTACATAATTAAAAATATTTCGATTACTTCAGTATTACCGTATGGTACAATGTGGTAACTACTTACCTATATACCTTCACCGCAGTTGCAGCATTACTGCGATAATTTGCGGTATTTTTTCCGTAATCTATCGAATTTAACTCCGTTGCTGAATTTTTGAATTTTTCCGCAGTGCACACACTTCCATACAATTTCATAGGTTACAAAATTTTTCGAAAAAAAAGCCGCAGTGTCGCGCACTAACTCTCAGTATAGTTTAAAACAAATGGCCACACCTTCTGTATTGGGATTGTTTTTTTCGATACTTGGAAGCATAAATAGAAATGGAGAAAGTCGCATGGAATAAGAAAGACCGGATTATAACGCTTTTTCGTTACGGTTTGATACCTTTAAGTCAAATTATATCCAATAGTTTCTTGCCAGCTCTTCTCGATAACTGATCTGTTGTCCGAACCAGTTGTAATTTTGACATTCATAAGCGCCTCCTTAGAGCCTAAATTGAATAAGTATTTTTGATTTTGAATATTGAGAACTAAACTAGAACCCTAGTGTGACAGTGCTTGTTGACAATGTTGACTTGTTGATACACCCTTCGAAGCGAAATACAACAGTACAGGCACTGTTATTTTGCGTTTGTTATAAGTAAATTGAATAAATTATTTTTGATCTGTACATATGAATAAAAATTGTCTCCTGAAATCTCGTATCCGCGTCTTAAGATATTCATGTTTTTGATGTGAAACATATATAGGCGAGGGTAAACCTGATTGTTGGCGTGGCTAGAAGTGGCGACGCAAAACACGAACTTCGCACTATTAACGAATCACATTTGCGAATTTTGATTTTACATACAAAACATTTGCAACCCTATCTGTATAAACATAAGTTTCAAATTGTTTTGTCGGCCAATCGTTCTACTAGTGTTACGCGGTACGCGCCGATGACCTAGCGCCCTTTAATAAATGCCGGCAAACACACCGCGCCTGTGCCTAACGGTGATTTCTTTGAATTTTTGTATTTCATAAAAATGAATATTTATGTAATAAAATAAATAAACAGTCGTTATTTTATGGAACAAATTTGCAATGCTTTATCTTTTCATTATGCCATAGCTGATTCCTGTCGTAATCTGTTCTTTTATGCATATAACTTATACAAAACAATTTCGATGTTTCACATCTTCCAGGCGTCCCGTGACGGCTCAATTTTTTTCTTTTGCAAATATCTCAATTCCTATGGTATCAAGGATTTTAACATGTATAATAAAAATGCTAAAAAATGTTATTCAATTATTTTTTTCATACGTTATTCAATTATTTTGAATAACGTCTAACCGTTCTTTAATAATAATTACCTACTTTGTGTATACTTGTGTTCTGTACAGCTTTGAGCTCAGAAATAACTTATTTTGAAAACTTCGTAGGCTTGTATTCAAACTGGATTCGTCAGTGGATACTCTTTCCAACACCAATCTATATATACTGGGTGTTAGGCAACCGCTTCCGAAAACGAAAACAGACGATAGTACTAATGATACCTTTGATGATGGGACGGAAAAAAAATCGATCCTGATTAAAAAAAAATCATATTAAAAAAAAGCAATGTAACAAAATCAAAAAAATAGCTGATGCCTGGGTCATCGAACGTTCGGGCGCGGCCCGGCCGCACGATCGCACGTGCACGATCCCGAATCCCGCCAAAACAAAACGCAGTTGACGGCACTTTGATCATTTCCACAGATCAATAAAGCGTTAAACATTCTCAAATTTTATTTTATATTAAGCATAGTTATCCCTACTGACTTTTTATGGAATTTAGAAGTTATAACTCTAATTATTTAATACAACTATACAATCAGTTGTACCCTAACGTAACAAGAAGCTCGTTACTACAAAAATGATATTAGAATATTAAATTAACCTAATTACATACTCACGTACACAATTATAAAAACTATTTAATCTTTGATTTTGTACAAGAAATTAAAAATAAAATGTTACAGAATAATTTCATAGTTAAAATTAATTACATTTATGATCGACAGTTAATTAATCTATCAGAATGAATTTCAAATAATATTCTTATACTTTACGTTACCATTGTTTCCGTTTTTAGTCCGTGCAATACCATAATTTGAAAACAAATATGTCCCTCACAACTATCTAACATTACTTGTCATTTTTATTGTGAACGCCGCCTCTAATTCTTTTATGGAGCCTGCAAAATTTATACCGACAATGCTGTACATTTTGGAGGGCGCGGTGTCAAAGAAACGATTAAATGTTGTAAATAAGTATTTGCACGATCACTAGCTGACGTTCGTTGACCCAAAAATCAGCTGTTTTTTTGTTTTTGTTATACATTGCTGTTTTTTTTAGTAATGTATTTTTTATGTAACTATCGTTTCATTTAGCTGTACTAACATGATGGAGCGTTAAATAATGAAATAAAACGTTTTCAAAATATGATTTTTTTTTAATCAGGATCGATTTTTTTCCCTTTCCATCATCAAAGGTATCATTAGTACTATCGTCTGTCTTCGTTTTTAGAAGCGGTCTCCTAACACCCAGTATATAAGAAAAACTTAATCAAAGTGAACCTGTCTGAAGCTTTTAAATTTAAAAAAAAAATATTGCATGTGTCTAGCAATAAGTAATAAAACACATTTCAATCAACTTTAGAACTGTCTGTCTGTTTGTTTTGATGAACACGCATCACTGCTAAACTACTGCGTTCTAAAATAATGATTAAACCTCTTCCAGAAAACCATAAAGGATATCTTCGAGTAACATTTAGTCTTTGTTACATAAAAATCGGTATGGTCTATCAAAAGTTATTGTACTTTTAATGACGAAGCGACTTAAGTACGAGACAAAAATAGGTAAGTAAATGGACTTAATACATTCAGATGACTATTAATCGCTGATTATGATGATGACTATTAGTCGCGGGCACAGCTAGTGAAATGTAAAAACAAAATATTTCGATTAAAATTTATTTTTATAATTTCTATGACCTTAAAAGTAAGTAACAATAAAACGCTAAAGTACAAAACTACGCAAATGGCTATAAACGTCGAATATGAACAAACGCAATGATGAATGTTTTATACATAAATACTATCAAATTAACAACGTAATGTTTATGAAGGTTAAAAATGAAGGGTGTCGATTCATGTGGTACTCTATAAATATTTTCATTGAAATAAATACATTACAAACCTATTAGCATTATTTACATATTCAAAGATCGGAACAATATTGTGCTTATTAGTTTGATGACGTGATTTCCACAATTACTATTATTAAGTACCAAAAACAATATTACATGTCAATTGGGACAGTTGATATACATATTCGTATATAGTAACATTTTAATTCGATACCACTATAGAAAAAAATCAATGTCATATATACCTAAGGATGGTAACAATTAGTGACGTAAAAATGCTAAATATTATTTCCCATGTAATAATTTAACATTAAATATAATAATTTACATATAGATTAACATAGATTCATAATTTTATTTTCAAAAATATCAGAGTAATTAATATTTACAAATAATCATTTAATTGAATAAAGCTCAATATTTCAAAAATAATTTTTATTTCAAGTAAAACGTTACCTCGAACGCGTTACAAAAGGCGGCACAATCATTTAAATACACAAAGCATTGAAATATAAAAACCCAAGACGAATAAAAGTAGCGCTCAAAACCGGCCGCAAAACCTCCCCAATACGTAGTTATAGTTATGCGATAACCTTATAATTTTGAAAATTCAACCTTACATGAATAATTTAAAGTTGTTTTTACAAGGACGCAAGCGACGCGAGACTATTTGAAACGACTGCATAATGCACTCATTTTTGTGTGCCGGCTGTGAGACGTTAAGTGTGCATCTTGGGTTTTTGTATATCAATGACACAAAGAAATTAATATTAAATAGGAAAATTGTTAAACATTTAAGTAAAGTAAAGAAAAGTTTAGAAAAAATAGTCCTGAGAATTCTGAGAGCTTACAGGATTGTTCACGGAGAAACAAAAAAGTTTTTACTTTAATTGCGCATACTTAATTAAATAAATAGAATCTCTGAAAAGAAAATATGATCACAATATTTTATAGGGACGAAATAACCCAGTGCCCTAAGTTTCACATGATAGAATAAAAACAGCCCTTTTCAAGGTCGAATATTAGCAAATTTAAATATAACAAAAGGTCGCCCATCTGAATCTCATACTTTGTAAAAGTGGTTTTATTTTCTCTGTTAAGTGCGGGGAAACCTAGGCTATTTATAGTTCCTGCTACATGGCTAATTCGACCCTGATTTTTTATTAAAACTTATAGGATTACTTAAATTCTACAAAACAACTATAGTAATGATTAAAATCAAGAAAATTATTTTTTCCGGTCATTCAAACTACAGTAGGGATAAATTATAAACCTGTTGAACAACAATCCGTAATAACAAATAAATGAACTTACCGACAAATTAATGAATACTATTTTCGTTGAAGTCATTCAAAATAAAATCATCCGACCTCATTGTATAGATACGATCGACTGTCATTTACAAGATGTTACCAGAATATTTTTCCAGAAACAACCGCGTGCCTCAAATTTCAATAAACCTGTATTTTACTTCAAGCGTCAGGGTGTCGTTTATTATACAAATAAATAAAATGACGTCATGAAAGTTTTATCTTATCCAATATCTTTATTACTAAAAATCTTTAGAATAATTTTATTTAATATTCTGGTAACACTGTTAAATTTTGACATTTCAAAAAAATTGAAGACATTAGTGTATGAAGGTGGTATGCAATATTTTTCTAAGATTTCATTTGATGACCAAAATGAAAGTGTTATTCTATACATATACGTGACATACGAATTCTGTTCTTACAAGGTTAGCTAAAACAGCCATAAAAATACTCAAACTATAAGATTTTTTGTTCCTTTGTTAACATTTTCAAGTTTTATAGGAAAAAACCAACATTTTTATGAACGGTAAAATTTCAACTTGATTTACGGTGTATGAAATGTGAAAATCTTTAAAAAAAAGCTAATGATCTTATGAACGACTAAAAGTGGACTTTCTTCGTTTAGAAATGAAACGACTCATGTATGATATAATCAAAGATATAACAAAATATTGGAGCATATTTCCTGTAAAATTGTAAATTCCTCACATATCATCACTTTGATCCACTCGTGTCTTCAATTATGTCTGAAATGTGAACGTATGTATGTATAACAAAGAGAAAATTACGGTCTATCGTTATGTTATCGGTTTAATTGTTGGCGAGGGTGTGTGGTTGGGGTTGGGGTTGGGGCTGCGCCGGGCGCCTGTCGAACTGGAATGTGTCGGAGAGATAGAGACCGAATATAGCGACACTGTAGAACACGGTGAGGCCGAATAGCGCCACGCTAGCGCTCGCAGTGAACATGTTCGAGTACTCGCACCTGGGCGATCGAAAAAAAAGACGAATGTGCTTTAGACTACACAATTAGAGTAAAACTTCTATAGCACCATTTATATGTATGCATACATATACCAGTGAGCCCGGCGGACGTCGTTCCGCCCTGTTAATAAAAAAAAACCTTGACAAATTATATACTTAAACATTCCTCATGAATCACCTTATCTACTGGTGAAAACGGCATGAACATCCATTCTGTAGTTTTTGAATTTATCGCGAACAGACAGACAGACAGACGTGGCAGAGGACTTTGTTATATAATATGTAGTGATATGCTTATATATGTCTAATAACATATATGTCGACGCAAATGCCTGTTCTATTGTCAAAAAGTATTTGTACTGACATAACGCATTATTATAATATTATAATACGCATTATTATATTAATGACACTACGCGATACCCTCTAATACGAAGCAAGCCTATATAATTCAGCCTATAGGATTCAGTCTCGCCCGGTTCGTCGGACCGTTCACATCTCTGATTGTACTACGTATCTATTGAATGGTCGATTAGATGACAAGGAGGGCGTCACCTATGAGTGACGTCATACCTTTATAACTACCGCTCCCAACGTCAGCCGCGACATATACATATATATAAATATATTAATTTTCTACAAATATTTAAATTTATTATGGGTTTTCATTGATAATATGAAACGTAACGCTCGTCCTATTTTCACTAACTAATATCTCCCTCTCAACTTCCGTTCGCCTCGCCCGATCACACGTTTCGTAACGCTCTCGTCACGCATTCACCAGCTTACTCCCCAAGTCAAGTGTGCGTAAACAAGTTTTACTTCAGAAACGTCAACAAAATACGCTTACCGAAAGAACCAGACGACGGTTAAAGCGACTGAGACTAGTGTCATCAAAATGTTCTCGAGGTCCCAGGCTCGTTCTGGTTGCTGTCTCTCCGTGATCAGTTCATGTGTCGCGTTTCCATTCGTCTCTTCGGGGTTGCCGTGTTGCTGCTAGTAAATATTACACGTGGTCTTCATTACAAAAACTAATAGTGTGATATCTACGATTGTTCACCAACAAGAACATTGAAATCGTGGTGGTCTAGTGGTTTGACCGGTGGAATATCATTTCGATGTCCGTAGGACCGAACCGCGGCATGTACCAACGAATTTTTCGAAGTTCGCGTACATTTACTAATTTAAATTGGTAACACTATCGGCTGAAGGAAAACATCGTGAGGAATCCTGAACCTGAGAAATGTTCTTGTAGTACTGCTATATGCGGGAAAACATGAGAACTGTGGATTTCTCAGAGTTTGAAATCACCGATACGTCGTGGGCTGGCGTGGTGATTATGCCCATACCTTCCTTCGGGAAAAGGCCTATGGCCCTACAGTGAGTCTCTTACAGGCTGATGATGAAGAATATTACTCAGATTACTTCACGATGTTTCCCTTCACCGTCAGTCGGTAATGCCACCAATTAGTAAATGTACGCGAATTCGGAAAAATTCGTTTATAATTGTCGGGGTTCGAACTTGCATCGGATTGATATTTCACCGGTCAAACCATTCGACCACTACGACTTTATTATCTAGCTATCATTATTATGTAATTAATCATGCGTTATTATTAATGACAATGACAACAGTATGCCGGTGTTTTAATATGCTAGTATGGTATGGACATGACATGAGAATAGATTAAAGTTTTATGAACATGGACGGATATAGGAGTAGAGGAAGACTGAAAAAGATTTGGACAGATTGTGTCAAAAATGATATGTGTATAAAAAGTGTGAAGTCTCAGGTAACATTTGAAGGGAGAGAGTGGAAGAGGAAAATATATCCTACCGACCGACCTGTAAGACGATGATAATGAATAGTCGGCCGGCGTTATCACAACGTGCGAATAAGTAAACATTATACAACTGCCAGTAGATGTAGCCTAAGTTATTTCTTATAACATTAGCTATTTTCCAGTGAAAATCCCGTCAAAATCGGTCCAATCTTTTCGGAGATAAGCTCGAAGAAATGGACTAAATTTTTTTTTGTGTTATTAGTATTGTATATACTGTCATATCCATTTAATAAAAATCTGTAATTTTTATATTACAGGCATTTTATTTATGTGTATCGTTTTATACTATAGTATTAATCTTCAATCTATATACATATATAAAATGATAGAGGCCTGCCGTATATGCATCATTTAAAAACTACTTGATATATTTCAGTTTAGATTTTTTTATTTATAATTTTTAAGCACTTTGCCATTTTCTAAAAAAATACCATTATAGCTTCATTTACTATAAGGTTATTAAAGTTTTAGGCAATTACTAATTTTATAAGCACTATGTGTTCAGTGGTGGTATAAATGGGAGAAGCGGCGCGGTGCGCATGCGCAGAAGAGTGGAAACAAACGGATAACATTGTTTACAAAGAAATTATATAAGCAAAGTATATTTGTCATTTCAATTTTTGATATGTTTTTTTATGTACAAAAAATATATTGTTAAGATAATAAAAAAAGCAGACAAAGTTATTTTGTTATATTTTTATTTTCTTCTTTAAATTTGGAACGCATTCCCTATATCTAAGGTTTCCCTATTTGTGTCATAACCATAGAAATTATTCCTTGCGAATAAGGAAAGAAGAAGCTACATTAATGTATTTGTAACACACTGATTACAGATGCAAAAATTATATTATATACAGTGTGAACTCTTTATAGCAAATTTCAAGGGACGCAGCATTTTTTTTCGTTATACGGAGGAAAGAGAACAAGTAAATGGTTTTGTGGTAAGCCAACCAACTTGAACGAATTTCTATGTTAGAGATAGATTTTCGTTATAACGAAAAACGTTAAGAGTTTCCACTGTACATCAAATATACGCAAAAAGATACAACTGAAATAATTAAAAAATCTATAGTGTGTTAGTGCGTGTGGATGCGTGCGCGTATGCGTGTGCGGTTGCGTGCATGTTCGTAAAGAGAGTCTATTGTAAATGATTGTAAGGTGAAATTATAATTGATTGGTAGTGCGGTGTGGTTGTGAGTGAAAGGTATCGTTTAGGATGAGGGGTGTACCTGATTACCGGTTCGTTTGGGATGCACGAGGCAGTGCACGACGGCGCGGTCGTGCAGCCCGCACGCGCGTAACGTCGCGCGCTCGTCCGCCAGCACGCGCCCCGCGAATATCAACCGCACGCACGACTCCGACGACAGTTCGCGAGAGAAGTGACGTCTGAGTTCACAACGTATCAATATACATATCGACAGGAGAAAGGATCGGAAATGTCTTAACTTGCATTTTGGGCTAAATAACTTTTTATCATATTCTTGTATTAAAAAAAAATTGAGCCGTCACGGGACGCCTGGCAGATGTGACACTAATGTGTAAAGTAGTACTACACATGTATATATTTAACAACACTGTATACGAGCTCAGTGCAACAAGAGAGATTGCGCAGAGTCGCTTACGCATGGCATCGCGTCGCCACATCTCGCCACGCCAACGATCCGGTTTACCCTCGCCTATAGATGTTTCACATCAAAAACATCGCTTCGAATGGTTAATGGTTTTTCCTACGGTTAAAGATTTCATCGATACGACCATAGTTTCTTGCCTAGTTTTAGCATTACACACAAAATAAAAAGTCGTAACTAGGGTCAAAAATGATTTTTTTTTAATATAATAGATACTAGTTTGTTTATGTGTCACAGAGACTGCTTGTAATTGCTTGCTATATAAGTACATACCATTTTTCAACTTTCTATCACTATAAACATGAGTTATGAATTTTTGAAATAGGGTCTTTGGCTCTGGTGTAATGTTGAGTTTTTCATGTTACGACAATTCCGCTTTCTTCTGTCGATATACGACTCGATACATTTCAAAATTTAGCTTAATCTAGCTAGAGTTTTTGACGGGTTCTTGGAACGTCATGTAGTAGACTTTATATTTTATTCTTAATCTTGTGTTATTTGGCTCTATATTATGTCCAAATCCAACTGTTTCAGAGACTCGAACAAACAGACGGCAAACATATTAAAAATTGTTTTTTTTTTGTTATAACTACTGTATATACTTTCATATGCATGTAGTAAAATTCTGTTATTATGACCTGTAGGACTTTATATTTTATTCTATGTTATTTAACTCTATATCTTGTAACATTGGTGCTATTTTACGTAATATCGTTCCGTTATTGTGCACAAGTGAAGTGGATGGGAAATAATACCATAGAGCATGAATTCTGAGATTTCACAAACACAAGAAAAATTCTAACAAGGGAGCCACCAACTTGTTAGAATATTCGAATGGCCACAAGACACTTTTAATACTATTACCTACTCGACAATGGCAGTAACAGTCTAGAAGACTGGTTGCCAAAAATAAAAGAAAGAAAGATCCCAGTGTGACCAGACACAGCTTATTTTTAAATATGTGAAACCTTACGTTCTGAGTAGAGTTTCATGTATTTTGAACACTTGTACACTCACAGAGTTTGATTCTATGGCAAATGTATATGGCGGGATCTTTGGTCGTTACAATCTGTCTGGCTTATGAATTATAATTTTGTAATAATTATCTAAATAACACTTAAAAATCAAGCATCACTACATATTATAAAACAAAGTCCTCTCCCAAATCTGTTTGTTCGCGATAAATTAAAAAAACTACTGAACAGATTTTGGATGCAGTTTTCACCATTTTTTTTTTCTCGAACTGACTATGCTATTAACCTTACGGTCTTTACAGCTTCACCGAACTACAGCGGTTTTCACCAGTAGATAAAGTGATGCATAAGAAAAGTTTAGGTATATAATTTGTCAAGGTTTTTTTTTATTATCAGGCGGGATAACGTCCGCCGTGCCCGCTAGCTCAGATATAAGTAAAAGTCATACATTTTTCTGGCTGCTTTAATATCTATAATTATTAAACTAGATTCTGATCTACCCCATTGATTTTGACAACTGTTTCCTCACTGCAAGTAAAAATAAATATCGAATGGCATCAAGGAGGACATTTTCTGCAACTATAAATAGTGATTTCGCCAATTAAAGTTTTTGAGATTAAGAAATTTCGAGAAACTATCTTAGAATATGAGTGTTCATAATAATAATATCAAACGTTTGTACTTACGATTTAAAATCCTTGAGTAATTCATCAAGGTTTCCTTCCACTTCCTTGAGGGTATCGTTCAAGTATTTCAGTTTGATAAGTATCCTTGTATCATTATCATTGGAGTTTAACAGTGGGGCATTCTCTTCCTCATTAGGATCTACATTCGCATCAGCAACATTATTAACTCGAGTGGCCGAAGGGTTATCTTTACTGTTCTCTTTAACTGCCACATTAGTTGAATTTGATGCTGTAAAATTATCACAAAAAATATGGCTTGTTATTGTAACATATGTAGGTAGATATAGATAAAGTAAAATATTAGTGTAAATAGTTTTAAGTTGTTATCTTTCTGTTCTTCCGATTTCTAGATGAAAGGTACCCCAGGTCTTTTTTTGTACCCTTTACAATGTGTATGCTAGATTTAATGATCGATTAAGTAAATATGGTGTGAAACAACAAAAAAGTCATATTCACATTTATAATATTAGTAAGGATGTAAAGTGTAATTCATAAATGATTTATAGCCATTATTCTCATCCATAGTTACAATAGTTAGGATTCCTAGTTATATATAAAATATCCTTACATATTATAAATTAAAGCCCTCTGCCGCGTCTGTCTGTCTGCTCGAGATAAACTCAAAAACTACTGAACGGTCTTTCATGCGGTTTTCACCAGTAGATAAAGTGATTTCTGAGAAAGACTTAAATATATAACTGGTCAAGGTTTTTTATTATCAGGACAAGAGAACTTCCACCGACCCCGCTAGGTGATTAATAAAGAAAATATACATAACTTACAATTGGATCTAGTGAAAAAGTCACAACCCGCAGTGACGTCAGCCTCCATAGCATTAACAATACTGTCCATTTCTCTTATTTGGGCACTGCTCACAGGCTCCGAGTCATCTTGTGTCTCACTCTCTTCGCTAGTCGACTCTGTTGTACTTTGGATGTTGTTGGGAGCTGAAATTTCATATCCATTAATAGACAGTGTTAATTATGTGGCTATTATTAAAATAACGAACAATTTTGTTAATTATCCTTATGCAATAATCGTATATCGTGATACATTTCAAAATGAGTTAAATCATGAAGATTATTAAAAAAAAACTAAAAACCTTATGGATGGCAAAGTTTGAACTTAATTCTCAATGTATGAAAAATAGAAATTTTCATAAAATTAAACATGTTATATGAATGAGGAAAATTGGATTTAAGTGATTTTGAAATGTTACGATTAGGACAAATATTTATGGTAGACATTTATGGTAATTATATTATTTAAAAGAACTTTCTTCATTTCTATGACAGAGGTGATTAAGATAGCATAAGTGCACCACCATACCATTTAGTAAGGGCCTTATTTTTGTATTTAATTAAACTACTATATGTGATACACAGAATGACTGGTTAAATAGTTGCAGTACTCTCACAGATTATTCATTACTTGCTTTTCGTTCTAAATCAAATTAAAAAATTAGTGCTTAATATTTGACCTAATTATCTCGAAAAACGCAAACACTCAATATCAGGTGATTTACGCAAAAACGAACTCGTGTAATAAATTAATCAGTGCGTGTCGCGTACTTCGGGCCGCGTCCCACTCCCATTGTTAGACCATGCGACGTTCCCGCGATGAGCAGTTGCGTTATGATTAACCTTGAAAAGCGCCCCTTGAATTTTGTTCATTTACACTAGGTGTAATTTTTTAAGTTTAAAAGTATCGTTCCCATATTTTAAAAAGTTTTAGAACAAACTTTAACTAAGGTTCTCTTTGTTGTTTAATGGTATTTGTTATTATTATTATTTTATATATTAAATTTGACCATGAACTAGCCCACGATTGAAGGGTGTTAAACTTTAAACAGTCACCTGGTATATACAGAACTCAATTGCCGTGCGTTAGCCTCGCAAAAACTCGGTAATGACTCGACCGCTTTGAATAACTTTTTTGTTGTGAATCAGAAAAAAAAATATTAGGAAAAGCTAAAGGACCACACGAAACATAAAAATTGGTAATTTTGTATGGAAATTGTGACTTCGGATTGCATTCAATAGATGACGTTTATGGTGAACCAAACAGCTGAGGCATACCTAACTACTTTCATTCCGTGCGTTTTTTTGGTTTTGATTAATTTTTTTTTTTTTTTTGTAAAAAAAAGTCGATTTTGAGAATAGATATAGTTAAAGAGAATGTAAATACATTCTGCGAATATTCATGTTGATCAGTCGTTATATTAACCACAAATTTTATCTATACGTGTTTTAGTGTGATGATTTCATTTTATAATGTTTCTAAGAAAAATTCGACAGATTCGATCGACTGCGAAAACAATTCCGTGTCGAATTTTATACAATTTTGTACACGAGCAACAAAATATGTGATTCCAAAATGTTAAAAATTCTCAACAGATTTTTATGATTTTTTGTATACAGAGAGTTTATATAATTTCAGAATTGATACGTAAAAAAACACTTGCGAATCCGCGGGTACAGTTAGTGAATAATAATTTCCCTTTCCCTATTTAAAAAAAAATCCACTGAGAACATTAACATGACTGTTTTATTAAATGGGGAAAATAAATAAAATTAACAATAAAATATGTGTATATGCATTAATTACATTAACAGTGATGGCTGAAAATGTAAAACTCTAATGTAAAAACTAATATTAACTAACTAAAAACAGAACCGATCATCATGACATTTTGTATACACATTATCACGGGTATAGAAAGTGCATAAAATATCTTTTATCCTGAAAAAAGTATAAAGCCCGAAGGATACATCCTATCTATATCAACACAAACAAAGAAGCGAGCAAAGGCTAGTTTTTATTATAATATATATATATATGTATATATCCAAATTATTTTTACTGTATCCTATTAAAAAAATGTAGTTATGCTTCAGGGTTATACATAATAATGTAAATTGCATCACCTGGATTACCTTCATAAGGCATTGCCTCATTTATGAAACTCAGAAGGTTCACGGAACAATAAAATACTGTAACCTTATGTCCATCAACATAAAATGATATAAATAATTCTAAACTAAATTAGAATCTTAAGTTTCTACTTTTTTTTTTTTGGTGGAATAATAGAACAGACAGGCAACAGAACCATAGCAGTGGAAACAAGCACATGAAAGAATAGATACAACTATTAGGTTACATACAGTCAACACGTCTGTAGAAATGCAAACGGTTGTTGTCCAGCATTGCCATGTCAGCATCTACGATACTATCCATTTCTTGCAAAGGTATGACTCTCGTGTTGTCCCTCGGGATTTCCTCTGAACTATTTGTTGAACTGGAAACTAATTTGATAAACTATAAATAACATATATAATTTAGCAATTGTTCATAGAAGAAATAAATAATATAATCATCTACTCAAATATTATGAAATAGGCTTTTTATAAGAAAATAATGAACATAATTTTTTTGATTGATATATATTTGTAATTTACTTTCTGAGTAGTTAGGATAGGATTAATAATATAGTGATACCCCGACTAATTCACACTTATGCATTTTTAATATCTCGCCGTTTGTTTGAATAGAATAAATGGCAAAGCCTGATGAATATATTAGTAGTGTGATTAAAGAATTAGTCAAATTTCCAGGCAAATAAATTTAGACATGAATATAAGAACTGTTAGATTCCCACAGTCAGGTGTTGACAATTCATGAGCTCATGGAAATGTACTAGTAAGAGCAGGGTATTGAAGAACTTGAGTGTTTACATGCAGTTCAATCAGAATATCTAATGATTGTTGGAAATTTTACAAGGAGTTCTCAGTTTAATTGAAAAAGAGTTACAAATTTTAGAAACTAATTCCAAGGAAAAGCATATTTTTGTAATAAAATGAAGATTAAAATGATTAGTATAATGAGGAAATTTTAAGAAAAAAAAAGTCTTTGTATCAACTGACTACTAGATTTTATGTGAAATCTTCTACTTCAAACTTCAGCATCTTATTTTGTATATAGTATAAAACAAAGTCCCCTACCGCGTCTGTCTGTCTGTCTGTTCGCAATAAACTCAAAAACTACTGAACGGATTTTCAAGCGGTTTTCACCAGTGGATAAAGTGATTCATGAGGAACATTTTGGTATATAATTTGTCAAGATATTTTTTTTATAATCAGGGCGGGATAAAGTCTGCCGGGCCCGCTAGTTTTGTATATGTATCAAGATTTTATTAAACATTTTTCCTTTTGTAAGTTAGTATTTTTTTTGCATCTTCAATCACACCTAAAAGTAATTTATATGTATTTATATGACAAATTATACCCCAACTTATGCAAATTCAACCTAAGTGGTTTATCACTCAGTCCCACCTATCCCATAAATTGTACAAAGTGAATAGGAATTATAGTAATCATAGAATTTTACAATAATAATAATTAATATAATGAAATTTATCTCTAATTGCTAGTAAGAGTCCTACTGTTGAGCCAATGACCTCTTCTAAGAGAAAGCATGGGCATAATCACCATGGCAACCAATCACATTTTACTAATTTCAAAACCTAACAAATCTAAAATTGTATATTTTTCTCACATAAATAGTACCACAAGAATATTGTTTGGAGTTAGTGTTACCACTATAAATTAGTAAATATATGGGAAGTCTGAAAAAACTGCTGGTCAATATTAGGTTTTTTATATATGCAGATATTGAATCAACATGCAGCCAGTCAAAGCAGTCCACCATCATGATAATTCATACAAAACTGTACATTCAAACAAGACTTACCAACTTCATTAGAAGTGGGAGTTGGAACAGAATTATTAGCTTGTGAACTTGTCAGCATCAAGTTTGATCCTATAAAGAATATTTACATATTAAATTGCCAATTACATACTTCACATATTACGTACATTTTAACTATTTTTAATTCATATAGATAAACTCTATTGTTCTAAAAAAAGTAAAATGAGTTTACAATCATATTACCAAGAATATCAAAGATTACTCTCACAACTTAAGAATAAAAGCAAAAATAAATCAGTGGCAGGATGAAGCAAAACCATGTCAAACTACATAAGCTTGAATCCATGCAGTGAATTGTAGATTTTAGTTACGTAAAATATTATGATACTTTTACATGGTGGTAGGGTTGAGCTTGCTCATCTATCATGAAGTTGAAAATCTGGCACCAATACCTCACTCCACTAAGTTTAATATGTTTTTGCCACTTTAATTTACATTAACATGTAAGTTCAGATAAGTACATACTCAAAACTATGTCTATTAAGTTTATCAAACACTAGTAGACAATTTAATTGAAGCAATGGAACAAGAAAAACCATTATTAATGTAATAACAAGATATTTTTCACAATTTCATCCAGTCTTACTACGGACAATGTAGTATATGGTAAACCTTCAGTAAGCTAGCTTTTAAGCATAGCTACTGAAATACACCAATCAATTCTTGAGGATAGATTTTTAACATGAGGATGAGGCACATAACATGAACAGCCGCATTGAACAGTTCATATCTATGTTAATTGGTGTGATTTCGAAATGTCCTACTATTTAACATTAATCAGCCTAAAATATCCACATCAACTTTTCAGATTATGTTCAACAGATAATATATTAAGAGGAAAACACTTAAACTCACTTGTGCGTATATTGACTGTAACAGGGTGAGGAGCTCTTGACCTCATCACAAGAACTGTACGATATCGATCAGGTCTTGCATTTGTTGACCACCACGCCAGAATAGCTACAATCACGACAACGACTATTGCTGCAAATTGTACCACTTCATCACCAACCCCATCTATTAGTTGCTGCATCTTGTACTGTGGTTCTATATTTTTAAAAACAAATTGCAATAAAAAATGTTAATGTTGATATGTATACAAAACAATATTTGGTACAGCCTACAAAGATGATGAATAATTATTTACATTTGAAATATGTACAATAGTGAAAAATAACTTACGAATGTAAATAAATCTAAGCAAATTCTAAAATTTAAGTTGAATTTTAAAATTACATGTATTTTATTTTATTCATAGTAAGTTTGAGAATTACAATGCATAATAATTAATATTACCAATTTGTAAAAGCAACAAAATCTTCATAAACAACTTTCATATAATGATATAGTATGAAAATTTTATAGTACAATAATTAGTGTTATCAGTAAGCTATATTTATCACCGTAAATCTTTAAAAATTGCTTATTTACAAAAAGGTTGAAGGAAATTCATACTCCAAACTGTACTTTCGTAAATTAACCAGATTCAAGGTCATTTATTCATAAATACAATTTATGATTACCTTGGAACACCCACTTTTGTTTGATCTTCGCAGATGGCAAACAGCAGGTCTAGAAAATATTTACAATTAACTCAACGTAACGATCTCGAAGGTAACAAAACATCTCGATATCAACACTGAATTACAAAAAACTATAGTATTAAAAAATATTAATAATGAAACTATATTTGATAAACGTTAAACTATACAATTTGCAAGATAATTACGAATACTATATCGCTAAACTCACAACGAAAACATAACATGACAGCAGACAGCTGTGTTGCCAAGAAAGCAGAGCCGAAAGTTTCCTTTTTACGGATACGTACCCAGTAGTCGAAACTTACATTTCGTTTCCTATAAAGTTACATTCCCCTGACAAAAGTTGATTTTCTCAAAGATATTCTTAGTAAATATATAGCTATATCCTTTATTTTTAGTTTGATTGAATACATTTGTGCGTAAATTTCGCGATTATATTGCAACTCCTTCCACCTACATTTGTTCTTTTGAATAATAATAAGAAACTTTTTTACTCTTATTTTATAATTATTTTTTTTCTATGTTTATTAAACGCTTTGATTTATACATTCTACAATTTAAAAACAACTTCAATAGAAAGACATTTTAAAAACATATTTGATCAACCACGACAACAAATTAGCCTTAAAATTAAATAGAAGATTAAATAACGACAGAGATTTTTAGAATACGTAAGTACTTTCACTAACGAAAATAAGAGTATGGTCTATACTATTTAACTATGTACATGGATTTTTTTATTGTATATATCAATATTTCTGGTGTAAAATATTAATTCGATTTATAATGTTACTATTTTTAGAGACCTAAATTTAAATATTGAATACAGTATTTTTTTTTCTAAAGGCATCATTGTTTTAGTCATGGACCCAGTAAAACTTGTATTCCATCAATTACTCACCTTCCCTGTTACCCGTCCAAATTCCTGAAATATTAAGCTATAAGATCAATCATTATGAAAGCCCTGGAACATGTTTTTAGTCGCAGAAGAAACGAATAGCATAGAATTTTTTTGTAGTCCGATAAAGCTGTTAACACCTTGCTAGGTCAATAGCGTAGGCTAGGACTGTTGATAAAATATCGATATTTATATTTTTAAATATCGTTATTAATTACTATTCTATTTTTAGGACGATATATCGATATTAAAATTTGGATATCGGCGGTCGATATTTTTTATTATATGTATCATCATCTTCTTACATTTATCCCACCTAGGTTGAGTCCATACAACATGTTATCCTTTTCCACTGTCCTCTGTCAGATATCATCTCAGAATTCACACCTTTTATACACATGTCATTTTTCACACACTTTATCCATATCTTTTTCGGTCTTCTCTACTCTTATAACTGTCCACCTTCATACTTAAAACAATTCTAGTTATATGTCTTTCATCCCTCTTTATGACATGCCCGTATCATGCTAACCTGTTACTCCTCAACTTCTCTGTCACTGGTGATATTTTCAAACTTCATCTGATATATTCATTTTTATTCTATCGATTCTAGTTACATCACACATCTTAACAATCGCATCTCTGCTGCGTACAGTTTTCTCTCATCTGTTTCTTTCGTAAGCCACAAGCCACCTTCCCTTTGAGTGTCAAGGGGATTTTTGGATTGCAAGATACCCCAAACATCTTTCGTTATTTCCTGCATCCTGCATTTATCCTATTTTTCATGTCATTTTCTACGCTGCCGTCGTTTTGGATCAATGCACCGAGTAATCTTAGTAGTGAAACAGCTCAATATAGAAGGTATTGAGTATTTTTTTAAACTCTTACTGAAAAATATTCATTATCAGCCTGTAAGTAACACACTGCAGAGTCATAAAGGCCTCTTCTCGAAAGAAGGTATGGGCAAATCACCACGTCTGTCCACGACGTATTGGCGATTTCAAACTCTGAGAAATCCACAGTTATGTGTTTTCCCACACATAGTAGAACTATAAGCACATTTCTCAGGTTTAGATTTCCTCACGATGTTTACCGTCAGCCGAGAGTGCTACCAATTTAAATTAGTAAATGTACGCGAACTTAGAAAAAATCGGGGTTGGAATCTGCAGACATCGAAATGATATTCCACCGGTCAAACCACTAGACCACCACAACTTAAAGACTTGGTAACTGGTGGACTGAAAAATATTGGTACACAAAATTATCTTATTTAGATAAAATAATAGTGATGGCAATTAAGATCAATATGATTGAATAACATTTGTGCAAGTTGCCCTTAGAACTATAATGTAACATTTATGGTATAAGTTGTCTAACAAATATACTGGATTAAAAACTGTAAATCATTGTTAAACTGAATTACACTTAATAAAGCCGTATTTTTAATAAAGCCGTATATATCGATATTTTTATTCGATATATCGAAGCCTGATATTGTTTTTTTTTTAAAAAACGATATATCTAAAAACCCATATTTTTTAAATATCAACAGCACTAGCGTAGTCAGTTCGAGAAAAAAAAGGTTTATTTTTGTAGAGAACTGGGTTGCCAGGAATAAAAAATACACGTGGCACCGTGTACGTCAAAGGACTTTGAAAGAATTTTACTAAATGGTTTCATTATTTATTCATAGTTCTATGCTATTTTAGCCTATTATGAGTAATATATGTCGAATTTTCGCAATAAAACTTTATTAGGACGTGTGATTAAATAAATTCTATGAATTTGACAGGATTTTTATATGTCTTATAAATCATGGTAGAAATTAAGAAAAAATGGTTTTCTAATGTATTCACTTTGTACATCATTTATTACTATTATTGTGATATAATCATAAGAATTCAAATATAATCTATGCGAATTTTTATATTAAAATATTTTTCTAATATTGCTTTTTTTTCTTTATAAATTTAGATTTTTTGTTCCTCTCCTAAGTACTTGATTAGCTAAGTATTCTCTTACCCTTTTTAATCAATGATATTATAACTAAACAGCTGTAGACCCCTTACCAACATAGTATTTTTACAAAATAAATGGCCCGATATTGAACTCATACGTAAAGTAATATTCTAACGCCACACTGTCTTAGATAAAATGTGAAAGTAAGACGGCATATTCTCAATATCGGTTGTGAAAAAGAAATAGGTCGGGCAACCGTCAAAAGTAAGCTAACTAGCCAAATTTTAACAAGGCGCTGTCGAAGGGCTTTTGACGTGTCTACAGCTTTTTAATTATAATATCTTTGTTTTTAATAATAAATATTTATTTTTCCATCGATGCTTTTGGTTTAGACTGACTCAGACCGAGCTAGGCAGATTAAGAGACTAGAAAACTACGCCAACATAGTAAATCTTATCAGTATATCTATATTTTTATATGATATATTCATTTGGTATTTCGATTTCCATGATGTCATTTTTAATTTTGCAATAAAGCAGAGCACTTTTAGAAACGTTGAAATTGGTGACTATATGCTAGTTTTTATATTTTTGATCAGTTCGGATTTGATTTAAGAATATTACCACAATGAAATTTTGCATAAAATTGTCACCAGAAATACACGGTGCCTTCGTTTATATTCCGCGTGATATTGTCATTTGATTTGATGAAAGTATGATATACAGTAAAAATGGTCACTTACTTAATTGGCTATGGTTTCATAAGAGTTTCCCTTCGCCAACACCAGAAAGTGATTTTATGATTTGAACCTTTGTGTTACTACAGGACGATCGAGTACTCTGCTCTAAAATTAAATATTTATATATAATTAAATTTTAAATTCGTTTAACGTAATTATTTTTTGTATAAACTCAATTAGCTTAGAATTCTCTGATTTGCCTAATGAAAGAAATAGTACAAGTAGATAGATTGAGAAAAGAAATATATTTTTTCACTATCCAGGAAATTTCAAATCATGGTAAAATAAATAAACAAAATCAATTTCGATGACTTCATTTTATCTCTAGTTGCATCATTATTGTTTACTACATGCAGTTCTAAAATAATCTTATTTGATAAAAACTTATGGATCTGTCAATTGCATGAGACATGCTCAGATTCAAATCCGTATTTATATATAAACAGCGGATATAGTATAAATAGTCAATACAAACTCGGAACATAAATCGGAATCCGGGATATAGAATGACAAAGTTCCGTTCCACATTAAAATGTAAACATGTCCTCGTGCTAATACTATTTTGCAATATGCCATTGCTTTCATTAAAATAATTATTAAAGATAAATTGAATAACAAAAATTCAACATATTAAATTTTTAAGATTAACCATTACAAATATATAGTTATGTATTTATGTGATGTTATTGATTACGTGTAAAGAAACGTGTCTATTGCATCAGACACTTCGCTTCCATTCTCGTCGCGAATTATAGGTATTCGTAGAATTTACAGATCATTCTATAAAGAACGAGTGAATAGAGTTTACTTGTTATCAACCATTCATGCAGTATACTGTAATTTTGAGATATAGTTGTATTATTTAGTGATACGTAATTTCTAATTCAAGATAAGGACCCTAATATCGTTAATACATTACTTTTATTTTATATCATTTTTGCCATACAATTTTTAGCTTTTTGTAATTGGTCTTGCAATTGAGACCTTCCTTCATAATTGTGTCAGTGATTTAAAGATAATTAATAAATCGACATACATCGAAGAACGGTTTTAATATACTTATGATGTCCTGCGTGTACGTCCTACAAAATAATAATATTGTAAACACACATAATCACAAGTATCTTCCCAATAACAATCATTCAACGTTGATGCAGTTAAATTTTCAAAGAAGAAATATTTGTTACCAGAGAAACGACCTGAAATTTAAGACATCGCCTTTTAGAAGACATTTTAAAATGTAAGTATAACTTTTTTATTTACTCAATTATGTAAAAAAAATCGTGTCTGTCTTATATTTTTCTATTATAATGTATGTATGAAATGAATATCCATTATATTAAAACTCTTTGTTATTGTGGTCAAAACAAGTTTAAATTACGCGCCACGATCCAATAATAATATATGACGTATACGTAATATATACTACTGATGACGACATGTGTTACCTTTAATTATCTTATATACACACATTTTTATAGTGTTTACAGGTTCAAACTATTATTAAAACACTTCTAAAACATACAGGTAACATATACGTACGTATAAAACCTTTATTTGCCTTTGTAAGTGGGCTGAAATTGTCAGTTCCAAATTGTTTTATATTACAATTGTTGTCATATTTTTTAATACCTAATACTTATAAAGTGATGAAGTAATAAAATATAGTAATTAAATAACATGTTTATAAAACAACGTATATTGCATAATAATAGACACGTCATGAATCTTATGTAATTCCATACTTCGTCTTTTTAATCACTGGTCGCTTGTAAAGTGCAACTTCTATTGTTTGGAAAGTGGTATTAACTGGATCATTAAAAAGCCTATATTTTTCCCTCGTCAATTTTTTACCAATATATCGTATAGTGGCAAAGAATATTATGGGCACAATAAATATTCCGATTAATATGATCACACCCACTAATAAAAAACAAAATCTTGAGCGAAATAGGATTATTAATTGAATGCATACACAATAACAAGTTTGCTTATTACGAATGGAACACGCGAGATGGCGCCATAGTTTTAATTGAGTTGTCACGAAGTGTGTTGGAAACTTAGGTACAGTCGTATTTAAATATAATGTTGTCAGTATTATAAAATCTATTTTTAACTAAGAAAAAATATAAATTATATTTTTACATATTTATTTATTCATTTTGTCCAGGTGATGTGAAGTCAAATATTAATAATCAAATGTAGCTTTTACACCTAAAAGCTTTTTTTACAATTAATGATTTCGATTCAATATGTATAAATAATTTTTCATCTAAAGTGCAATACAAAAACAACTCTATTACTGAACTATAAAGATTTGTTTACAATCAAGAATGTATTTCTGAATCAAGGTCTCGTAAAACTTTGACATTATTAAAGTATGCGATATAATTAAACTAGCAGTCCCGGCGGACGTTTCTGCCTTGATAATAAAAAAACAATCTAAAATTCAACGGCAGCGCCACCTACCGGGTCCAATTGTGAATCTAAACCATTCTCGGATACATTCGAACACGCACACAACATTTCATCAAAATTGGTCCAGCCGTTTAGGAGGAGTTCAGTGACATACACACGTACAGAAGAAATTTATATATAACTAGCGGGCCCGGCAGACGTTGTCCCGCCCTGATTATGAAAAAATCCTTGACAAATTATATACTAAAACGTTCCTCATCAATCTCTGTATCTACCGGTGAAAACCGCATGAAAATCCGTTCGGTAGTTTTTGAGTTTATCGCGAACAGACAGACGCGGTAGGGGACTTTGTTTTATACTATGCAATGGTAATGAAGATATACAACACGTATTAAAATATTTTATTCTATTTTTGATTAATGTTAAATCAGATTTCGAGCTCGATTATTTAATTTTAATATTACATTATGAACGTATCAAAAATAATCTTTGAAACTAATTAAAATTAGGTTTTACTTAATCAACTGTTAATAAAATTAAAGGGTTAAGAAATATAGTTTTTATTCGCTGATAATCTAATATTCTGCTTAGTCTAGTTTACTTTGCAACCCTACCTCAATCTTGTACTGTGTATTATAGACACGATTTCCCTGGCACCCAGCGATTGATTTTCCTTTTTTGATGTATGGTACGGCGTGGCGTCGCAAGCAATTGGACTAAATTCATATATTCGTTTAGATAAATTCCACAAAAATAATCGATACTAATATAATATGTGTAAAATAAATAATAACCAAAGTAAATTTATACCAAATAAAGTAAATTATAATACATTTGTTTATTCATTACCTACTTTTTATCGAAGAGTATATTTTGATAATAATGTACTTAGTCTTTTTTTACAGTATTATAATTATAAATAAGGCAAACTTACAGCTTACATGAAGTAACAATAACACTAATGGAAGTAGAAAGATAATTACTTACTTATAATTTATTTTTTTGATATATATATATTTTTTTTTTTTTTGAATTTGAATTTATTTGATATAATATTAATTATATCAAAATTCGTTACATTATAAATCGTGTAAAAGCAAAATCATGTAAAACAGGTACCGTGTAAATAGGGGGATAAGTGTACTGATTGTTGAGTATGAGTTATCTAAAAGGGTGAGCTAATAATATAGTTCAATAAACTTATCAGTATACCACGTTGGACCGGTACTCCGGTGGCGGATTTAGTTTAATATGCGTCCTAGTGCACTTAGATAAGGCGTGATTTTGCTTTATAATGGTAGCTACTTATTTTTGTTTAATCTGCAATAATTATTTTGAATATTATATCGAAAATCGTCCATAAACTCATAGAACTCAATCAGTAATTTCGATTCTGCCGCGGTAGGGCTAAACTAAAGGGTAAACGCCTAAATCTAACAGTGCGTTAAACTGCTAGTTGACGCAATTTGTATTTATATTTCGTAAAATACGTCTCAGTTGAGTATATTGTATCCACCTCTGGAATAATATTTTCTGAATCAAATACACCTATCTGTAACCCAGTGCAAAGTGTAACCGCATGACTAATGAACGTATTAGTCATGTGACCTAGTTTCAAGTTATCACTAACCGTTGTTAAAAACTTATTTACTTTTATACAACTTATTAAACTATAAAGTAAATAATTCAAATGTTCGCTTTTTTCTGTACACAAATAACCATCTTTCTCGGGGTGAAGGAAAACATCTTACTTCAATGAAGTTTTTTTTATAGCATAGGAGGTAAACGAATAAATGGGGCATCTGGTGTTAAGTGATCACCACCGTACATAGACACTTTGCAACACCAGGGGAGTCGCCAGTGCGTTTCCAGCCTGTGTTGGGAGGGGGGGGGGAAGTAGATAGGGAGGAAGGGAGGTGGGCCTCCGACGCCCTCACTGACCAAACGAAACGCCAAACACCGACGAAACAATGCAAGCACTGTTACTTCACGTCGGTTTTCTGTGAGAGGGTACCCCGGGCGAGCCGACCCATTCATGCTGAAACCAGTAATAACTTCAGCGTAGCTCTACCACCTACAATTTTAGCTATAGGTTTTAGCATTTGACGACAATCTATCCCGATGTAAAACATGGTAACACAGTAAATTTAGAGGGGGACTTGCTCCCAAATACTGCTGCTGAAGCACAAAGTACTTGGCAACGTATAGTCTACCTCAGGATCGTTACTAGTCAGGCGAGCATTAGAAAAACCCTACCACCAATGTTATGGTTTAATAATGATGCTTTGTATACTGAACCCTTAGGCCTATTATAAGACTCGAAACGTATGTCGTTCTTCATCTTCTGGACTGAAAATGTTGCACACACATGATTATTGTACGTTTTACATATGTATACAACTAGCGGGCCCGGCGAACGTTCTCCTGACCTGATAATAAAAAAAACCTTAACAAAATATATGCCTAAACCTTCGTCATTAATACGACCAACACACAGACAGACAGACGTGGCAGACGACGTTGTTTTATAATATGTAGTGATACGCCAATTTCTTCTTAGATATTCGTTACTGGAATGGTTCCAGGTGTAGCACTAGAGGCTGTAGAATTGATAATAATGATCAAAGATCCGTGATACTGAAGAGTCTTGTACTGCTTGACATTTAACCAGTCATCATCAAAATTTGAACACAACATATACGGCTATTAACACGTTCCGTGCCACGTGTACCACCGATGCAGTGCAACGCGTTAAACTTGATCTTCCGGCCACGCGACGCGCCAACACGTGGCACGGAACGTGTTAACAGTGTGTTCCATTGAATTTTGTATCGCCAACATCTTACGAAACATCCGACATACAAAATTATTTACTGCTCTGAATACTTCAACCTCTTATGACTTAGGTGTAGTATTTAAAAAATATTTCCTTTAGTGCTTATCTTCATTGTATAAGGAAATCCTGAGCAAAATTTAATGCTTCTAGGACCTACCGGTTTAAGCTTTATGCTGTCTGTGGGGAATTTATAATAATTTTATTATGTAGATGTTTCGCTACTTGAGAACCGGTTCCCATTAAAGATTTTAACATTGGGTGATATTTAGAAGACATTGAATAGTATTTTTTATTCATTTATTTATGTACCATCAACATAATATTAATAAAACGACTTATTATAAAAGTTTGCTACTTCATCATTACATAGTATAAAACAAAATCCCCTACCGTGTCTGTCTGTCTGTCTGTTCGCGATAAACTGAAAAACTACCGAACGGATTTTCATACGGTTTTCACCGGTAGATAGAGTGATTGATGAGGGACGTTTTAGTATATAATTTGTCAATGATTTTTTCATAATCAGGGCGGGACAACGTCCGCCGGGCCCGCTAGTTACATAGTATAAAACAAAGTCCCCAATCGCATCTGTCTGTCTGTCTGTTCGCGATAAACTCAAAAACTACTGAACGGATTTTTATGCGGTTTTCACCAGTGGATAAAGTGATTCATAGGGGAGATTTTAGTATATAATTTGTAAACGATTTTTTTATAATCAGGGCGGGACAACGTCTACCGGGCCCGCTAGTCTAAAGATAATTATAAGAATAGAAGAGAATAAGGGACGCCTTAAAAATATAGTATTATAACCACATTCTTATGTTTTTTTTTTTCTGAGAACAGACGTTTAGGTAACACAAATAAAAGTTATATAATTATATTAACATAAGTGATTAGAATAAAATATAATAGCTTAGTTCTACTACGTCGCAACAGTCTCAAGTTGGATAGAACCTGAAAGTCAAATATGATTCTATTTTGAAAAAAAATGAACGTGAATTACTACAAATGATAAATGTTATTGTTATCTGTCATAAGCAAATACAAGTAGGTAGTTACACCGACAATACAAACCGCAAATCATGGTTATCAAGTTTTATCATAATACTTATATGACGTAGGTTTACCCAGTCGCGTCGGAACTCAATAGAGGCCCGATGGGTGGGCTATAGAGCGAATCGCCAACAATTCATTTCCAACACAACTTGGTCTGTGTGTGGGGTTTTTATATCCGTTTAGAAGTTATTGGTATAACAACAACTTAGTTATGTAAATAGATTTTATTTCTTCTTAATATCGTGCTCTACTCAATGTTATAGAGGACTAAATAGGAATATTAAAGTAGATGAAATACATTAATGTTGAGATGAATGTATTTCTTAAAAAACTTACATTCTCGTGTATGTCCGCCGATATGTATAGATTATTCATTGTACTTGAACTATGAAATAATAAAGGTTACATGTTTACTAATATAAATGCGAATATGAGTTTGTTTGTTTGTTTTTACGCTTTCACGTCTTAACTACTGATCATCATAAAATTTTGCATACAGGTCAGGGGCACAGAAAAGGACATAAGGTACCTTTCATCAGGGAAAAAACTGTTTTCGAGGGATGGGTCAAATCTACATTCACATGAGTATAGCCGCAGGCAGAAGTTAGATTATTGCAAGAGCTTATCAGGAAGGAAGATCATAACTTTATTTACATATTATCTAATTAATAGATCTGTAGTTTTGTTTGTACAAATCGGGGACTCTTTGATAGATATTAAAGATAGATAGATATTAAAGATATTCAATTTATTAAAGTTTAGACAATGTTACCAATGTAAGCGCAATAAAACTCTAACTAACGGCTACATTAGAATACATCGACTTCTATCTGTTCTATATATATTTAATATAGACGTATTATAGATATAAAAAGAAAAATTCCGAACATAGTAAAAGCGGTATCGAAATCCATTGGATAGTTTAGTTGAACTAAAAGGACACACAGACAGAAGCGACAAGGAACTTTGTTTTATGATATTTCACAATTGATATGTTATATGTATGTATACATATTTTATGCGATTTGGGATAAATGAACATGCGGGTCACCTGGTGGTATGTGTTCACTGCCGTCTATGGACATCTGCGACACAGGGGGGATCATAGATGCGTTACCGGCCCTTAACATTAGAATAAATAAGAATATAACAACCTTTTTATTATTTTTTTTTCTCTTGTAGAAATGGTAATTTTTATTTAAATAACTTTGAACTAATTCCAAAAAAATGTTGTATGCAAAAAAGTAAGTCTTATTTCAAATTTGATATACCGTAAAAATATTAATTTATTTTTATAAATAATTAAATATTAATAAGAATAACATTATGAGGCGACAATAATCACTTTATAATAAACCCATACGGAGTTACGTACGTATCTATTCATTATTAAAAAAAGATTTTTGATTATTTTAATAATTTCGATGAATCCGTGAAAGCATTGGAGGTCATTGCACCCTGGTTCATTGTCAATGTCAAGCGGGTGTGAATCACTCATTTGACCTAAAAACAATTCACCGAACGTGGTCGTGTCAATACTTGTCCCAAGAGGAAGTAAGGACTTTGAAGTAAGGATCATTGGTTGTTGTTGCTTATCAAATTGTTTTAACACGAAACGTCATTATTGATACGTTTACTTTAATATACCTATTAAATTCTGGACCATAGTTCACATAACACCTAGTTTTTGTTAAGTAATTTCTATTTAGGTATTTATAGATTTCTGAAGGTCACCCTATGTCTTTGATATTACTTATGACATTATATGTAGATTAAATAATAGTTCTTTCAGGAAATGTATATAAAATGAGAACGTACACGTAGCTTACACTTTGGGTTTTTACCATTACTGAACGCCAGACATTATATATTATTTTTTAAGATTACGACACGGTGTTTTCTGTTAAGGAGAAAGTGTGTCAATTTTGTGCTAGGGGAATTCCAAAAGAATATATGTAATTACAAATTCCTTGAACTTGTTCTAAACAGGATGTTGAGAGAGAATATAGTTGAAAAACAGGAAATAACTTATTTATTCATTTTCTATTACATACGTGTTTATGAGAACCAAAGAAATTAGGAACTAACACATCAGATTCAGTTTAAAAAAGAAACAAAAATCGTTTGCGAAGGTCTTCGCCATCGGGCGGTGAATTAATTCGATACCCTACTGCATAGATTCTATCACATTGATTAAACTCATATTGTTAAGATGTTAGTTTATTACCAAGAGTGGCAGAGTTGATCACCACAGTAATACATTATCTAAAATTGTGTTCTACTTGTATGTCATATATCTAACGTTTTCAAAAATTAATTATCTAATATTATGTATGTATCCTTCTTATCGCATACTACCCTATTATATAAATTACATACATAATCAACTAGTAACTGCGACTGTTTTCCTTAGTTTATGACTCATCAAGAAAACACCCATTTGTATTATTTTCATCTGCGTGAATTCCCAGAACTCAACTTGTGTGAACAACAAGCACTAAGATAAATACAAAAGTACGTATACATATGTATCTGTAATTAATTCATATACAGCCCGACCTCGTATAGCTACGTCTCGTGACTACATTGGACAGATTCTATTGGTTATACCAGTTGATGTCATACGAAGGAACCAATGAGGAAGCGCGATGGATATTTTTAGAATGCCAGAGCTGAGGAGGAGGGGAAAGGAAACCTAGCGTTTTACTTTCAGAGTGAACGTTGCACAATAATTTCTGTACTCTCTCGTGGCGCACGCGCCCAAATTTATTGCCAGTAATATATAAAGAAAAGCATTTTTGTGTGAACACGCGAAAATACGCCCGCTATAAAATTGTTATAATTATTTTTGTATTACTTAGGGCGCTTGAATATTAACTTTTATACGACTGAAGGCGTTACATTATTTGTTCGTAACAAGGTAAGATTTTTTTCTGTGATGCTAATACAAATTATTTAAAAAAAAAATCATCATATAATAATCAAATACCCTTATTCCATTATCAATAATAATTGTGCGTAATACTTTGAGCATAAAAAAACAGGTTATTGGTGAGCGCAAGTGCGCATGTTCGGACTTGTATCGTTTGGTGACGTTTCTGCGGTTGGGAAGCAGAAACCACCCTTCTCGAAACTGCGTCATTGTTCTTTTACAATAACATATGAATAATTACTTATTTAAAATATCCAATAACTAGTGTTTTAGGGTTAAAATTTAATTATATAAAAATATGATGCAACAATTTCCTCTTATAATTATGATGATATATCTATCGTCTAGTTTTTTCTGGGTGTTTATGACTCGTGTTGAGATTCTAAAATAAATACTTAAAAAGAGCACTGCCCGTTCTCATATTACAGATTTCTTGGTAAATGACTATGTTTTCAAATACATACCAACTATTATTTCTTATACACGTAGCTCTAAAGATAATTTGTATTATAAGTAATGTGGTTTAGACTGATAATGGGATAAATGAATTTTCATTCCCACTACACTACGAGAACCATGTGATAGTTGGTATTTAGTAATTCATAATCTAATTATAAAAGATTTCTTCAGAACCTATAATATAAAGGGTAATTTAGTTTTATACAATAAAACATAACATTAAACTACGTACCGATTAATAATCGATATTTAATTTAGGTTTCTATGTAATGATTATCATAGAGGTAATTGATAACCTATATGGAAGTCAGATAAATTACTACATACACGATTTTACCACGTAGATACAAAGCACCCACAGAGCAATAAATTCAGTAAATAACTTTTAACACTTCATAATTTTACTGACTTTGAAATCGCCACGTGCGCCCAATAATTAATTATATTATAATTTTGCTAATAAGTATTTTTTGGTTACAGGCCTACTGTCGGGAAGGTTACTTGGCTGGCTGCCTAAAGAGTTAAGATTTCAATAGGAGCTCAAGAAGAGTTCGAAAAAGTAAGTAATTGCGTTCACCTAGTTTGTTTTCTTTAATTTATTTGTTCACAGAACTCGAGGGTGCTCACGAAGAAACAAAACAACAGATACAAAAAAAAAAACTTAATAATAACTTCTTTATCTTCAGAGTTTCATTATAAAATGTACCCTATCATATAAATTTTCTATAAATAAAGAAATAGGTAACTATTGAGCAAAAACACGACATTTTTAATGTGTCGAAAGAACTTATTTTGAATAAATCTAAAACTATTGGATTATACATTTAAAGTTTTCAGTGATAGACTATAATTTTATTACAACAAATAACTGAATTACTTTAAAAGATTCTAACTAAAAGTGTAGCGTACATTTATTCTTTCATTTAAAATTTCTATTCCATATGCACTAAATCATCACTGATATTTCATGTCATAATTCTTTAAAATATCATTTAACCACTAACATAATCAATTAACAGTTAGCTGGTTTTTTGATTTTACAGATTCGCCATTTTGTGTCAAGCAATTTCTATAAATCACATGTGATGTATTTGTGTTACTTTCTGTTGTTCTTATAAATTATATATTCATATCATATTTTTACAAATGTGATAATATAACATGGCAATAAGATAAAACTATAGCAAGTAGAATCGCAAATAAGATAACCGAGATATCTACAAGGACATTCATTATGCTCGTCCATATTGTTAAAATTATTTTATGGAAATATAGGTACTTATTTAGAATGACCATTTTAAATTTATAGACATATCCAATCTTACTAATAAGATGGATACGTAAAAAAATATTTAATATAGTAAAAGTTAATTTAATTAAAATAAGAGATTAAGTAGTTATAAATATTTTAAGTTTTTAATTAAGATACCAATTTTCTATTCATTTAGTTACGGTAATTTACATATAAGTAATAAATTTTTATTTATAAATTCTTAATACTAATAAGTTTAGCAATATCTAAATATTAAGCTGTGTATTGGCGATACAAAATGGCTATTTAAATCGAATCAGCAAACGAAAATAAAGATATACTGTTTTCTATGTACGAATATAGTTATTTGTTATATAGAATTGTGTCATGAACAGATCACAAGGGCAGGTGACATAAATATGTTGATTGCATACCATAACTAAAGCAACTGAGTCGTGCTACTTTTTCTAATTTAACAGACATCCATTTGTATATATACAAAGCTACATTATAAATCTAAATTTCATTCTATATTTATGCAATCATCATTACTTCGACTAATAAGTATTCATGTCTTTTATATATGTATACATATCTATTTCTGTTACATATTTGCATAAATATAACATATACAATCATCATTAAATATTGACCTTTATACAGACATCTCTCATAAATATAAGCGTGTAAAAAAACAAATCATCATAACACCAGCCATATTAAAATTGTTCTTCTTTTTTCATAATATAACCATTATCATAAATCTTTCTTCTGCGTTTTTTTTTTTCGTATTTCATGCCAAATCTATCATACCTCATCTCGCTTCATACTATATGCACATTATGTTACGTCGTATCATTTCTGTTTGTAGTTCTATTCAAAATGGTTGCTCAAAAGATCACCTGTCCGAGTCGGAGCGACGATATCGGAAATCAGTCAAACAATTCAAACACCAAAAGATATGGTTTTTTCGCAAACGAGTCACAAGACTCAAAGTGTTTTGAAAGTGGTAGAAATAGATCGTTTAAAGGCGGAAAAGAGTCAGCAGGTGCACGGTTCGACCAGAGTAGCTTCCGACGAAGGAGCAGGAACAATGCCGACATCACCGATGCCAACGACCAGCTTTTCAGAGGTAAGGCAGAGTCCAGCGCACGTGAGTACTAACATAATATGTTATTTATTATTATAATTAAGTTAAATAAGTTACTGCTTTCATATGAGAATTACATTTAACATGAGACCCTCAATTTTCAGGGATATTTGAAAGAGGAGCCTTTATTCGAGAACGCAATGTTTCACGATACGGACTGCGAGTTCTTCCAAGATCTGGTTCAGTGGTGCTCCGCTCCCGCCAAGGAAGAACAAGCACAGACCATTGGTAAATATATTGTTATCACGTTACAGCGATAGTTCAACACCAACTACCGTGTACTCAACATTTTAAGTAGGGGTATTGATTACTGAGCCAGTACTCAATGATAGTCTTAGTAATAAAAAAAGGATATATACTTAAAAGTATTTTCAGTTCGGTTATCCAAAAAATTTGAATAGCACTGTAAGAAAGCTTTAAGTTACTAAGCTGTTCATAATATACACCGTGACTGTTTAAAGAGTGACAACCTACAATCGTGTGATAGTTCATGGTCACATTTAACATATAAAATAATAATATCAAAACAAATACTAATAAACAACAAAGATAACCTAAGTTAAAGTTTGTTCTAAGACTCTCATAAGTATGGCTACAAATTTAAATAAACCTAGGTTGAATGATCGTTGACAAAACCTGCAAGTGACGTTCCGGAGTTTATAACCTTTGATAATAAAACGGACAATAAACCCTTTTGTTTGTTCAAACTTTGAAAAATTATCCTTTGTTGTTTGGCTTCACTTTCGCTTCAGTTTTACTATACCCGACAGTCATTGACACTGCTTTAACATAGACCGGTAGAAGATTGCCTATAATTTTTGTATTTTCTAGATAACTAGGTCAAATATTAAGCACCTATTTTTTTTATTGCTCTAGAACGAGTATGAAGTACTGAGTATCCTGTAAAAATATTGCTAACGAGTAACCAGTCACCCAGCATTTTCACTAATTCCACACACCTTAGTAATATTTGTAATTAGTTATATATCAAACTTATAATAGAATTCTTGTATAAATGATTCAGTACTTAAACTAGATGTAAGAAAAATATATTAGTGGTGGTTACGTAAACAAACGAAACTTAAACAAACAGGAAGGAACGAGTGTTTAAATGCTATATAACGAAATTATTTATTTTACAGATCCTCCCAAAGAAAATGAAGACAGGGCATGTAACAACGACACTTTACATACACCGCTCTCACCGCAAGGGTGGGATGTGTTTGACGTTAATTCTTCATACCAGACAGGCTTCTATAACACAAAACCAGTAGATCCACTTTCACCCAGCATTGAAGGATATACTCAGTTTAATCAATTTTCAACTCACCAAGAGCCACACAAAGTAACATTCCAAGAACAATTTTTAGATATTAGTAAATTACCAGTTGTTCTGGGAGATTTAACGCCGGGATCCGTCCCCGATAATTCGTGGTTAAGTACAAAGCCTACTGAAGTAACAAACACATATGACACTAACTACAACAAAATGTACACACATAACACTTTGCCCTTCATTAATGAAGATGACTCCTTTGACTCAAAATTCATTACTGTAACACCGCGAGAGGTAGAGAGTAGCAATAATAATTTTATCATTTCTGAATACATTATTCGTGATGATCAGACTAATAAGAGAGATTTACAAGAATTAGGAGTACAAAAACAGGGCTCGGGCTTATCTGTAGATGTAGGAGCTCATCCTCCAGCTTGGCCTACGGACACAATCAGCACACCGGAGGTTCTTAGTTATGTTGAGCAGTTAGAAAAAGAGAAGTGTTCACATACAGCCTTGGTAAGTGGTTTGTAATATTATATACCTATATTAACACTATTATTACGAAGGAATTTTTTCGGGTATATATTGAAATGATCATAATAGATTAAAACGTTGTATTCCGTTCATATCAACATTGTAGACAATACTTTAGTAATACAATATGTTATTTAATAATAGAATCATGTTACTTATGTTTGAATAGGAATTTTAACTCTGCCTTCCCAATATATTCTTGAGAATTTGATGTACGTCCGCAAAAACTTAGGTAATCTGGATTTAGTAAAAGAAAGAAAGAAGCGAATATTGTAGTACCAGTTATTCAGCTATTTATTTTATTTGTTCCAGAAATCAAACCCATGGACAATTCAAGAACCGGGACCTGATTTAGATAGCTCTTGTTCCAAGACAAATATTTCGTCACCAGTTGAATATGAGCCCATCACTCCAAAAAGTGAATCTCATGCTGAGTCAGAGAGCGATGACATCAAACCACATCCAACCAAAAGAAGACATGAAAATAGTGATGATTCAGATGAAACTTACACCCCTTACAAAGAACAAACAAATAGAAAATATAAAAGAAGAAAACCTAGTGTACCCATTAAAGATATGATTCTAGCGCTGGAAGGGTCACAACAGTTGACGAAGGCGCGAAGAGGACGACCACCTAAAAGACGGGAGAGTACAGTCTCGTCAGTTTGTAGTGTAGATGAGAATTCCTCATCTATGTCTACTCATGAAAATAAATATAGAGAATTAAGAGATAAAAACAATGAGGCATCCAAAAGATCAAGAATGAACAGGAAACTAAAGGAATTACAGATGGAACAATTAGCTGACGAATTAGAAGAAAGGAATAAAAAATTAAGAGTGAAAGCAGAGATTCTAGAAGAAATGACGAAAAAATTAAAAGATGCATTAATGACAGCAATTTTGCAGAAATAAAATTGTTATAATTAGGTATTTCACTGCAAAGCCCATACATTGTTATTCTTGTTATAATTAAATCTATGCTTGTAGTTACATTCTTCAATTGTTTTGTATAATTAAAATCAACACTGGGTGGGATATGATCTGTCAGTGTAGAAAACTGGTTGCCATGCATGTTTAATTTTAAATTGGAGTTTACTTAATCAGTAACATTAGTATCAGAGGTGTAGTTAAGTATATAATTTACAAGGCAACTATTTAGTTAAGTATTTTAAATATTTATCATGAATGTTATAATTAAACTAAATTATGCAAACTTAATATTTTTTATGCTGTATGTTTGTATAATTATATTGCTCTTGTAAAAGAATGGACAACAATGTTCCATTTTGACTACACCAATAAGTTTTTTTAGAAATAAGCAGTTTCAAGTCTATCTATTAGTGTATCTACTATTGAAAATGACTTGTCACAATCATGTGATTATTTTGAATGGTTTGAAAGATTTCAGTTTATCTATTCTTGTAGTGTTATGAATGATGAGAAAAAAAAAATAATCTAATAAATTACAATCACCTAATTCTTGCATGGTAGGTGTCTATAATGTTTTATTACTTGTGAAATAAATGGTTTAAATAAATTATAATTATTTTTATTCTTATTAAAACTTACCTTTTAATTTCTTATATATGCTAATTTATTTCTCACATTAGTTAGAAAATCGTGAACATTTGGAACAAAGTTATAACAATGTATAGTCCGTATCATAGTCTTTGGCCACTTGAATATAGCTTTTTATGTGAATAAACCTGTTTATATGAATTGAGCATACATATAACATTTTTGCAAAGAATTATAAATAAAAATGAACAGACAGTAAAAGTTTAAATATTCAAATCAAAATCCTCTTTATTCAATTTAGGCCCTGAGAAGGCACTTATGAACGTCAAAACTACCACCGCTTCAGAAAATAACCCAGTCATCGAGAAGAACCGGCAAGAAACTCGATCTGGTTTATCTTTTCATAATAACTAACATATTTTTTTATTATTACAACATAATAGACACATAAAGCTACATTCGTTTTAAGTGGTTGCACAGAGAGAGGCGTCACTTCCAGACGTCACTATCGTTCACATACTGATCCACCCTGTAATAACCTTTATGTATTAAGACCCGCTTGACATAACACTTGGACCTACTATCCGGCAAATCGGTAATTTGAAACATTACTGAGGTAATAAAATAACAGTAAAAACCAGAAATAGACAATAGTAGTCGAACAATAGAGTAACATACAATGTTAGAATATTAACAGTTCACCACATCATTTATTTAGCAGTTATAATTAAATCCAAATAACATTTCATCATCTGGTTAATGAGTTTTGGGTGATCGCATACTTTAAGTGAATGATCTCCTTATGCAGTATTTGTTTCTATCTGTAGAATATATGTTATAGCATATATTGTACAGGTGTTATGTATGTTACAATACCGTTATTGTAAATAAAATACATACTTAATAAGTAAATACTGTTTAATAAACAATGCCTTACACAGAAACATCATTTTTCGAAATGGATGGGTCTTCTAATAATAACAAATATAAACAAGATAAAGAAAACAATGAAAATAGCAATAACATGTAATTAACAATAACAAAACTATTCTGAATGCAACTGTACTACAACTAGTAATGACAGGATTCATGTGTCAACGTGGGTGCAATAGGAGGCGAAATACGCGCGCGGGCGAGCCTGCTCCCCTTTCACCTCAGCTTACGTTCCGCGGGTACAATGGTACCTACATTTGTGTTCCGCGCATCTACTTCAGAGCGGTTAAAAAATTTAACGCAGTCTATACATAAACTATCTTAATTGAGAAGTTAAAGTTAGAAATGAATAATAAATATTTTTTACGAATAGAAGGGATTATATCAAATAATAAAGAAACTAGGAGATATAAAAGTCTATTGACGAAATGTAACGAATTTAACGACTTCTGTTTGAAAGGTTGAAAAAAAATTAGCAAGAAATGTAACATAGTACTCACCAATCGGTGAGAAAAATATCGTAGAATAGGATAGTGTTTTTGTCATCGTGCTCGTTTCAAAATCTGTTTTTATTTTTTAAATACATATTACAGATTATTAGACACAAAGACCATACATATACACAATGTAGCCGATTACCAGTAAAAGTAGTACAACGCCAATGTTGCGATTATTTATTCAAACTTTTTAGTAGTACAAGAATAAAAATCTATACTATGTTCAGATTTTTTTATTCACCTACGGATCAGATTGTTCAAAACTTGGCAAAATACACAATACATCAAAACTAAGGGTAGGACTGTTGATAAAGTATCGATATTTTTATTTTAAAATATCGATATTAATTACTAATATTTTTGTAGGCGATATATCGATAAAACGATATTAAAATTTAGATATCGTCGCTCGATATTTTTTATTATATACATCATCATTCTCTTACCCTTATCCCACCTAGGTTGAGTCGATATATTATGGTTTCCTTTTCCACTCTCCTCTGTTAAATATCGTCTCAGAATTCACACCTTTTATACACATGTCATTTTTCACACACTTTATCCAGACCTTTTTCGGTCTCCTATACTGATACTAGATATATCATTACATAGTATAAAACAAAGTCCCCTACCGCGTCTGTCTGTCTGTCTGTTCACGATATACTCAAAAACTACTGAACGGATTTTCAAGCAGTTTTCACCAGTGGATAAAGTGATTCATGAGGAACGTTTTGGTATATAAATTGTTAAAGATTTTTTTTTAAATCAGGGCGGGACAACGTTTGCCGGGCCGGCTAGTAATATATATTATTATGATATACAATTATGATACTTTTACTTTTACTACAATTATGATAATATAAAATTATGATACATCAAAATATATATATCAGTTCTAGTTACACCATACATCTTAGCAACTGCACCTCTGCCGCATACCGTTTTCTCTCATCAGTTTCTTTCGAAACCCAGTATGATGCATGCATGCATGAAGTGTGACTAGCCTTATAATAGTTTTATACACCTTCCTCTTGCTTTTCAAGGGCATTCATGGATCTCAAGATACCCTAATCATCTTTCGCCATTTCGTACATCCTGCATTTATGGTATTCCTCCCGTCATTGTCTACGCTTTCGTCAAATATTCATCATCATCAGCCTGTATGTGACCCACTGCAGGGCCATAGGCCTCTTCCCGAAAGAAGATATGGGTATAATCACCACACCAGCTCACGACACTTTGGTGATTTCAATCTCAGAGAAATCCATAGTTGTATGTTTTCCCACATATAGTAGTACTACAAGAACATTTCTCAGGTTCAGGTTTCCTCACGATGTTTTCCTCCACCGTCGGCTTATGGTAACACCAATGAAAAAATCCCTGTTACACGCCGGAGTTCCAACCTGCAGACTTCGAGATGATATTCCACCGGTCAAACCTGTAAACCACCACTACTTAAAAAACTTGGTAACTGATGGACTGAAAAATATTGTTACACATAATTATCTTATTTAGACAAAACAGTAATGATGACATGTAAGAACAATATGATTGAATAATGTTTGTGCAAGTGGCCCTTAGAACTGTAATGTTACATTTTAAAACATTTACAGTATAAATTGTACAATTAATATACTGGATTAAAAACTGTTAATCAATAAATAAGCTGATTTACAATTGTTTTTTTTAATAAAGCCGATATATCAAAATATCGATTTTTATTCAATTGATTGAAGCCCGATATTGATATTTTTATAAATATGGATATTTCGAAAATCCGATATTGAAAAAATATCAATAGCCGTAACTAAGGGATGCAATTATTATAATCGATACCAAACTATGAATCGAAACAGTATATCGATCTCTGACATAATAAAAAGGGCGATTCGATTTTCTCTATTTAGATAATTTTTAACTTAATTAAACATAAACATGATATACGGATATGATTTCTATTCTTCGTTTATCCTCGACACATAAAAGGTTGGTTTGCTGCGGTATAAGTAATGCTACAATTTTAAACGTATACTTACAGGTTATTGAACTTCTAGGTTTCTACTTTATTTTAAAAATAACGAAAATTAATATTTGGGATGTAAAAAAGATTTGCAATTCAGTACTAGATGATAATATTTAATATGCTATAATAAAGACAAACAAAAATTATGCTATACTATTATAATGTTGGGGGTAAAGTGGGAGCAGTGTCTCGCATGCCATCGGGTATAGGGAACCATTCGCTCTTCTTGATTTCTTTTTGAAGGTTTCATTTCTACCGCGTGTGGACAACATACAAATGCTTTTTTTGGTATTATTACTATGATCAAATGGTAGAAATTAAGCAAAATGAAATTGGTTTTCCGAATACGTATTCTTATTTACATTTCCTAGTTCTCTTCTTTATAATATTTTATAGATTTCTACATATTACTAAAGCATGGAAGTAGTTTTTTACAACATAATATTAACAGCATTGTATTTGAATATTATAGCGCTGCCTTGTGTTTTACTGCAAATAACAAAATGGAAGGTTTTTTAATGTTTAGTACTGAGAACTATGTATAAATTATATAACGTTGAACTTTATAATGTTCTTTAACCAAAAAATTAAAAATGTCTTTTTACTTTTGCTTTGCAAAATTATATGAAATTATATTTTATTATGACCTCATTAAAATTAGATATGATGAAACATCGGTTACTATGGGTTATTTTTTTATACAAATAAATAATTAAGAGATCGATTTTTGATTAATGGATCTTCTTGACCTCAATGTTTTCATGAATAGATTCCACAAATCACAATTCGAATCGATTTCTTTCGGGAAGAATCGTTATCTCTAATCAAAACAATCTGTGATAGAATTACTTTATATATTTCTGCGTCTAAATACACTCATTACGCTTAACGTGAAACAAAATTTTCTGGGTCCGTATTTTAATATAATGGCTTTATCAAAATTATCCATAGTTTTTGTGAAATCTGAAAATCATGTTATTTCTAATTTAACTTGTACACAATAAATAAACTTGTATTCCCAATTGATACACTATAGGTGGTATAAAGCAAATTTATGAACCTAAATCTAAAATGTTGATGGTATTAGACGTACAACCACGTTTCTATATGGCATTTCAACAGTATAGTTAGATTAAAGAGATCAGATTTTATATTATTAACGATAACCCTAGATGTAATTGATTGGTACTTTAGTATTAACGGCACCGCAGTATTTGTCTTTGTTTCACAAATGTAACGTAACTTAATCGAACCAAAACGGGAAAATTGAGAAAAATACATCGGTTAAGTTGTTAGACTTGCGAAAAAAGATAATGCGAGTCGGCAGTTTCGTTGAAGAAAAGTAGTCATGTGTACGGAGCTGGTCATTTACTTTCCACGTAGAACGACCAAATAACTACTATAGCAAATCTCATAATCATTAGAGTTTTAAGAAAATGCTGACATTTGTTAAATTATTTAAAATCATGCTATATACCTGTCATACTCTGTGAATTTACCTACAAAATAAATACCTAATTATTCACGTTCGGCACCGGCAACAAAAAATCTTCATGTATTTAGGCGTATACCAATGCAATGAATGTAAATATTCGTAATGACTGGCAGTACTATCAATTTGTAATAAAATGTTTTGCAAAGATGTGCAGTTTCCGTAACTGATCTGATGTCGTAGTCTGATGGCACAGAAACAACTTGTAAATGTTTTGAAAAGACATGCAATCATGTAACCAATTTGGCGTCTTATTATGGAAAGCACTTGCCAAACATGGGTCATTAAAAATAAAATACTCTCAGGCTTTCCTTCCCTTTTATTCAACACAAATTAATGAAAGATACAATTGTGATTGAAAAAATGTAATTTATTTATAATTCAGAACACGATGTACCAAAACAATAATCATATTATACATTTTTTTTCACGCAAAGAGTAAATATATTGTGTGAAAAATTGTACAAATTTTAATTTATATTCGGACTCTTTTTTTATATTCAAATTTCATGTTACAATGTAGCTGGAAATATAAACAAAATATGTTTCGCAATACTCCTATCATCGTACCCCTTGATTATTATAGCGAATTTCGCGTGTATACATAAATAATACATTATACTACTAACCTAAAACAACTAAGTATTTAACATAAGAGTTATATTCTAAAATAATATAATTATATTGAAATAGCAATAAATGGTCCTGATGTTCATTCAGTAAGTATATTAATTAAATTAAATCGCAACATTATAAAAGTCAAGAAAATATTCACAAAAAATTCAGCCGAAGCACCTATTACACCAAAATTATAATAAACCAGAAAACTTGAAATTTTAATCGATTTTCGAACAATCTAGTTTCGCGATCTTTTAACACTATATTATTTAACAAACCCATAGAAAAATTTACACCAATCAGTACAATATATGGTCACAAGTATGAGCCCCAGCCTTCATTGTAGCACATTTCAAAATCCTCGACAATGTATAAATTATATCAGCAGAATATTTTATGGAAGCTTACTGTTGAAAGAGACAATAAAGGCTGGGGCAAAATTCGAAGCAGTGTGATCATTCAGCGACACCCTTAACAATACACGTGTTCACACTGGATTAATTAATTGAGTTCTATTACATAGCACAAATTTAAGATCGTCCATGTGCTCTCAGAGTCCCGTGATGCACGTTATAACACTTGTTACTCTAAATTTACACTTTACACTCGAGTCAACCGTAAGAGGACACTGTAATATAACGTACACTCGAATTGAGGACCCGTTAATCTGAACCATCGTCGTCGGCGGCTTCAAGGAAGGCGAATTTATTTGATGCAACAAAGTTCTGTAAAATATACATTTATTTTATATCTTTATGAATGAATACACAAGCTTTCGGTTCCCTTGCACTAGCGGTTTCGCTTGTGCTAATGTACATTTTGAAAATAAAATACAACCCATGTTAAGCTTTGATAATATTGCTTTCTATAGGTCAAAGAATTTTCGAAATTAATTTAAGTATTTTTTAAGTTTATCCATTATAAAAAAAAACATATGTACAGTTCATAAATGGTAGAAGTGAAAATCTACAATAATGTAGTCAATCTTATACTCCTGCCTGTTAAATCTTATAGATATATGTTTCTCTCTATTAGTGCCACTTTTTCATTTCATCTCGTTTGAAATCACAATGAGACTATAAAAGTTTTCACTACAATGATAAATAAATTGTTCTCTTTATAATAGTATAGGCAAAAAATATCTTACTAGCTTAGCCTGCAGCATCACTAGCCTTAATTTTCAGAATGAAAGCTACCGTATGTCCTTTTGTGTACTTCTGATAAATGTATGAAAAGCTTAACGATGATTTGTTACGTAGTTAACGCGTGAAAGTGTAACAAACAAATAAACTTAGCTTCACATCACTACACATTATAAAACAAAGTCTTCTGCCACATCTGTCTGTCTGTTCACGATAAACTCCAAAAGTACTGAACATAGTTTCATTTGGTATTCACCAGTAGATAAAATGAGGAAGGTTTAGGTATATAATTTGTCAAGGTTTTTTTTAAGTGCGGGACAACGTCCGCCGGGCTCGCTAGTTATAGGCGGTAGAGGCACGCTGAGGATATAACTGGTTTTAGTCCCCTCTCATAACCCCTTCCTCACCAAACACAACCTAGTAAAGCACCTGTGACTTCCCTGGGGTTGTTAGTATCTATGGACGGCGGTGATCACTTACCATCAGGTGACCCGCCTGGTTGTTTGCCTTCAATGATATATATATTTAAAAAATGTATATAATATTCGTTTGAACTGAAACTTACCGGTTTTTCCTGTTCCTGTAATTTCGGCAAAGGTTTCTGTTCGTCGTTGTCATCGTCGTCGCGGCGGTCCCGCGAACGACTGGGCCGAGCGCGTCCGTTGTGTTGTTCCTCGTCCGGTTTACTACGGTCGGCCTGCGAGTCTCCATCCCTCGAGATGTGCCGCCGTTCGCTAGAGGCGTCCGCGTCGCGGGAGTCACGCCTGTTGCCCGAGTAGTCGCGCCTGTTGCCTGAGTAGTCTCGCCTGTTGCCCGAGTAGTCTCGCCTGTTGCCCGAATAGTCTCGCCTGTTGCCCGAATAGTCTCTCCTGTCGCCTTCCCTATAGTCGCGCCTGTCTCCCTCCCTGTCGCCGGAGGTGTCGCGGTGGTGCTCTCTGTCGTCGCGCCTGTCTTTATCGTCCCTATAGTCTCGCCTGTCCCTATCGTCGCGCCGTTCTTTATCGTCCTTCGAGTAGTCCCGGCGGTCTCTGTTGTAGCTGCGAGAGTCCCTGCCGCGATCATCTGCACAAGGTACAATATATACATATATGTATAGAGATATCACTCTTTTTCTTTAAATCAGCATCTAGGTATTTGGATTACAACTTATTACCTGCAATCTGTTGACATATATACATAATGCTATGCATGTTGTATACAAGCTTTTAATAATTTATATTTACAATGAAAATATGTTAATCTATTTCAAGGAATTAACACATTCCATGTAACCTGTACCACCAGTGGTACACAATATGATAACTATTGAAAACTAAAGAATCACTTATGTCATGTTATGTGTGATGCTGTAACATAATATTGTGTGATAATATGTAACGTAATCCGGTGAAGATGTGAAGGCATACCAGGGCAATAGCATCGCCAGTTAGAAAAAAAAAGTATGATAATGCATCTACCTCTTGTCAAAATATGAAATGGCCTGAAGGAGATGTCAGGTAAAAATCGCTTGGCATGAAACATATTTATTATGAAAGTAAATGAACATCTACTTAAAAGAAAGAAGAGTATAAGAACAATACAAATTATGTAACGTCATAAGGAGTCATCTGTTTGTGCATTTGAAAATGTAGTCACTTAGATGATTCAATAAATAATAATTTTACTATTTTAGTTAATTACTTACCGCGTCTCCCACCAGCACGACGTTCACCGGAATGATCGTTCTGTAAAAGGCACAATAAGTAAATTAATATTACGGTCATAGAACATGGACATTTGTAATGTAAATGTAATGTAATGGATGTTATGGATGGCTTCTCTGTGAAGGCACGCAGTGCCCTTAAAGGGGATTTAGAAAATATCGAAAAATTGCCATAAAAACTTAAAGTTTGAAACAAAAAAAAAAAAAAAGGAAGAAATATCAATCATGGTAATGTTTACAAGAGTTTTGGATTTACGAAATCTAATCTTTTTGCTTGAACAGTTACGGGTCGGGTCTCTGTAAACTAAAGCTCAGACGTAGGGCACTAAAAATATCAAAGTCGCAATTTTACAAAAAATTAAACGGTATTCGATTTCTCTAATGAAAAGCAAATGCAAAATGAAATACATAAATGAACTTTTTAGTTTGAGAGTAAATTGAATAAAACTGTTTTCAATGTATGGGAATTAACAATTCGTGATTTTCGTTCTGAAACTTTTACAACAGTATCGTACGATTATATGCCAAAGTACCCAATAACGGGGTGTATATTTTTGCACTTTTTGAGATACAAAAAATTATGAACCCTAAAAGAGAAGTAACAAAAAGGCCTTCGTATATAACCGAATATAACTAACTTACCCTCCTTCCCCAACGTTCTTTTTCTTCAGTAGCGCGTCTCGCTTCCTCTTCCTGTTTGCGAAGCCGCTCCTCTATTTCACGCTCTCTGTAACATAATTATATGACAGTAATATAAATATATGTTTACAAGTCGTTTGTTTACAACTGAATACACTAAATAATAAATGTCGGTATGGAGCGACTAGCTCAAGCACAAAGCCATGAACTAGTGTCTATTAACCCTTTAATCTAGCACTATGGTTATATTATAAAAGTCAAAACATAAAGATTTTAACTTTTATTTCAAGTGCAAATAAACTTAACTTACGATCTGACTTTTCTTATGTTAATAGTACATAATTAAAGCGAATTAATAATTACATAATACATATATGAATGTACTCACTTTGCAGCAGTATCAACAGGTTTAGCAGCTCCAAAAACTTTTTCAGCTGAAACTGGCTTCGGTGCTACCTTCTCTGGTTCTTTTTCTTCCAAGAGCGCTCCATCGGCTGGTTTGGTTGGTGTTTCAGTCTCACGAGGTACAGTGCGCGGTAATAGATTCAGCTTTGGACGCTCTCTGGGCTTATCTGTTACAAAATTACAAGACAAACTAAAAATTACTTCAAAAGATGTTTACGTCGCAAATTCTGAAACTAAACTCTTGTGTCATACTATTGATCTTAATTATATTACATGTCGGAGCAGCCTAAAATGTAATTATTCAGTCCATCAATAGATATATTTCTATATACAATTAAGGCATTTAGGGACTAAATTAAAAAATGTATAATACATCCGGTGAAACATAGAAAATAAATTACAAACGTGTCTGTGTCTATCTAATATCTGTGCAGTACAGTATATTTCCAAATATAAACTATTTATTTTTCTACCTATTACTTATTGCAAATTTGTTTTCATTATGGTTTTCAAATACTATGACCTGTATTACAGAAGTAATTATGCTGTTGGGGATTTTGATAAAAAATAAACCAAAAAAGAAGAAATAACCTATTACCTGGTACGTAACGTATGATGTATTTTTAAAATTTTTCCAGAAAAAAATTTCACTTAATTTCTCTATAAGTAAAAATATTTACCGTCTCGTGGAGGAGGATCACGTTCACGATCTCCGAAACCTCTTCCACCGAAACCTCTGCTTTCTCGCCCACTGTCCAGAAATGAATATTTTACATTTATTTATTTAAGGTACACAACACTGAGTTCAGTGAACAAAAATGGACACAAACCCTTTTATATATGAACACAGTATGCCTAATATAAGAAGACAAAGTCATAGCATTACAACAAAGAAAAATTAAATTAAATAAAGCATTTAAATTTAAAAAAATCCAGTCGAAGCCAAAGAAACACAAGGAAATATATCGAATTTGAAATGTAAACTATTACAAAAATACAAAAACATGCAATACAAAGTGCATTGTTGGCCTGCGTTAGTTCTTGCTAATGGTAAATGAAAACTTTAGATTCTTTATTATATAAAAAAAAAATTAAACTATATTGTACAGGTTTATTATTTGATTACAATCTCAAAAGATGTCAAAATATAATCAGGATGTTAAACTTAATATGAGCTTGATAACAACTTTTCAACTTGAAGGAGACTAATGTTAGTTAGTGAGGCAGTTATTAAAAAATGTCTTACAATCACGCAATTCTTTCATCACAATGTATTCCTTTTTTCAAATCTACTTTTTCTTTTAGTTCAAATCACCATGTTCGAACACAAATTACTATACGATATGTAAGAATGTATGTATGTACAAATGTATGTAAGTGCATCAATTATCAACAGCTGTACCTATTTGGATAAATGCTTTTTAGTTGCATTTATAGTAAAGACAAGGTTTGCGTGAGAAAAATGTCGAAAAAATCATAGAGAAATTTGGGTTAAAAAGGTGACTGAGAGAAACTGAATGCAGAACATATTCAAAAATATTGACAGAATTGACGTTTTGCTATCATTTTATTTCATAATATAGTCGTACTATAAACTACATTTGTTGTCATTTTCTTCAGTAGTACACACGTGCGAAGTCGTAGCCTAATGATACCAACTAAACTAAGCCGCCTTCAGTTTAAATGGCAACTTCAAGATTTATTTTTTCTAGGTAAATTGAGATTTGCACAAGTATTCATGCATGTAAAATTATACAACATACTGTAATGATAATTCATTATGTTCCCATATGAATTTATATTGCATACTTTCAAATTCTTATTAACAATTAATGTGTAACATGGAAATTAGTTTGGATGTATGAAATTAATTGGAACAATAGTAATTAATGCTGAAAAACATACCCAAATCCTTCACGATCAGCAGCACGAAATCCATCACGACCTCCATAGCCACGATCTCGACCACTGAAATAAATTTATTTATTTAATAAAAACAGAGAGACAAAGTCGCACAGATGGTATCAACACACAGTACAGTATACAGATTACAAATTTTCTGATTTATCAACACATCTAGTTATGTATGCCATAAAAAATCTAATTAAAGTTATTTCGAAATACACATAAAAGAAGTTAACGCTTTTTCATTACGTAACGATTTTTGTCAGTCAACTCGTCCCACAAGCAGTGTTAAGAGATTTTGTTTTGTAATGTTGGTTACTCTTTCCCATTTCTAGACCTTCCCACGCAATCCGCGAACTACATAGTCAGTTCGGTTCTAGATCTCTAACATGCTGATCGATTCTCAAAGTACAATTTATTTTAAGTGATTTAAAGTATAATAAAGTACATATAATAAAGTATTTTATTGACCGCTTTGGAAGTGCCTGGATAAAAGTTCCAACAAAAAATACATACCGATCACGATCCTCTCCATAACGTTCACGTCCAAAGGAGTCCCGGCCTCCATAGGGTGCACGAGCTGGTTCTGCGGGAGCAGCTCGCTCCCCGTCGCGCCAACCGCCAGGACGATTCTCCGTACTTGCTGAACATATGAAAATCACATTCTACATAAAGCATCTCTCATTTAAAAAAACTTTATTTGATATTAAATAAATTTTGCAAAATCATTCCAATATCTAAACCGTGGCCTAATTAAAACTTGTTACTGTATAACTTAAGTCACAAGTAAAAACTTTGTACAATTATTATTTCAGTTTATGAATTCTTTTTTTTCTCTCGAAATGCCTGGGTATTGTCCTAGCAAGGTCTTAACAAGTTTACCGTACTAAATTAATTCTTATTACTACACATCAGTTTATAATATAAAAGTATAGGCTGACATGAGTTTGTATGTTGTCTTACTTGTAAGGCAGTCATATGATATGTCTGTCATTACATTTCAAAATGAGTTAAATCCAATTTTAATGATTCATATAACATGTTAATTTATTATGATTTCCAGATTCTATACACTGAGAATAAAGTGCAAATCTTGCTACCCATAAGGTTTTTGCTTTTTGAAGTAAAACTTCTTTATGCGCGACTAGAAGGTAACTGGACGACAATGCAACGAAAGTCCGTGACGGCAGTATGGCGTCACGTTTCTGTACCATCCGGTTTTTAAATATTTTTGATTTTGTCAATAAATAGTTTATAAACATTTAAATCAAAAATGTTTGAAAAATAAAAATAATTTATAAAAAATATTAAATTGAAATTTGAATAATAACAAAAAACACACAACAGAATTAATTATGTATATACGGGCGCGCGACCGTGCTGAGCGTGGTTTCAATGTAAGTAGTAAGTAACAAATTAAATCAAGTCTTCTTTATCTGTATAATACAGGAAATATTATTAGCAACTCTGTTATAAAGTACATAAAATATAAAAAAGTATGAACAGATTACTATCATAAGTAACAAATTAAATTAATTATGATTTAATAGAAGTTTTGGTTATGTTTAATTATTATCAAAGTTTTACTTCAATCGTGTGTGACGGTTACACGCACTCATTTTTTTTACGATCCTCATGTTATGTACAAAATTTGCAGATCTTGAAAAGGAATGTAATTTTTTTGTTTTTCTAATCTTTATTTAATTTAGGGCCTTAGGTCCACAAAGAACATGTCAGTCCCATCGTACCGTAATCTTAGTATATTCACAAAAGAGAATTAAACACAAACTTTCCTTGTATCTTGGCTTCCTCACTTGCAAACGTACAATATTAGGAATGGTTAAACTTGGACTTAGCCCTATTTTGAAATGTAAGGACTCATGTATTTATTTTATTATCGACTTAAGGGTTTATTTTGTTATTGTCTGCTAAACACAAAAAATTAAATCCCAAGATGGGTTAATCATAAAACATTAAGGCTATCATCTGTAACAATATAAAATATTTCGTCCAAACTTAGATGGGATAAAACAGGAAAAAGTAAACTACAAACAAAATCTATTTTTTTTTAATTGAAATTATTTGGCCAAATCCTGACCATTTGTATGGCCGTATTGTATTAAAAGTTACTCAGACTGAGGGAGCAAGCTAAAGACTAGTCTGAATTGAGTTACGTTATAATTTCGTGTCACAGATTAAACTAAAAATGCAGGTCACGAGGGATTCCAATGGCCTGGCGGATTGCGTCTCAACCGTATGGCGTCCTGGACATAACCCGGTAAGCCTGAATTTCTGGTGCCCACGTCGTCGCTATGAGCAACGCCCCCTTCTAGAGGGTACATGTGCCAACAACGCACTACGACCTTTACTCAGACCTTCCCGAGACATAATGAGTAACTAAAATCATCAAATTACTGTTAATATGTAAATTATGAGAGATATATCTATCATGATTAATACCAAAAAAGAACCCTTTTTATTTCATAGAAGTTGTAATTTATGAATTATTCTATTCACATTTTAGAAAAGGTTCAAACCATTTTCTGTTAAATAGATAGTGGAGAGAATTTGTAGTTTTTTTTTACTATATATACAAATAGAAGAAAGGCATTGAACCTGATAAATATTGATGATCTTTGTACTCTGTATGTGAGCCCCAAGTGTGACATTAAAGCTTGCTCCCCGATCACAATTAATAATCAGATTATTAATTATGAATCATCACTGCAACTTTAAGGGTGACAAATATGTCCAAATATTATTTTAGATACTATATAGTCCACAGGCCTTTGAATAGTTAATTGTAAAGACCAAAAGGGTTACAAATAATTTGATCAGACGTTAGTACAGGATTAAAAAGGAAATCAAGTATTACTGGTTACGTGAACTCAAGTGGCACCCATATATTTATACCACGTTAATACATTTAGTACATAAATTGTGCTGTGTCACTGTGTATCCAACCATTATTCAGAAGAGTTGCGTTTAACAATTTTCATTGACCCCAATGAGAGTGTTACAATTTGCAAGTATAGTACTGAAGTATTGATTATGAAGTTAGTTATTATTTATATAGATTTAACGCATGCACAGCGCACATGGGCATCTCATCACAATCACAGTATACGGAGCTGGACTAGGATATCTAGATAAATGTATTTTTACTTGACCGAGCAGAAGATAACACTTTTCCAATGTATGTATATTTCATTGGTGAGTCGTACCATTATAAGGGCTTAATGAATTCTGTGTAACTACTTCTATGTCAATCACAAAAACAGGAAAGACAAAAATAAGTAAGTATACAACAATATACGCATCTGAATGAATTGTTCATATCAATATATCTAAACAAGTCTTAATATTTTACTTTTCTATGCATAATTGAGTCTTCATATTTCAATGTGCACAAAGTCCAATTTTCGCCATTCATGTTTTCAAGTTGTTTCTGTATGATCCGCTGTATAAAAATTGAATATAATAAAAAACTTTACAAACAATTAAACATGGACTTGGTTCATTTTGAAATATAAGAACTCAATTATAGGCACTTATACTTTGTTAAAGCTTGAACAATATGAAGGAATATATAGCATATAATAAGAATATAAATCTAACAAACTTTTTAGACTTTTAGGCATAACCAATAAAATACATTTCAATCATTTTTAAATATGCATGTCTGTCTGTTTGTTTGAACATGCATCACTGCTAAAGTACTGCGTTCACGACATAACCACCACATCATAATTTCATTAAAATCGGTTCATTCTATCAAAAGTTATTGTAATTTTAATGATGACTCGAAATAAGTACGAGACAAAAGTAAATGAACTTAACACATTCAGATGACTTTATTAATCACTGTTTTTTGGCTAAGGGTTCCACGCGGACGAAGTCGCGGGCACAGCTAGTAATAGAATAAATATAGATTATACGCGGACGAAGTCGCAGGTACAGCTAGTAATAGAATATAGATATATTATCTATATCTATCTACTTTATATATATATATGTATATCTATGGATTCCTATTTGAGCAAGTTCTTTTTTTATAGACTTACATTCTCTCTCGCGATCACGTTCCCCTCTATCCCTGTCTCTTTCACGATCCATATTGCGGCTTCGGGCTTGTGGTTCGGGCATAGCCCGCGGGCCCGACCGCCAGTCGCCCATCGTACGTTCCGGGTCGTATTCCCTGTCACACAATATTCAGTAATAATACAACCAAATGAGCCCAAATATACCATAAATAGCTAATGTTATGTTCCCCATATTCCTAGAGACCAGCGACTATCAAATAATATGTAACCTAAAAATCTATCAAAAAAATAACTAACTGACACACTGGGGCTTTGAAATTTTGCAACCCGCATGCAAATTTTTATCATCATCATCAGCCTGTATGAGACCCACTGCAGGACCATAGGACTCGTCCCGAAGGAAGGTATGGGCGTAATCACCACGCCAGCCAACGACGTATTGGCGATTTCAAATTCTGAGAAATCCACAGTTCTATATTTTTCCCACACCCAGTAGTACTACGCCATTTCTCAGGTTCAGGTTTCATCACGATGTTTTCCTTCACCGTCAGCCGATAGTGTTACCAATTTAAATTAGTAAATGTACGCGAATTCCGAAAAATTCGTTGGTACATGACGGGTTTCGAACCTGTGAACATGGAAATAATATTCCACCGGTCAAACCACAAGTCACTACGACCTTTATACTTTAGACCACCAAATTTCTATACTACTAACGATTTTTGGAAATTCAACCCCTAGAAATGAATTACACAAATAGACATACAGTAAAAGCAAGTCAATAAAGACTTGGTGACAAACAAAAGTCCACACATCATATCCAAATACGTTCACATTAGATCTGGATAAAAAATTGTGAAAGTCGAGTTTTATTTTCTTAACATACAAAACTTCTAGTAACATTTGCTACAAATTACATTTGCTACAAATTACATTTGCTACAAATTTGCCACATTGCATTATGTAACCCCATAGATTAAACACGAGGAATGTTGTTATATTTATGTAGGCATTTTAATTTTTTAAATAAAAGTCTGTATTTTTTTATAAATAATATTTTAAAATGTCACAAGGAAATAAATCTTGGAAAATTCTTTTACTAAAAGAGATCATTCAAGCATTACGTAAACAGAATTTGTGTATTTTCTGACCGTCCCTCATCTTGATCAACAAAAATTACGAATTCTCTTAAGCTCCCATGTTTACGTAAACATTTTTATATATAAACATATAAACTAGCGGTCCCTGCGGACCTTGATCCGCTTGGATAACAAAAAAAAACCTTGACAAATTAAACTTTCGCCATGAATCACTTTATCTACTGGTGAAAATCGCATGAAAATTCTTTCAACAGTTTTTAAGTTTATCGCGAACAGACAGACGGACGTGGCAGAGGACTTTGTTTTATAATATGTAGTGATATGTTTTAAACACTTTTGGTTTCCTTATTAACTCATTCAGTTACTAGAAATAAGGAATTTATAGTCTATAAAGGATTTGACTGGTGCCGTGATGGTCGACCAGTGGATAAGACCACACACCTCAGAAATCAGACCTACACATCCAGATCTCTCATGGCTTATGTCATCAAAAATAAGCAAAACAAAAACCCCACCCCACCTATTAGTGCTTACTTAATATAATGATTCTATAACTGACATGACTGAAATGACTCTATAACAATAGACACATTGTATAGTGTTTTATGGGAACATTTCTAGATAACTGACTCTACAAATTGTAATTTCATACATTTAAAGCTATCAATGAAAACTAGTTTTAATGAAAACAGTTACTGTTTTAAATTACCTGTCCCTGTCAGACCTGCCTCCGCCCCTGCTACCCATACGCCGGTCATTATCCTGAGTTGATACTTCTATTCTAATTCTCCTGCCGCCTATTGTCTGAAAAAAATACCAGTTTGTATTTCCCCCTACAAAATATATTTCATTCTTTGAAATTCCTTTGTCAAATGGATTTCAAGTTTTATTCACTACATACATTTCGTAATCTTATACAGTACATTGAAGATGTTTGTATGACCATTCAAGGAATTTTAGTAGCGAGTTTAGGAGCAACTGTATATACAAGTTATAAATGCTTTTTGTAGACAAATATAGCTCATCATTATAGCAACAATCCGTTACTAATATAACTTCACTAGTTGAAATAAATATGGAACCATTTTGTATTCTAAAAAGAAGAAATAACAGTAAAATGAGATCTCAAATTTTGAATATTATTTATAAAATATTTATTTACTAACCAGATCTGGCATATTCATAGCTTCAATAAGACTCTCTCTGTCTTCAAAGTCTACATAACCATATCCTTTGAGACGATCACCCTCTCTCGGAAGCCTCAAGTTGGTAATCTGCAGACAAAACACAAAATTAGTTCTTATATTTCCTCAGAGTAATTGAGTGTGTTAAATTTCATTATATATTTCAGAGAGAGAAATGGATTCATTTGTTACTAGCGGGCCCGGCAGACGTTGTCCCGCCCTAATTATGAAAAAATCCTTGACAAATTATATACTAAAAAGTTCCTCATTAATCACTCTATCCACCGGTGAAAACCGCATGAAAATCCGTTCGGTCGTTTTTGAGTTTATCGCGAACAGACAGACAGCCAGACGCCGTAGGGGACTTTGTTTTATACTATGTAATGATATCAAAATGAAGAGAAAGTATGCATTTTATTATTTTGATATTTCAACATTTATCTGTATTCTAAGAGAAAAGATTTAATTTATTGTTTGTAAATCTTAAACTAATGAAGTAATTATTTGACTTTCAAAATTCCTTCACCTATACAGAAAGCTATATTATCAGCAAGTAACTTGGGCTTTATTTTATTTTCAAAATGTACATCAATGGGAGTGAAGAAAGTATATCTGAGTTGTGGATTTAAATCATAATTTTCGAATACAATCCAGCCAACCAAAATGCTATATATAATAATAACATAAGTATTAAAAAACGACTGAAATTAAAAAAATATAAAAATAAAGTCCATAAACTGATATTTATAGAAGACAAAGGGCTATTTGTTGTCACTGTAATTAAATAAATGCAAAAACTGTCAATGACTCATAAACAAATTTGTATGTAATTCTCATTATATTGACTTATGTTATTTTTCTCTGACTGTCAAAATAATTCAATTTGTTTGGAGTGTATGTATCAATGTATATGTGTTTAGCAAGCTCAGTTGATGAAAGGGTTTGATGTATTTCAAGACATGAGCATAATGACTGGAGTAACATAACATATAATATTTAGGTATATAGATTGAATCAAACGGGATTATTTTTGAAGACGTGATATTTTATTTCTTAACTAGCTGACCCGTGCAGCTTTGTTTGCACCAAATCGGTTACGACTGGTTACAATTGTATTTTTAAATGCTAAAAATCTTTAAAAAATTAAAACCCGATTGCAGCTATACCTACAGTGCCCAATTGTGAGCCCAAACTATCCAGAGACTCACTCAAACATATACCCAGTTGGTATGTGAGAAATCTTTTAAAATAGGCCGAGAACCCGTCCACAGCATCACCTACCGGGTCCAGTTTAGACAAAAAGTAACCTACATATATTGGCGTTAAATGTCTTCCTGACGATACCCTTTGTGTTACTCCTGCACCACTCACCTCCGTTATAAAGGGATTATTTTTGAAGTCGTGATATTTTATTTCTGAATTAATCATTGTCACCTATGTTTTTAAAAATTTTAGCATAAATATTAAATCCAAAAATATAGTTAATATTTTTGGATTACGTTTAAAGCTTCATGTATTAGAAATGTTTACAGGAGGCCTTCTCCATATAATAATCAGGGTGAATAAATGAACATTAACAAAGCTAATAAATACTACTAAAGTTATAGTTTCGTAACATAAAGAAAATAATTAGTAAAACGATTAGCTAATAATAGCACGTAAAAAAACCTAGATAATTAAAAATGAAAGGCAAATTCCTTTGAATGTCAACACGCCATTACTTATTTAGTAGATAACAGCAACATTATGGAAAGTTGTCATAAACACAGTTTACAAAATATACAAAACAAATATATAGGAACATATAAACTCAGTGGGAGACCCAAATACTAGGGGATACTGTCACCAGTTTGAAATGATGTATTTATTTCTTCATTGTATTATTTTGTCAAGTAGGTACAACAAATATTTATTTTATTGGGTTTTCTGTGTTAATGCGCATGCAGAACCTTTTTATGATCTGAATAGATCATTTTTCTAAAAGGCTTAATTCATATAGTTTATAATTCAGACCCGAAATTTTAATTTGTTACTGCATACATAATGTTAAATGTCACATTATGTGTTTAATGTAATTTTTCCAACCAATACAGAATGAGTATTTGTCAGACAATAGTATATCAGTAGATATGCCCATCATAAACATTGTGTACACAGTCTTAAATATAAAGAGAATCTTAACCTAACATAATATATAATAAGTAGGAAACTACAGGATTACTTTGTTAATTAATTAAAAAAATTATCGTAGTTCTATATCTCTACTTTAGTACTTTGAGATAAATTGCAGGGTCAAAGTTTAATATCAAGTCAAGTAAATAAAATATTAATAAAAGACTTATTTCACTATTATATATTTTAGGAATACAATTATACTTCACAATTTTATTTAACCAAATTGCAAAGGTAAGCATTTTATGCAGCCATAAAACAATTTTTTAAATTCTGAATTATCACAATTAGAATTAAAGTTTTAGTTCTACCACAGGCCAGTCTTATATGTAAACTCTTATCTATATGAATGTTTCTTTCTTCCTGATAAACTTTATGTAACCCTAGAATTACATTCAGAATATACTGGTGATAAACATCTACGAATTTGGATTTCTGTAAAAGATTTTGTATATTTGATAATAGCATTACGAAATATGTGTTTTTGTAGTTTGTGTTGTAGTTTTCTCACTATGTTTTTTATCGCCCAAAAATGCCTATCATTATTTTTAAAAGTATTTTTTGTAAATTACATTTTGTGTCTTATCAATATTACTATAAAAATGGCTTTACTGCCAAATACGTTTGTTTATGATTTATCACGCCTTAATCCCCGCGCGCTTACATTTAGGTATCTGCTTAAAGTATGAATAGAGAGTAAGTTACCTTAAGCCCTTCAAACAGTTCAGTGATAGCGCTCTCATCAACATCATATGGCAAGTTAGATATGTGAGCGATGTAGGGTGGCCGACGTGGTATGGATTCATCATCCACGGCCATACCACCGCGTGCAGCGCGCGACGCCGACGGCAGCACCACAGGGGCACGCTGCCGTGATGACGCGTAACCATATGTTTCCGCTAAGTTGAAAACAAACAGAGAATTACTATATAATTTATCTATGGTTATAGTGTCATCTATAAATACCCAATCAACCCTGCTTGCACACTGAAGAATAAAGTCCACAAAATCACCCTGATTATTATTGATTATCCATGATTATGACAGACAGCATTACTGTACAATATACATATTATTATAACATTTTTTATAAAATACCCTATAAACCCTGCTTACACACTGAGGAAAGATAAACTCATCAAAATTGTTATACATTACCTACAGTCATTACCATGAGAGATCTTTATTTTTAAATAATGCTGAGCCGTCATCTGGCTCAGTGGTTAGCATATTCTATGACATTGTGTCGATCAATGTATGTTCAAATTGATGTGACCTGGAGCGTTCAGAGAAGTAAAATATCATGATAAAACCTCAGTGGGTTAGTAACTCTATCTATGTCTTATAGGGGTGTTTCTGCAGCTGCACTTGAGAGCCAGCCCCCCCCCCCCTTTAAGGTTTAGCGTATTTACCATCATGGATCACATCATCACTTAACATCAGGTGTGATTGTATCCAAACAATAAAACCTACAAAATATATTTTGATAGGTCATTTTAGATTATTTATATACAGAATACTTTCATAAAATTTGTTTTTATTTCTAATTGGACTGATAATTATGGTGACATGATCTTCGCCTTTTAATATTCTACCATGATGTAAAATATTAAAATATCGGGTCATATATATAATCATAGAAACAAAATTAAACGTATTTTGTTTTAAACAAATAGGAATTTCTTTTCCTGTTTGTTATAAAATATCTGACATAATATATAAATTAAAATTCTGAATAATCTATAAGGAAGTATATGACTTATTTGCTTTAAAATTAAAGCACTAATTATACACAAATTAACGTAAATATAGTCAACACCTATTTACAATAAGACAGATTCTTCTACACATATGTTATAATTGCTAATATTATTAATAACTTAAAGTACTCTTTATGTAATGTTATTTAAAAAAAAAATGTTATTCTTAATTATTATCACACATTGTTACCTAACTTGAATATCTGTTAGATATTATTTATTGGACAGAGCCAACATATGCAATTTGTCCTAAATATCATTAACAATCGTTCAGGTAACAAGCCCTCAGCCTTGGGAGGGAGCATGCCAATGAAAGACTAGTCTGAATTGAGTTATGACCTTAATCATCTCGAAAATTGTGCTAAAACAGCTGGCTATGAGGGTTTCCAACAGTGACAACTTTTGCGCCTCCTCTCAGCTTTAGGCCTCGAATCCCAGGCTATAAGCCGCCCTGTACTTTCTGGTTCCCTCACCTTCCTTATGAAGGAAGCATCCGGCTAGAATGTAATTTTATAACAGCAATAGCCTTTACTCAGACCTTCCCGAGGCTAATGGGAGTGATAAACACCCGTTTGTATGCCCCAAGTTCGAGATTAACATTGGCTTGCCTTTTCCCTTTATGTCATCATTGGGCCATGTTATAATATTTATACAAAACTACTCTAAATAATATAAAAACGGTTTCCATTATTTTATGGATCATTTCATGCAATTTTTAGACTTTGAATTAGTCATTTTTATTCACTGACTATAGCATATTATGTGTATATATGACAAAGCATAATTATATTATCTCGTCAATACCTCAGAAAGTGTTTAAAGTCCTGTGAATTAATTAGATTATAAAAAAATAAACCTTACGTTCATCATCTACAGCTTCTGACCAGTTGTTTGTAGTTGCGATCGTAGTTGGCTCTGCGAAGATGCTTGTGATGCTGGTTTTGATCCATTTTGACTTTTTTGATTTCTTGCCTGTAAATCGTTAAATATAATTTAGATACCGGAGATGACAATCATGGACATGGGAAACTTTAATAAGAAGATAATAAAGAATAATCATGACGCAAATTATGTGAACGACCTACTCCGTTTTTGGAAAGCGGTTATTCGTGAACATGGTATAAGGACATACAAGATTTATAGAACATCTGTTATAGATATAATTTTCTAACCTTAAAAGCAACTTTAAAAACACGCTCTATTAATACGAGGTTATAATATAAGAGAAATAAGTGGTGGAAAAGTTGAGAAATGTGGCCACGCGGTAAATCTAAATGTCTGCAGAGGTGAAATGCTGACACGTTAGCATTATTAGACATCTCGTTACTGCTTCCAAAATAAAATTAATATAAAAAAGATAGTAAAGTTGACACTATGATATATATAAATATAAAACTAGATAATAAAATAAAGCATAATTAGTCTTTTTTTTTTCATGACAAAATTAATAGAACTAACCTGTAGCGGCCATATTACAAGGCTGGGGTTGGTGTTGCCACTGACAAGATTTAGTGAACCTACGACAATACCATATTTAAAAATATATATTCTACCAAAATATAAGTCACTTCTTGTTAGAATATCTACACTTTTAAATAAATATCAAGTATTTATTCTAATAAAATTATTGCTTAGATCTCATATATAAAATATAAATAATGTAGAATAACAACATTAGTAATTGATAACTGCTCTCAAACGAAATAAAACAAGACGACGTTGCTTAACTTTGGAGATTGGATGATAACCGATGTATTCAATACTTTACCCAACACAGCATTTGCCCCCACCACTTTTCATCAGCCAAAAAGGTTGCGAATCAGAATTTTAAAGTATTCCCACAAGAAGTTTCACTTTAGAAACTATTAAGTGCACCTTTTTTTCGTTACACCAAATATATACCTTGTGGCGTTCCGCCCTTTTTTAATGTTAATATCATTAGTTTAATAAATATTAGCACATAAGACAACATTGCCAATAAGGCACCTAAAGGACTTGTAACCAGAGGACTAAAAATGTAAAAACCCACGCTCTACCCAGACACCTGTCCCTCTTTCACACGGGATGCGTAGGGAACAAAGAGTATAATAAGTATTATAGGAAGTAGAGACTCTTGCATAAAGGAAAGTCAACAGAATACCTTTTCTATTTCATTTTGCTCCACAACCAACACGTACCCTCGTGGCTACGAAACGCCAAAACCTCTCTTTTCTAGCAGAATCACAGAAGAGAAAGACCTATTTTTCCTTGGGCAGAACAGTTCTTTTTATATTGTTATCTGGATGAGTCCTATGCGTTAAATCTTATAATAATTATGGATGTTGCAAAAAATCTTATATTAGAGGCACAATGCTTTGCGATAAGGTTTCATTCAAAAATGTTGTCTTTAATATAATAATATGAAATACTTCACACATCTAAAATTAGCTATTCTTTGAATAGTTAAGTTTAATTTTTCCAAGATTTCATATTGCGGGTGATAATTCATGGCATAGTATGAATAACATTACATTATAATATAAAAACTAATTGCAAAGCCACAGATCAGAATTTAATCTAGGTATAATACTTTAATATTTGAACGTTTCTTCTTTTTTGCTTTCAGTAAAATAGGTATTATAATAAATATACAATGACCACTTCCCATGAAAAATATACAATGGCGTTGTGTCACTCCAAAATGCACCTTTATGATTATAGCATTTGGAAGCCCGATATCGAAGACGAATCAGAGCTGGTGTGGCCACAGTTAGTAAACTAGTGATTTTTGTATGTTTTACCCATATTTGAATCACTAACAAATATTTTAGGAAATTTCCTGAAGCTTATTATAACACTTTTTAAAGGAATTAAAATAAAATTAGTAATAATTAGCTTATTTGGTGGCAACCGAAAACAAAGAACATTATTGTGTGTACTATGTAGAATATTTGATTAGAATAATTTTATTATCAACCAAAGGATTCTCGAGAAATAACTTTCATGGGTTCATAACTTTCCGTCACTTTATTCGTTTCTTATACATCTTCGTTTTAGTGTAAACTATTGCATGCTCTATACTTATAAAGTATTGTATCCATTATTGGTTATGGCTAGAATAAAAATAAAAGACGAGGCAGTTATAAGAATCGCCGGCAGATGTGTTCTTTTTGATTTTTTTAAATTAATTATAGCCTCAATTATTTACATTTCATATTTTGTAAATGGAAGTTGTTAACTTTAGTCTGGATTTCACTCCTGTGGGCACTGCAAGCAATTCTCATATACAATGTATTGATTAATCAAACATTATTGGATGTACAAGCTCAATACAGAATATCAATATTCCACCTTCATAGGCTGCTATACTACGTGTCGCTAATCTGGAGCAAGCGCAATACGTCACAAACAAGTGGAGGTCAATGGTGACGCGAATGCATAATTTTTTCCCCTAGTATAAAACGCTTAACGCAGTTAAAGAAGTTTTTCCTTCAAGAATTAAGACACAGATGTGCAGGTGTACAAGTGTACAGGGGAAATTAATTTGAAATTATTATTTATAGACATTTTTTATAAGGGTAAAAATTTTAATTGCTGAATTTTTGCCAATGGGAAATTCTATCGGTCATACGAATGATATTTTTTTTTTGGGCTTGTCGTTTACCCACATTTTCTTCTGATGCTAAGTGTCGATGTGGACGAAGGTAAGAACACGTTGTTAAGTTGTCTAGTAACGGCTGTCAAGTGTGGCTGTTTGAAAAATCCGTAAGTGCTTGGCAACTGATTTTTAATTTGGAAATAGTAGTTAGCTAGGTATGTATGTAAATGTATGATTACAAAGTTAAAGTTTTATTACGATGTATTGTTTCAAAGAAAGCCCAGGCTCATTTAATCTTACGAACTCTCGTCAATAGACATGTTGTTTGAAAAAAAAGCATATCACTGAATAGTTATTGCTTACATAAGCAGTACAAGTAGAATCAAAATACAATGTTACATTTTATTAATTATATCTTGGTTGGTAAATATAATTATAATTTATTCACTATTAAAAGATTCCGATTCGTGGTATTTCATATTCATATGCAGTCCCTAATAAGTGCTCAGTGCTGATATTTAGGATCGCAGTAACATATCATACTTTAAAACTATAGGCAGTAGATAAAAAAAGCTATCATATTGTCATTTAAATAAGGAGAAATCACGTTCACACTACATATAAGATTCAATTAATTTCATTCCATTGGTACTTACTACTGAAATTTGGTACTTACTACTTTTGACATGAGAAATACGTTTGTTTATTATAATGCCTGATTCGAAGAGAACAAATATGAAAAAATAAATAAATAACGAAACATTAAATTTCCTGCTTTATGTAGCTCATTATCAATGTTAATTCCATGCTTCTGAAAGATGTACATCAAAATTAGAAAATATTAATTGTTTACTAGCTGTGCCCACGACTACATCCGTATGGAGTTAATGTACAATAACTTTTGATAGAGTGGACCGATTTTAATTAAGCAAAGACTAAATGTTACTCGAGCACATGCTTTATGATTGACTTGATGAGGTTTTATCGTGAACCCAGTACTTTAGCAGTGATGCGTGTTCAAACAAAGAGACACACAGCTAGATAGACATTTCTAAAAAGGATTGAAATGTATTTTATTACTTATTCCTAGACACCTGAATTTTTTTTTACAAGAATCAAGAAAGTACAGACACATTAGATTTACATCATTATTATATGTATAGTTGTATTAAAATGATTTCAAAACGAAAATGTTTTGCAAATAGCATATACGATTTTTTGTTGAGTGGTAACCCTATTATTAACATTTGTAAGAGGGGTTATGATCAAAAATTGGCATCATATTTTATTTTTATCTATACTAAAATGAATAGGAGCTAATCTACAGAACTACTGCACCGAGTCGGAAAATTATTTATGAGAAGCTATATTTTCTCTGAACGCTATAAACTATATTTCTTTGTTTAAGTTCTATGTTATTAAAGTGTACATAGTCGCGGATAATGTTTAGTAAAAGATTAGAATAATAATGTTATTAGTAATGCGTTAATAAGTTATAACGTATAATAATAATAATATAATTAGTTCTTTGATAGTGCGTACCTATCTTCATCTGATAATAGCAGCAACGACCATGCATTGTTTATTTGTTAAGGGTATCTTCGTCACTTTTGACCTAGTCTCCAGTTTAGTACATCGACTAGGCTTTGGTAAACCAAAACATGATTTAAATACTAATGAAAATTTATGCAGGCGAGCATTTAGGATCTTTGCATGACCAGTGTTACGAAGGCAGTGGAATCATTTGAAACTTTAGATCAGGCGGAAGTGGCAATTTATGACAGTTCAGTATCGAAATAAGCTGAGTGGACAAAATTAAATCTCTTCTGACTTACACAGCAGGCATCGTTTTTGGGTACAATAAATTGAAAATTCATGTCTGGTTTCGTGAAAACTAGAAGCACGTATTTTCCCCCATTGATTCTAAAAGCCAAGTTGCTCTATATTTTCGCCATAATCCAGTCGATGAGGTACTTGCTCTTCAGTTTAATATTTGTTTTTTTTTTTGCAAATTCATATTAAGTCGAGGTTATATCCTCTGGAAGGAATGGCCTATATACTTTTTCATTTTGAGGGAAATTGATGGAATGTGGAATAATATGAGCCCTGTCTTACGGTGTTTGTGATTACCGAGTCCACGATGATTTATTTTATTGTTCGAAAGTGAACGTATGGACTCATTTTACGAATTATAGTTTACAATTTTAATTTTGATTATTAGTAGATAGTTTATAGAATCTATTTTTGCGGTTAACCACTTTGTGTAATTTTTTTAACTCGGAACACGATAGATATTTCTGCACCTTTTAATATATTAGGACATTCTCTTTGTATTTCTACTTTCACAACCAAGCCGTATTGTTGAAGACGCCACTAAGAATAATAACGTTAGGCTGTAACGATCCCACTCATGGTATAAAGGCTACGATGAAAATTGCGGGCATAATGATTCCACGAGTTGTTGGTAATTTCAAATTGTAACAAATTCTCCCTTTTAGACTTTTCGTGTTATTATTTGAATTAAATTTCACACTGTGCTGAATAAAAAAAAAGTGTGTGTGTACTTATCTGTGCGTTAGGAAAAAATGATGAGAGTAAATTTTTACGATGCGCGCGCCCAACGTCACGAGAAACCGATACCCTGAAGTTATTACGATGGGCGCGCACACCGTCACGAAAAACCGACACCCTGAAGTTATTACGATGCGTGCGCACACCGTCACGAAAAACCAAAACCCTGAAGTTATTAAGATGCGCGCGCATACCGTCACGAAATACCGATAGCCTGAAGTTATTACGATGCGCGCGCTCACCGTCACGAAAAACCGACACCCTGAAGTTAGCTATAGTCAACATTTTGTTTCTTTGTATTTGTTGTTTGTATTTCTTTGTATTAAAACTTTCAATGTATTAAATACCTTTTTTCTATTGTTAGTGTTGTTTTTTTCTACAAACGTAGATTAAGGCAAAAGATAAAATTTTTGAAAAGATTTTTATCTTGTTACGCCAAAGAAGTATAGCTTCTAACGCATGTACATAAGTACACCCACACTTTTTTATCACCATTTAGTCTGTTGGACGTTGACAATTATGACATAATTAATACTAGTATTAATTCAGCACAATTATTAATATGTAAAAACCAGTTATTAAATAAATATAATGTTCTAATAAAATTTTATACATTACCTGTTACTTAAATAGAGCAGAGTTAAGGAAAGAAGAATAAATGGTTGGTATGTGTTGATAATGTATAGATAAATCCTCTTTTCTGGTTCCACCATCTATCCCGAGGTTGAAATGAGTGAAACTTTTTTGAGATCCTCTGGAGATGAGCGGAATAAAAATGTCTTTGATTAAATTATGATTTTATCGATCGTTCCTTACTGCATCATTATATAGGCATTGTGCCATTATAGCCACGGAACAAAACTTTCAACGTACGAAAGGAAAAACAGCGGACGAGAATAAAATAAGATTATTTGTTTAATGATAATAATTGTTAAAAAATGTTGTTAAATATAACTCGGTTGTTCTTTAAATGACACCGTACCTGTGTTATTCATATTACGGAATCGTTATATTTTTTATTCTGTAGTTTGACACCTTCTTGAAATAAGATTGTTGCTATGCAATTCATATCTCACTGCCTACAACCGTGGTATTATATATAAAATGAAATATTAGTCGTTCCGTACACGTGTTTATGTAAGGTACACGTGATAAAGACACAGGTGATTGAACATAATTATTTTGCAAATTACATAAGCGGAAAATAATTTTTAATAGCGAACGAAAGGCGTGATCGAATGATTTCATACTGATAATATTTTAGTACTGGTGGTGGTATAGCTTCGATCGTCTGTGTCGCTTGGTGACTGGCACGGTGCCTTTGCAGCGCACGGCGCGGCGGAGGTCGGAATAGGCTACGGAACCGCGAGACTTGCGAGACCAGCCAGCAGCCGCCGAGTCGGCCGAGATGGACTAACGATTAGGATAGATGGCATTCAGGTCGACCGTCGACGTCGTGCGGACGCCTGTTTCGTTGTGTTAAACATTCGCCGCGGATAATTCGTTATTAAAAAAAAAAAACAAATATTTAGCTATTACCGTCAACTGTTTGTGCTGATTTAAGAAAAATACTTTTAATACTTGACAATATTCGTGTTCCTTCGAAAGTATTTAACAATAAATTTCTGTACAAAGTGACGGAGAAACAGTGTCGGTGTGATAACGGAAAGTGATGTGATTGATCGTGTGTTGTGTTTATGTTTGCAATGTGCGGTTTAGTGTAGACGTGGGTGGTTAACTATGGGGTACGCATCGAGTGGAACGGGCCGGTCGGCGCACGAAGCGCTGCTGGCGCGGCATGATGCAGAACTCAGGCTAATGGAAACAATGAAGAGAAGCCTGCAAGCTAAAATGAAAAGTGATAGGGAATATGCTTTAGCGCTTTCTGCCGCTGCTGCTCAGGGTCAGAAAATGGATAAATGCGAGGAACTTAACGGTAATTTGTATTATTAGTGTTAACCTCCTTTCGCGATTTTTAAATCGATATAGTTGAATCTATTGTTCGTTAGAAATGGTCGTATTTGTTAGCCCGATTATCCGTTACATTTAAATAGGATTCTAGAGCATTAAGACAACCTGTTTTCAATCTGATATCGAGTGTCGTGTTTAACCTTTCTATCTATCAGACATGGCACAGCACACTAAAGTTCTTTGTTTAGATTATAATGAAAGACATTAAAGAACAAGTGTGTTGAAATCGAGCCAACATTAATTTAAATGTTTAGGGCGTTTAAGAAACGCATGGACCTACATTTTTATGGGTTTTCCAAGAAAGGAGGTACTTAGATAGCACGACCATTAAAATTCGATATGCACTTACATACGTATATAATGTGTTCACAATTAATCGTCGTTTTTGAGGTGAAGTGAATTATTATTATACTTATATATTTAATAATTTGTGCTTTTAGAATTTGCAAAACATTTTGTTTGATGATGAAATGACCAATAAAAACGGATAAAGAAATATAAAAAAATATACATTTTAGTAGTCACGTTTGGTCGTGACTTATAAGAATAATGTCTATATAATATAATGACATTTTACAAGTTGTTTGAATTAAAAATATAGGTATATATAAAAATATTTTATCCAACTGCACAAAAGGAGGGTAATGGTATTTTTGGGGTGTATTTATGTAAATATGTATGTATGTCTGTTTATTTGGCAAGTCCTGAAGTTCAAATGGCTTGATGGATTTTAACATATGAGGCGTCGTTTTAATTGTGTGCGTCACATAGACTATACAATATTTAACTATGACATTTGTGAATAAAAAAGAGGTTGTGCACTCGGGTTTTTTATTTTGACGTATTCTTGTTAAAAGTAATTCACATGAGTTTGTACTAAGTGATGTAGAATAAATAAAATACCCAAATGTAATAAGGATTTCCGAATTATATTTAGGTTTTTTACTTAAATTACATTTATTATTTCCTTTGAAATTACAATTTGTATATAACTTTCGTTTTTAATTCTATATTTTTTTGGTTTCAAAACATTTTCATAGAAAGTTTTATTAGCATTTTCTGTAAACAAAACAATTAAATGTAGTATATTTACAAACTTATTACATTAAACGTCTAATTAATTTGAATATACAATATTATACGCCCGTTGATAAAAAAAAAACAAATTACACAGCGAAGCAGGCCACTTAGAAATCTCAGGTTAAGCGTCTACCTGCTGCGGACTACATCGTAAAATCACCGCAAAAAGATAAATGTACCTATACAAAAACTCGTCGATCCCGTTGGTTAGGTTGTCTGGCTATTTCTCAGTAAAATGTTTGTGTCTTGCGCATTCAGGGTTTGTTTGTGTTCGTTTATTATACGTAGCTGATGTCATTGTTTCCTGTAATATTGGTACATGTGTACCTATTTCCGAGGTTTACTTATTTTATTATTATTAATGAGAGATAATAATTTCCGTGTTATGTTCTTAATTTTCTATTAAGGATTTAGGACATTTTATTAGTTAATTCGAAACAACTAGGCTGCGGATATTATTGTTACATCGAGACAAAGACATATTTATAATTCGTCAAATTAGTTCAGGATTTTGAGATTATTAGAAGTAATTTAATCTGGAGTAGCATTGATTTCATTAAGAGACGTTCTGAATTATCTATACGCTATGGCCTAAAGTTTTCTAGCATAGAAAAACTCATACTCCTGACTTCGTCTGCATTGTATATTATCTCAACAATATACCTTATCTGTAGATGAAAAAAAAGCAATAATTGAAAACAAAAATGTAGGAACTTTGCTTAGAAAATTTGATACAATCTTATCCGTTTTCTTGCATCTCCTGCGCATGCGCGCCACACTGCACTGCCTCTCCTTACGGTAAGAAAAGACACAACGCTGAAAGTTAAAGTATAAAAATCGTTGTTTCTTAAAACTTTAATAACTTTATGTTTCATCAATCTGTCTGTCCACCAGTGAAAACCGCATGAAGATCCGTTCGGTAGTTTTTGAGTTTATCGCGAACAGACAGACAGACAGACGCGGTAGTGGACTTTGTTTTATACTATGTAATGAAGAAGATATCGTGATATTGTTTAGATAAGGGCCAACTGTCTAAAACGTAGACTAAAAAATTTGACAGAATACTTTCGTGTGATGCGAGCATAACAGCAGACCTCTCTCTATATTTTTATTTATGTGAAAGAAGATAACGTTTGTTGTTTTTTTGATTACATATACCTATAACAAAATATCTAGCTTAAAACTATCAATAGCTGGTTATTTATTATATAAGTTTCCTTCAATTTAGGGTGTGGTAATGAAGTTTCAGTGTAAGTTCTACATTCATAAGAGTTTCTAATTTATACCTATCAAAATCTCATGACGTCAAATCTCGTATAACAATAGAGACAAGAACAATTTATTTTTATTATTAATTTGATAATTTAAATTTAAGGTTTTTTATTGACATAAAGAAAAATAAATAACCAGATCGCAAAACTTCTCTTCTATGATTCACAGACGTCATACTTTTTTTATATTCAGTAGATTTGCCAAGCGTTTGACCACAATCGTATCTCATATTAAATTATGGTTTAAGAAGGTAAACACGCTATACCTAGAAAGACTGGCTCTCAAATGCAGTTATCGGAATACACTCATAAGTCCTTGGCCACAGTTTTTTCAATTTGATAGTGTTGACTAGCCAGGCGGGCTTATTAAAAGACATACCACCATATGGTTTCGTTATAATGTTTCCTTTATCGAAACCTCAGGCTATTCGCAAGGATTCGAAGCTATATGTCGATGGACGTAGTATCCGAACACGTTAATTATGGAGCCATCATCGCTTCTAAAGCCTAACCTAATCGTTATACTACGTTACTTACATAGTTGTTACCTATCATAAGATCTACATCGGTTTTTGGAGCTTAAATACTTATGCCTTGTACAGTCGAAGGGTTAAGTCCTTGTATGATATAAAGTAGACAGAACGTTATTGTTATGTAAAATAATAGAACATCGTTAGTTCAATATCGACTATAACATAATCTTTCTTATGCGTGGAAGATTGTTTACACAGACAAAAAGATGTACAGCAATTCTTATTACCGCAGCATAAAAATATCATCAAGATCCAACAGGTGGTACAAATGTTTCTTAACCGATGCTTTTATTTATTTGCCTCTTCTGTGTTACATTTATAAATACGTTTTTCAAGTGGAAAAAATGTTAAGTGTATCCACACAGATATCATTCTTTGTACAAATAGAGATTCGCGATAATTCCTCTTGTACCTGTATAAATACTATGGTTATGTGTGTTTTGACTTCAAATTTGGGCTGTGATTTTTAAATTTAATGAAATACGTGTTTTAACCGACTCCAAAAAGAAAGGAGGTTCTCGATTCGTTTTTTTTTAATGTTTGTTACCTCAGAACTTTGTCGTTTATGAAACGATTTGGAACATTATTTTATTATTGAAAAATGATACTTTCAAGTGACTCCCATTTTAATTTCATTTACAATGGAATTTGAATATCGAAGATTTCTATGGGAAATCCTCAAAATCGAATAGGAAACGTATAGTTATTAAGATATTGGCAGGTTTATGACAACGCAATACTAAGTGGATACCTAACTATGATTAAAGAAGTTCTGGTTCACTTTTTTAGAGTAATTTTTTTTGAAGTCGGTTTATTTTTATTACCATTTTCTTATCATTTGTGAACTGTTCTCTTTAAAATTGCAAAATAGCGATGGGGTCCCTGTGTTCTTTCCTATGGCGTATACTAAACTGTGTATACCCAATAAAATGAGTTAGAATTCCTTTCTTTTTTTAAATAAGTTGTATTTTATTTTTTTACAGGATCAGTGATAGCATCAGCGTGGCGCACAATGACAGAAGAATGGGAGAATACGAGTCGCACGATCAAAGCCAACGCGGAAGCCTTGGAGTCTCGCGCCCTGGACCGCCTCACAACACTTATGACGGAACGGCGGAAAGCAAGGAAAGTCTATCAAGAAGACAACTCAAAAATATCTTCACAATTTACACAGGTATTTATTTACATTTTTTTTTAATAAAAATATTTATGAGAGTCGAGCTTGTATTACTCGGTGCTTCTCAAATTGCGTTTTAAAGTTAGATTTCTCTTTAGTCCTAAATTGTTTTTCTTCGAACTCATTGTCGCTATACTTCAGATTATATTAGTAATGAAAGTAAAGAGTAAGCAAGCAATATAATATATAATGTAGCTATTTAATTTACATGACGTTCCTTTCTTCGTAGGGCAGTGGTATAACGTGCTGCTCATTAAGGCATTCTATGCACACTGGCTCCTAGAAAAAGAATGACATATTCGATGGCACAATTTTTCCTCTACGACAGTCCTGTCGATATAATATAGTATACTGTATACGTTGCAAATTTAATATTTTATTTTACCATTTGTTTTATGTTGAACACGTAAAACTGTCAGCGGCAATGAACCGGCCACGTCTGTCAAAGGAGCAACAGCCGTTTATGTAGAATGAAGACAATGTCTTGATGAATTTAGCTGTGTATAATATTTCTTAGCTTACTTATTGGGCTTCTACTCTAATGGCATTACACTTGTAGCAACAATTTAAGCATTAACACTGCAAGGTAAGACAGGTGTCAAAGTTCTCTAAAGGCAACCCTGAAAGTTAGATAGAGTGAGGACTTATAAAACAGTTCAATCAAATATATCTTAAATATCATACCATGTTGCCTAAGCTAACTGAAAAAATATTTACTTTGACATGACGTCATACCCAGTATGGATATCTCAAATGAAAACGTTGTGTTAGTACAATTAGGTACTAGTTATCATAAAACTGTATATTATAACGTAATTTCTCCGAATACGTAAATAGGGAATTAATTATTAATAAATGATTCGTTTTCGACTTATCGATATATAACGTCATATCCGATCACGTCGTATTTACTTCTGCGTCGATAACATAAGTTAACGTTGACTCAACCACACCTTTTAAAAGTGCATCAGCTTTCTGGCTGTGTCATAAAATAGTCACGTTTTAAAGTGTTACGGAAGTAATATTTTTTTGTCCATTTAATTAGAATTTAATACTGGATAGACAGCAGTTTCAACAAAGATCAGGCGATAACGTTTTATACATTGATATGACAAATATTTTATATTTAGGAACAATATTAATTAAAAAGTTAATTATATCACTATATATTATAAAACACGAGTCCTCTGCAACGTCTGCCTGTATGTTCTCGATAAACTCAAAAACTACTGAACAGTTTTTCATGCGGTTTTCACCAGTAGATAAAGTGATTCATGAGGAAGGTTTAGGTATATAATTTGGGTTTTTCAATTATCAGGGTGGGAAAACTTCTGCCGGGCCCGTTAGTTTGTAAATAAAACCTTTATTACTTACGGGTAATAGTGATTTAACACAATACAATTAATTTTATTGATATATGCTACTCTGTTGGTTTTTTAACCGTTCGATATATCATAATGGTTAGTTATTATTTCTTAATCCTAACACATATTTCTAATACTCCGGTCTACATAAATTATGTCTGAACGAACGGTATAAATGAAACAAGTGTGTCGAGGTCATTTTATAAACAGACATAGCGTTTCTTATCGTCAGTCACTCTATGGCTTTACTACGATGCGGGCTAATCGATAATACACATATACTGATCGACTTACGATTAGGGTCCGCCGATGCGATGCAGGGATGAGCGGTCGAAAAAAATATTATTGACAGCGATATCATATCGGGAACGAATAATTTACTTATTAATAACAATATCTATCATTTGGTATTTGTGTACATGGCAACTGTGCCCAATTGTATCTTGGCCACGATTTAATAGATTTTTTCTTATTTTATTGTTAGGGGCTTCAATTGCATCGTACATAGCAACCTATTATTCTCTATTGAGATATCACTACGAGGTCATATAACATCTTGATCTGATCCTTTTGATAAGTAACACTCATACTACTCATCAACAACTCTTCTTTGGTACTGTTCTTCGTACACTCCACCAGCAAGTGATGCACATCATCAGTTTCTGTACATACGTGGCAGTAGATGGATTCCATTTTTCTCTTTAGATATGCAAAACTTCTTGATTGGGATTGTGCTCTGAACGAAGTCTTAATGGGTTTAATTTACATTCATTAAACCAACATATATGAAGTGATTTTATATCAGATTCCTTTTCCTTTACTATTTTCATCAAAACATTCTCTCTAGTTATTATAATAGTTGTTTTTCGATTTTGACAAACTTTCTCGGAAAGTTACTTGGAACTTCTTTAACGTACCGTGTGTCAAACAGATCATATCAAAAATACTTTATTCACTTTAGGCCCTAATAAGGCACTTATGGACGTCAAAACTACCACCGATTCGCAAAACAACCCAGTCATCGACAAGAACCGGCAAGAAACTTGATCGGGTACACCTTTTTAACATATATATTTCCAATACATCATACAATCATTTTAGTGGATGCACAGAGAGGAGTCAATTCCAGACATCACCATCGTTCACATATTGATCCACTCTATAATAGATTTTTGACACCAAAATCAGCTTGACGTGGCGCTTAAACTTACAGTCCAGCAAATCGGTAACATGCTTGGGACTTTATTGTAAAACCTAACACTATTACCTAAGAACCTATTACTGGTTTTACTAAGTCTAAATCATGGGACGACCAGTTTGTCACAGTTTCTAGTATTAAAATCATGTCGGTATTTTCCTTAATGCAATTTTTCAAAGTTTTTATGAACATACATTAAATTATCAAGAATGTATTGGGAGATTAAAGTTAAGATACCGAATGCCGGGAACTTCGTTGTTAATGAGTCGCGAGATTCCATATTATAAACCTAAATAACGTTGGGCTTAGTGGCGGGCTGTTAGTGCGACAGGCATTACGAAGTCACCCGGTACGTGTGTAGCGAATGATATTATAAGTAATAGTTTTTTACTTATGATGTCATTGTGTCCAGCAATAAATCTGGGTGATAGGAATTTGTAACCGACTAGAGCCACGAACACCACGCGATTAACCATGATAAACCTGTCTTGATAATTCTCTATAACTTTGGCATATACTGGGATCAGTCAGTGTATGTCCCGTTGTTGACAGGATCGGAAATAAACTGTAGATCTCTCGATAGTCGCAGTCGTAATCACTTTGCCATGCTACAATAAAAGAAATGAAAATATTGGTGGATCTTAGTATAATTTTTACTAGGTCTTAAATACAATTAACTAATTTTGCTTTTGTAATCTAAATGTGAAGTTAGATGTACTGCACTATATGTTAGGTTCAAAATGTCCTTAGTTGAAACACATTTAAATAGAATTTGCTGTATTCACATAGTATGCTTACCTGAGCAAGAGGTAGAATGCGTTATCACATCCTTGCAACACGCAAACTGAAACTGGAAAACAGTTTTATGGCAAAAATAGACAGGAAACAGAGATCTCTCATAATTTATTAAGTAATATAGTTTAGAAATCAAGAGGAACCTCGAAATATCGATGATATTATGATTATTATTATCGATAACTACCTAGTTAGTCGCATCTCTACACCTATTGTTCCATTTCATTAGTGATTTGCAATCATCATAAAACATTATCGATTTACCGATAATATACAAACATCTTACTAGTTTACTTAATTGACGTGATTGTAAAAATTTACCAACGGTACACTCGTTTAATCTCCGTTTACCGGAAACTGATAAGATATCGTTTTATTTATGCGTTTTGGTAACATTTAAGTAATTATTACAATATTTATGATAACGAATTTACTGTTAATTGTTTTTTTATGTAAACAACTGGTGATTGCTACCTCATTTGAAGTTATTAAGATGGATATCATTGTTAAATTCTCGTGTTTTATATTTCGGGTAACTTGATTAGCACTGATAAATGTAATTTTGATTAAGATATACCAATATAGACAGTATGCAATAGTAAACAGTAAATGCTAAACAGTATATTTTACTGTAAAGGTGTATTTCCATAGCAATTAATCATTCGGAGGTGAATTATAAAAATTCAATCACATGTATATTATAATAATATAATAGATCTCAGAGAGTAATAGTCCGATTTGTTGCTATTTTCGTTTTTGTTGTTTTCTTCGTTATCTCCTTTATTGTTATTGTACAGTATAATGACTAACTTGACACTGGCAGAATTCGTATATACGAGACGCCATTATTTAAATGTTGAAGTTGAAGATATACAGTACAGAGTATATTACATTTCTTCTATCATCTTCTATTCCATTTTGGCAACCAGTCTTCTAGTAGACTATTACTGCCATTGTCAAGTGAGTATCAATATTACAAGTTTCTTGATATAATTTCAATGAACTAACAAGATGGTGGCCATCTTGTTAGAACCTTCCATGGAATTTTTGTGGCATCTCAGAATTCATGGTCCGTGGCATTATTTTCCATTCACTTCACTTATGCACAATAAACAAACTATGTCACATAAAACACCACCAATTTTACACAATATAGAGTCAAGTAACACAAGATTATAAATAAAAAATAAAACCACTACATGACAGACCAAGATCCCGCCAAAAACTCGTTCTGGATTTATAAAAAGTACTTTGAATCTGTGGATGAACTCTGTGGAATATTTTCTTCTCATATTGAAAACTTTTTATTCAGTCAAAAAGTTTCTATAATACATGCTGAGAAAAGTGAAAATGTGTCAACGGCGATAAAAGGTTCGTTCAGATTAATGAATCTTTGTTCTTTAAAATCTGTAATAGACATTATTCTTATAAAGTAATATTTTATAACGATTGTTTAGTGCTAGCGTAGTTAGACACTGCGTCAAACTATAAAATATATATTTTTTTAATTTTACATAGTCTCTAAATGATTTTAATTAGCGTATTTGTATATTTTTACACAGACACCATTGCTCTTATCGATTATGAATATAAACTAGAGAAGTTGGTTCTGTATTACTTTCTTAATACAGTAACACCTTTGGCCCTTTACATTTTACCTGGTAAAAAGTCATTCAGTTTATTCCCTGAGATGTCACTTATGAACTGTTACCTGTGTTTTATATTCTAATCTTTGGTAATACAAGAGCATCAGGAAGCCTTCACTCGAAGAGGGGTTCTGAACTATTAACCAGATATTTAGCATACAATTTAACAATAAAAACTAAACATAAGTACATATGTTAGAAACAGAAGCCCATATAATACCATAGGTTAAGCTTAAGATAAATATTAAACTAAAAATAATGTAATATTCTTTTCTACAAAATATTTTTTTTTTATAATTCTTATCTCTTAAATCTCTTAAAACAATTAGCTATACAAGTATTCTAAACAATATTATTCAACATTCATAGTGGAAGTAAGTACACAGAAGGATTAGAAGGTTAACTATGGATTGATAATGACGTAAAATATAGATTTTCAGGAACCATTCGCGTAGTATCACCATCGAATGGAAAAATATAGAACTATAGATTAGCGTATACAATCGCTAATAGATACGCTACGTAGTACGTAGGTACTACAAACGTGTTATTGAATATATATAAACACAAGTCTTATTCACATTTTCCTTTTAACATTCAATGGTCGGCTGTTTATTTATTCGGTAACAAATTCTGGTTAACCCCAAACCTGTTTATCGGTATTAGTATCTCAATATGCATAGATATCGTTATGGCGAACGTCTAGTTTAACATCGGGCTCGATGCCAATTTTTTGTTTGAGATGTAAATAAAACAAGCGATATTGGCGCCGTTTTATCTTACCACCACCGCGCGGAGTGTAGCGAACTCGTGATTTGTCTGCAGCATAAAATCAGGTTGCGCCCTAAATCCATGCCAATATGTATTATTTCATAAAATTATAACATAAATGCACGCTGCCGCCGCCGATGCAGTGGGCTGTTTTGTTTTTTAGATGAGTTAATACTAAAACATTGGATCACTGTCATCCGTGGAAACAGTATTTTATCAGTGGCTTTTGCAAATTGAGCTCTTTCTGTTCGTAAATTTGACAGTTTATCCATCAACGACTGTTAACTAGACTAGCACTTGTAGGCATTTCTGTAACATATGAAACCCTTATTCTCAATAGTATAATGTAATAAGAATTAAAAACTACAGTATAATTTAATCTATATAAACTAGCCGTGACCAATGACTCCATGACTCCACTAAAAAGTGATTTGAAACTGGATGCCTTAACCTAATGTAGTTAGTTAGTTATGCTGACGAATTTATTTCACATCATAAAAAATAATGTTGCATATTTCTTAAATCGTTTTATATCACTTAGAAGCAGTCATTGTTTAAATATTAAATTTAGATTAATGGTACGACCGATTTTTTAGTTAATTCTATTCTATAAACATTTGTTCACTTAAATATGTTTGTTATATGTAATATTTAGGTAAAATATTACAAAATGACCCGCGAGTATTTATTTTTTGTCGACTTTATTAGATACTTAATAAAACAATTCGTTTACTGTGATGTCATCGGAGAATATACATGTTATATGTCAATTAATTCACTGGTTTTAGAGTTATAAAACACATTATACACATATATAATATTAGACCTGAATTCTTAGTGCAACAAACTGAAAATATTAAAACGTTATTCGGTGTGATATATTCTAATAGTATCACTGGCTGAATAGCAAAAACGGTATACATACATCGGATAATGTACTCATTAGATTCCATTTTAATTAACTATCAGAAATTAAATTACATTGGTTTATTCTAAATCGGAATTGCCCCATAATAGATTCAGCCTACTCTCAATCCTGATAATTTTGTAACAACTTTAATGAAAAACGTAAGTTATGTATACATAATCTTTCGATACTCTAAAAATATTAATAAAATAAATTTGTTATGTAAGTATTCTCTTAAGGTAGAACGAATATCAAGCCTTTGTCAGAGAAGGAAATTTATATTTAATTTAATATTTCGTAGATACTCAGTCGTTTATTGCGAAATCTCAATTAAGGCCATTATTTTCCTGTTGTACACCAAAATTTACGTTCAGATTTGATCACTGAACAGTAAACAAAGGCAGTATTAAAATTAACGCAATACGAGCGAGTCGAAAAGTCGCCTATCCTCCTTAGCCTCTCGCTCTAACACGGTGTCATGTACGGAGACGGGGGAAAAGGATGTAAAACATAATTTCTTAATTTAAACTCAAGTCGCGTAAAGTGAAGCTGTGTATTGGGATTGGTTGCGCGGTACCAGTCACCGTTCATTGGCCCTACACTCGCGAACTGAGCCGGCGCGTGCACAACTGTTTTCTTATTTAGCATTTTTAACACAGTATTATGATTTATTTCGTAATAATCTATGTTTATTTTACACTAATTGAAATTTCTTAAGTTATACTTTGATACTAATCACTAACATACGAAACATAGTCTATGTTGTAATAAATCTATAAAAGTAATTTTTGCCTGTCAGTCTGAACTAATTTGTATTATGATTATCTATGGTTTTAGATTTCTTTTTTGGCGACCAATTTCTAGTAGATTATTACTGCCATTGTCGAATAGGTAATGATTAGCTCTTGTTACAACTTTCTAGGGAGTTTTTGTGGCAAGTGAGAATCCATGCTCGGAGGCCTAGTCCGGTGAAGCTGTTAAGTCCTGGCTAGGTCAATAGCGTAGTGAGTTCGAGAAAAAATGTTCGGTGGTATTATTTTCCATTCACTTCACTTATGCATAATATCCAAACAATACTCCGTAATACATCACCAATATTACAAATTATAGAGAAAAATAACACAAGATCATGAATAAAATATAAAAGTCACTACATGATCCTGATCCTGCCAAAAAAACCATTTACAATGATTATTGATATATATGAAAAATTAATAATTTTAACTTTTCAAGTTATATTTCTTTTGGCGAGTTAGGGAAATATGATGAGAGTAAATTTTGTATGATGCGCGCGCACATCGTCACGAAAAATCGACACCCTGAAGTTATTACGATGCGCGCGCACACCGTCACGAAAAACCAACACCCTGAAGTTAGCTATAGTCAACATTTTGTTTCTTTGTATTTTTTTATATTAAAACTTTCAATGTATTAAATACCTTTTTTATATTGTTAGTGTCGTTTTTTGTACAAATGTAGAATAAGGCGAAAGATAAATTTTTTGAAAAGATTTATATCTTGTTACGCTAAAGAAGTATAACTTCTATCGCGTGTACATAAGTACACACAGACTTTTTTTAATACTTTTCTTTATTAGAGACTACGTATAGTAGAATAAGAATAAGAAAAAATGAGAAAATAGAAACAATGTCGAATATGTTATTCAAAACCCAATAAGAGTTTTGGATTGTACTGTGCTTACATACTGTGCAGTCACTTTGCCATGCTACAATAAAAAAAAAGAGTTGTAAGCAGTAGATCCACACTCTGATCTATTTAGAAAAGGCTATAAATTATTATACGAATAAGTTACATATAAAAATAACCTTCCGCGTCAGTGAATCTATTTGTAGTTTACCTTCACAATTTAATCGTTTTACCTACTTTCAAGGTTCATACAGAATCCGGTAGATGACGGATGCATTGATGTGTTATTCCGTCGGTATTGCGTTTTACTATTTTTAATTTTAGGACGTTGAATATCGGGTACATATTCCTGGCTAATAATTATTATTATTTGAGTACGAAATTTAAAAAAAGCTTTCATAATCTATCGTTCCAAAGTTATAAGTTTAAACAGATTAAACCTTTCTAATTTGAAATAGTAAAAATTATGTAGTTGATTCACGGGAACTATGTGTTTTATCATTAGTTCTTAGTCCCATAGTCTAATTTAAGAATGTATTTTTTAGTAATTTAGAAATAGGTTTTAAGATAAATCTTGAACGAATTTCTACGTTTTGCAAAGATATTAGTAATGACGAATAACGTTATAAAGAGATTACACTGTTATTCAATGCCGCCAATGGTCGATACGTTAACATAAATACATACATAGTTTTTAGTTTTAATATTTGTATCAGAATCCTTTATCCCGAAACTTAAAAGATTGATACTGCAATCGAAAATTGCAGTAGGTAATAGTCCTCTAAGAAAACTGAGTTGCTAGAATATAATAAGAAAGAAAGAAATAAACCATAGTTATATAATATGTTGAATTTTAAACATAATTCCATCTCGATAGATGACGCCAACCATCGAGATGTTATTTTTGTCATCGTACTCACGTATTAGTTATTGTTAGGTCATATGAGTGACGTTAAATTGGAATGCATGAGTTAATGTTCATTTTTAAACTGTAACTAAATGTGTTTCAAGTCTATCTATATATGCTAGAATAAATGTTTGTATGTCTGAAAATGAAAAACTTATGTTTGAGATAATATCCTTACTAATTATTATAAATACGAAAGCGAATTTGTTTGTTTGTTACGCTTTCTGCTCTAACTGCAAAATCGATCATTGTGAAATTTTGCATACATGTTGTCAAAGGTACAGAAAAAGACAAGGTACCTTTCATACCGGAGAAAAGTACCCAGGGATAGGTTTAATCTATATTAATACGAGCGAAGACGAATATAATAAACCTGTTTTTTTTCATGCAGAAGGTTTTTATGCTGTCCAGTTGACTGTGACTTGATAATAGGTTGCGCTAGCTTGCATTTGAGTGTTATTAAGTTTTACACAGTAACTTTGCAGGCGGGATAGTGAGCGGCTTTTTCAACAGGCACATAACTTTTTCTCTGTTTATATCTTATTATTATAATTTATTGTTAATATATGAGTCCTGAAATGTTTTTGTCAAGACACCGATTACACGTCCGTACATTACTTTGGCTTCCATTGTTAATCAGCGGTGCAGTACCACCCAATTCTTCTGCAGCGAGTAGCTGAATGGGGGGTCATTGTTGGATATTCCAATAAACTATGTATATGTTTCCTTTATTTATCTTGTTGTTTGTGATGTATTCCAACAATAGAGACTTTTCTTTTTTTCTTTCCTTCCTTTCTTTCTTTCTAATTAACTGTTAGCCCTGCTTTGCACGTGTTTACTAACGAAGAAAATTGAGGTCAAGTCTTGCCTTTACACTAGCACCATTTAAAGAAATAAAACGGCACCCGAGTAACGGAACGTTCATCTGTCAAATCTGTCAATATTTTTGAAGATATCTTTTCTGTTTTCTATATCACTTACTTATTGTGTATGAAGTTTTTTAATCCAAATTTTTCACTTTTGCGTACGAGTTTACAAACAGTTATATTCATACAAATCTTGTTCTGATAATTATAAACACAAAAGAAATAGCTAAATAAGTGCAGTCGTTCTAAAGTGATGCACTTATACTGTTTTTTGTTTATTTTTGTTTTTGTATGTTCATTGTTTACTTACATAACATAAGTCTATTTTTTGCGTTGTTTTTTAAGTCATCTATTGAACGCTCTTAACTCTTGTGTCAAATTCCGTGTTCCTATAACTTAATTAGTTTGTGTGTTTTTGGTTAGTCACTCAGCATTTCACTTGTCTTCGTTTATACAAAATGTATACTAACGTATTATAGAATTTTTTCGATACGTCGGATATATAATAAACGCATATTTTGTTCGTCTTCAGTGTTAATTGTTCATTTATTTTTATGTGTTAGTTATTCTATTATATTATACTAGTATTTACCCGCGACTTTGCGCGTGTTAATTACAAATTATACGTAATGATAATATAGTCTTAGACCTCAAGTTTCTTTTTAAAACTGTATTAGTAGCTTGACTACTTTTTATAAACAAATAAATTTTTCATCTTTAAAATAAAGCTAATAGATTATTTGCAAATCGCTATAATGAAGAACACAAAAGAAAATATTCTTGTACTACCAGTCTACAGTACAATATTTATACAGTGTATTTAAAAATGCGTGAACCAGTGCGATAAAGCGCTTATAAATTGCTATTTATATGAATAATTGTAAAAACTATATTTACACGTACAATAAATTTACGTGACAAAGCAAATTTAAATAAACGCATCATGGATAATATTAATCTTTATTGTATTTAATAATTGCAACATTACAATTAAATATAGTATTACCTTAGGGCTCAAATGGTATTATTGTTTAAACAATAAATATTACGTACAAAAAAGACCTCCGATAAATCATTACATAGTATAAAACAAAGTCCCCTACCGCATCTGTCTGTCTGTCTGTTAGCGATAAACTCAAAAACTACTGAACGGATCTTTATGCGGTTTTCACCAGTGGATAAAGTGTTCCACGAGGAACGTTTTGGTATATAATTTGTCCCGGATTTTTTATAATCATGGCGGGACAACGTCTGCCGGGCCCGCTAGTATTGTATAAAGACTAAGTTGCTTTTCGAGTATGTCTGTGTAGGTATACCCTTAGTTTTTATAAAGTACGCAGCCTTTTTTATTCGTACTCGGATGATTCGTACTGAAACTTGATAGTGGTGCCTCTCTCCAGCGTTGAGATATATTATCTTTAAAAAATCACACAATTTCAGCAAAAAGACGTCACGTCGTTGTTGACACGGCAAATTTTAAATCGATACCGAGTCTACAAGTTCACTAGTGTACTAGTCCACTTGTGGTGTAAGCCTGTGTCGTATCATTTTCCTTCAAGTCGACAATGAGCCAACTAATCTTCTATATGTTAGGCGTTTTTTTTTCTCGAACTGACTACGCTATTGGCCTAGCAAGGTCTTAACAGCTTCACCGGACTACAGATATGTTAGGCGCTTTGTGATACTAGCTTGTTTATTAGGCCGGTGAAGTTTTGAAGGCCCATCAGGCCAACAGCGTATAGACAGTTAGAAAAAAGAACTCCCGTATCACGTTATCACATAATGCCGAAGGATGTTTGTTCCGAGATTTACCATGAACAAACAAAAATGTATACAACTGTTTTCTTACAATACTTACGTTACATACAAGTATGGTTGTCTTGCACGTAACTATATAATACTAGCTGGTACCTGTGACTTCATTTGTGTTGTCTTTGTTGTTCTATCTTAACAGTATATTTTATATACATATGAAACAAAAAACATTAAAAAAAGAAAGCAACAATAGAATTTGCTTAGAAAATTTCTTAATTCTTTTATAAAATCTATCCAGTAGTTTTTGCATCCGTAGTCCACTATTACTGTTGTGTAGAGAGATAATAGATAAATAATTTATCCACAGAAACACAAAGTTATGGTCACGTTCGCTCCCGTGTCCAATGCCTAAATGAAGGCAATAAATATTAATTCATAGTCTACCATTGAAGCCGGTCAGGTCAGCACCAGTCGATGTCTACGTAAAACCTTTATGGAATAATTGTTATAAATAAGTATGAAATTGATAATGATGCCGCCATCGCCGTGCTAAGTGTAAGGCGTATTTTAATAAACGGAGATCGTGCATTTGCTTGTAAAATTCTCTGGGAATCTTTGTAATCATTATGTTTATTCTTATTTATTTTTAACGTTCTATTATTACACATTAACTTATGTTACTACACACTGTTCGTATGGAAATTTATTCTTTTATCTCTGTTATACGAATTCACAATTATTTGCGAAAAAAAAAACATTCTAATTACCTATTGTGACTTTTTCTGTTATGTAAAAATTAAAGAACATGTTAGCTTAAGAATCATAGACGAGTTCTGACAACTTTCATTCCGTCGTTAGTCAATAATTGTGAAGGTTGCATTTTATATGTCATATTTTCAAGGATTTTGACACTTGATTTATCGCAGCAGTATCATTGATATTTTTAGAACTTGGCTAATTCTTTAAAGATTGTTGTATGAGAATAAATGACATTATTGATTTACATTTCTATTTTATAGCCAACAATTAAAACCACGGTATAGTAATTTTCAATAAAATAAAATTTTACTTTTTATCAAAACTGAAAAAAAATTGAACACAAAATGCATTTTTTTTTTATAACAACAGGCGGATCACCTGGTGTTAAGTGATCACCGCCGTCCATAGACACTAGCAACACTAGGGGAGTCGCAAGTTTGTGTTGAGTGGGAGGAATGGGGAGGGGAGGTAGAGTGGAGGTACTTGATCGACACTTATCAATTCTAGCCAATATAACCAACATCTTTATAAATTATAGCCTACATATTATTTAGATATACAAGCTATATTACTGTAAAGTTGGATCAAAATCCGTTTAGTGATTTTTTCTGAAAAGGTAACAAACTTCCATCTATTCTCACTAACTTTCTTGTTTCTAATATTAATAGCACTGTAAATTTTTCTTGGCTACCAAAGTCCTACAACTCTTTGACTATTGTGAAAACTGACACTTTTACTTAGTTTATTTTGCTGACCGTACGACGATATTTCGGGAAACATATTCCAATTAATCTAAATTAATTACATTTAACTTTACTTCTCATTCCGCTTCATGTACATTTTCTAGAATTGATCAAGATACCGGGAAATTCTAAAATAACATTGTTTATAAACAGTACAGGTCATTGATCAGGTGTTACTATTTTGCACACTCTCTCAAATCGAATAACAATTTTATTATACTCTTCTCTACATTTCGCCATTCCAAACAAATTTAAAAATAAGTAAAGGTAAATATTAAACATAGATTTCAATGAAATAAACAGTTTTATATGTACTAAAATCTTTGTAATTTATAGGAACGTAGAATAATCATTGTAACATAAACATAAACAAAAAGCAATTGCTGAATGTATTTAAGCGCATCGTGGCAGAACAGTTGTGTTTATTTAGCTACTTCTCTTTTTGTAATGCTCAGGACAAGATTTGTGTGAAAGAAAATGTTTGAAAAATCTTACACAGAAGTGAAAAAAATGGGTTAACAATCTCTATATAAAAAAGTGAGTGAATGGGTGAGACTGAAGATAGTGGAGAGATTTTCAAAAATATTGACAGAATGACGTTCGGCTGTCCAGTTGTCATAGTATTTCATTGCCCGTGCGAATCCAAATATTTTCTTCCATAGTAATTGCAAATATATTTTCTTCTACAGCAAACCATAGATATTAGACTTTTTTGGTATTACTTTTGGTCGTTAATTACAAATTAATCATTGCGAAGATTTTGAATGAATAGTAGATTAATGTCATAACGTGGGATTTTTCTAAGAAAGGAATATAGCATACAAAGCAATAACGGTTTTATAGAGTTGCTATTATTTTTACATTTGTGGGTGATACAGCGTTGAGATAATTAATAATTTCGTGGACAGAAAACATATATAGCACTTTACTGGTATTAAGATCAAAAGTACACTGTTTTAAATTAAAATATACTTAAGAAATGTTTGAGTTTAGGGTTGCTATTTGATTTTGTGTATCTAATAATTATATATAAGACCAATGAATTTTATACCTTTAGAGGTTATACCGGCTAACAATTTTAGTCTACACGACAAAAAAAGCTAGTGGTTTGTCTTCTTTTAACTGACTAGCTGTTGTTAATCTGAAACGCTTTAAAATCCTCGTCGAGCTTGGTGGTGGGCGCAGAAGACACTCTACAAAGTAGCAATTAGTACACGGGTGGCAGAACCTCGACTTGTCCCTTTGTTCTTTCTCAGTGTAGACTTAATTACATTCACTCGCAAGAGTAATGTTCCCTAAGTCAAAATTTTTGTTGAGGACCGATTATTTGTTGGAGAATAATATATAACTTTGTGATGAACAGTACAAAGTCGATATGACTCCCACGACTCTCGACTCACAGCGGCGGTGTTTCAAAACCATTACTAATTACGAACCTTCAAGAAACGAGCGTACACTTCTTTAAAAGACCGGCAACGCATTTGCAACTCCCCTGGGGTTGCTAGTGTCTATAGACGGCAGTGATCACTTACCATGAGGTGACCCACCAGTTCGTTTGCATCCTATGATATAAAAAAAAATATATTTGGTAGATAACGAAGATGTACTTAACTGCATGATATGAAAGAAGAATGAGCTCCATAACATATAATACCGTTAATTTTATAGAATGAATTTTAAAATCGGAAGCATGTTTCGAATTTTCATGTTACAATGATCGGACCGGTTCAAAGCCAATGGGGAGTAGCGAGCAAACGGCGGACATTGTTACGCAAGAGTCAAATCATCAGCCAGCCAGACTCGGGGAAAGTGAAATCAACCGCGATGAGTGAAAGTCACTCGGCTATCTATTTCTTATAGCGAACCACTAGGTTCGGCTAACTCAAAAATCTTGACCGATCGCAAAATCAATACTTATCACCTGGTAAATGTTAAATTTTATCTGGTTTGTTTGATTTGTTAACTGTCATATGTAGTTTCATTCTTACCTACGTGTGGAATGTTTATCGAAAAATAAAATGTGATCACATATTAATATCAAAGATAATAATCTATAGATTTACATACCAGCTTATTGGATATACGATTAGAAGTATACCACTTATCAACGTACACTTGAGTAAAGAATGTTTGTGAGAACATTCTGTTTATTTTGTTAATTATTATTTAAAAACCAACTTTAAAATAAACTTTATGAATACTTTACCAAAAAGTATCTATTTTACTAAATAATAACAGCTAGTGGAAAATCGCTCGGTTTCATGTTTTACCCCAATTTAATAATACAATGAATTTATTTTCAAAGTACTTTACGCGTAGAACACTCACCTAAACAAACTTAATCAGTTCACAACTTAATCAAATCAAATCAAACTTAATCAAATCATAAAAACTTAATCAGTCTTCATAATTATAACATTTGTAATATCATCCGCTATAACCACTGTATTGTGATAGCATATTATAGTTACTTTTTTTGTTGAATAATAGGTTACCATAGTACGGGCATATTATGAAAAGAGGTTTAAGTCATGAAACATGTTTCGAGTATAAAAGTGGACGGATATAGGAGTAAAAGAAGACCGAAAAAGTTGTAAATACTGAGATTACATCTGTCAGGGGAGAATGGAAGAGGAAAACATGTTGTGAAGATCTTAATTAGGTGGGATATAAGGGTAAGAAAATTATAATGAGGAAAAAAGATAAAAAATCCAAAAGAATCATTTACTTTGCTTATAAAATGTTTTTGTAAACAGTGTTATGCGCTTAGTTCTCCCCACTTGGACATCCACCGATTAAATTCTAGGATATGTCATTGTATTTTTTACTTCTAGAGCCATCGGTTTTAGCTTCTGAGATTTCTGTCACTAGCTTAAAAATTGATAAGGTATTCTTTCATTGCGATGATCAATTCCAAAAAAGGCAGGGAACATGCGCAATTATCAAAATCGACTACATAATTAGTATTTATTAGTACCGTATTAAAATGCTACATACTGAAAACCGATTTCTAATAATGCTTAAATTCGAAATGTTGAAACTTAATTCTCTGATTACATCATATGCTAAAGTGGTGCATAGGCTAAAATTAAATAAGATACAATAAAATAATTATTTACTCAGATCCTTTTTGTACACCAGCAAAATATCAAAGAAGGTTGTCGTATGACCTCCAGTAAATAAGCGAAAACAAACAACAGTTGCATTATCCAAACATTAAAGGTAAACAATTTAGTTGCAAATACCGGCCACGCCAAACTTTTTGACCACTCTGAATATAGCTGCGCCGAACACAAATCTTAGTATAAGTAGGTATTCACTTCGAGACAACTTAATGGTAAATAAATGAAAATTTTAGGTTCCTATCATAATATTTTAGCTTTGTTTTACATTAAACTTTTGACGATATGCGTAAACCCAAACTTAAGGCTATGCTCAGAGCGGCTAAAAAGATTGACGAGGATTGTACTTGTAGTGTAACAACATTCTCTTCTCGTGTGGCAATAAAACAGGGTAATAATATTCGACGATTCCCAATACGACGTGACACCACCTTTTACTTTAAAGTTGCATTGATGACTTCAAAGACGGTTAAACAACAATGAGGTTTTATCGAAATTGCATTCCAAAGTTGACTCAATAAGTATGCCTTTGTCCTTCTAAAATTGTTATAGATATACACATTTGGAATTTACCTTTACGAACGATAACATTATCTCTCGTCTACCGCATTTATCGTGGAAATGTCAAGGGCGTTGTTTCGCTGCTGATATTTGTTTGTAATGCTAATAAAGTATTTAGATGCTTCGAACAATAATACATCTCTGGTTATTAAAAGAAATTCACTAGGCGTAATATTATTCTGCGTGTTTTATTACTTTTTTTTCTGTTGATTTCACACAGAGATAATTTGGAATTAGCAATATACAGGGAGAGAGGGGTGATCGCAATTTGATACGATTCACTTCTCTTTCCCTTGATGTGTTGCATGAGTGTTATATAAAAGTCACCAAGATTTGTCAGTCATGATTTAGATGCAAGTCAGAGAGGTGTGGTAATTCCAAAATGATTTGGATGCAAGTCAGAGAGTCGTGGTAATTTCAAAGTCCGTTAAATGTCTTGAGATTAACAATCATTTGCTTGACAAAATTATCGAACGACTTGATACTAGACTCCTTCTCCATCAAGCCTTCTCAATTATCGTGTTTTATTACTACACCAGTTTTTTAGGATCAAATTTTTTATATTAAAAAATGATGTAGTGCTTAAATCATTTAATATCTAATTTATATTTAAACTATATATATTTGAATACTTTATATGTATGGCCACAATCTCACTTGATGTTAAATGACGATCTGGTCCAAGAAAGTAAACACGCTAAATCTAGACGAAATATCTCGGAAGTGAGGCTACCGAAACATACCTATAGGTCCTTTGTAACTCTTTCGACTTCAGGGTGGTTGATACATACTATGGCTTAATTACGAAGTTATCCTTCACCGAAAGCTCCAAATACTAATATTATACTCGCTATATATGGTAGGTTATGAATATATAGTATTTGGAATACTAATATTATACTCGCTATATATGGTAGGTTATGAATATATAGTATTTGGAATACTAATATTATACTCGCTATATATGGTAGGTTATGAATATATAGTATTTGTAATACTAATATTATACTCGCTATATATGGTAGGTTATGAATATATAGTATTTGCAATACTAATATTATACTCGCTATATATGGTAGGTTATGAAATTACCTTATACTGGGAAATACATTTTCCCATATTTTTGTCAGTAAATATTATGAGGTCCAAAGCTTCTGTTTTTTTTTAGATAACAGTTGTATGTGTATATCTCTTGAGCACTCGGTTTTTCCCGATACATATTACATTATATACGAAATATATTATAATATATTATACTAGCGGGTCCGGCAGACGTTGTCCCGCCCTGACTACAAATAAATCCTTAACAATTTATATACCAAAACGTTCCTCATGAATCACTCTATCCACTGGTGAAAACTGCTTGAAAATCCGTTCAGTAGTTTTTGAGTTTATCGCGAACAGACAGCCAAACAGACGCGATAGGGGACTTTATTTTATACTATGTAATGATATACGAAAATATGTTTCATATGATGAGACAACTTCACTTAGACAAATAGGTATTGCACTGCTGTTTTTAATTTTAAGCACCACTACTTCTTTTATTTACATTTATGTCGTATTCAATATAAAACAAAATGGAAACAGATTACATGTTTTTAGGCGTGTTAATTAAAAGATATGTATTTTTATATTCATTTTATATAATTAAATCTTTCAATATACAATTGCCAAATTAAGTTATGAATCAAAATAAATCATTTATTTATTTATTTAGGTACCAAACAGCCATACATAAACATGCTATAATTATGATATAAACTAAAAGGCCTAAAGTACCATTATTTGAAAAACATATTTTTAAACTATTTTTAAGACATCATACCATTAATTTGATAAATATTTACTTATGCGTGGTTTAAATTAATTTTAAGGTCATGTTATGTCATAAATCATGTTTAAGGTAACTCGTAACGAAAGTTTACATTTATTTAAATTTAATTTATAATAACTATATATAATTATAAATACTGATTAATTTAAGTTCAATATTAAAACATACTTAACGAAGAAAAAAAACACAAGTCTGTGCAACGTTTATTTCTACTTCGACATTGTTCCCACGCTAAACTTCAATTTGATATTTTTTCGATTTTGCACATTAATATTCTTTTAAGGCGCATTATTTTATGAAACACTGATTTCGGTGATAATTTATAATCATTCTCTTGTTGTTTTCTTTTTTCCATGTGCACTTTACTAATATCCGCAGTATTGTAAAATGTAACGTTCACTTCATCACTACTAATCACTTCAACAGTGCCGCAGTTTTCCAAAACATCGATAGTACAGTTATTTCCAATCATTTTCACCACTCCCGTGTTTTTGTGTATTTTAATGTGATTATTATAACCGATTATTTTCAAACGATAATTATTCTCCAACATTTCCATTTTCAAATTGTTACAAATAACAGAATACTTTTTCATGTTGAGATGTTGTTGATACCACATCTACTAAACAAATGTGTACTATGAACAGAAGTTTTACTTTATAAAATAATACATTTTGTTTGTGTGAGTGAGGAAAGCCGATGTGATTCCCCTTTAGTTTGAAATGATAAATCTTAGTTGAATGAAGTCGACACGCCATGTATGACTCATAACGATGATGTTGATTATTTGTTTACTGTTTATTTTGTACAATATATTGGATTAGATGTTCTGATAATATGTACCCCATATCTCGGCCAAGGTCTGTCCCATAACTCGTGATTTTTCCCTACATTCGGTTTTTCCGGGACAGTCCCGATTAGGTCATACTTCAGTCTAGGTCATTTCTTTATCTTCATATTTGTTTTCCACCATACCATTCCCCGTCGTGATTAATAGTTGTTCAAAAAATCCCTAATCAATTGGGGTTGGCAGGTCAGTTCAAATTTAGCTTAACAGCTTCTCGAGCTGTGAATATCGATAACTTTGACTTCGAATATATTACGCTTCACAGTGCTCTGGCAAACCTCCAGTCGTGGACCTCTACTAAGATCACAAAGACTAATTTTCAGTATAGCATTGTATGTATGTAATAACTGGGAGGAAATAATTTGCTACTTTGATCAAAAAAAGAAATATTGTGGAATATTTTGTGGCAAAATAAGTTTAAAGTTTGGCCATGTTTACACGTTCGACTTAAATTTATCGTAAAAATAAATGAAACGCTTTAAGATCATTCTAAACGTAGGGATAAGTAGTGTAATTACCTATATTGCTATTTGGTCCTTATAGAAAATATATCTATTACTGTAACAAAAATATGTTTAAATAAGCATTTTTAAAAAGGTCTTTGTTAATTTCGTTTTTTTTATTTTAAATATGTTATAAATAAAATAATTTCAATTCAGACGGAATAACAGCATAATTTACTACAATAATTATCCTAAACCCGAATGAAATCGCTATGTTAACAAAAAAAACTACGTTCCTTTTAAGTTGAATTAATGCATCTTTTAAATAAATTAAAGTGACTAAAATAATTACTTATTATTAAAACACGGACTTATTTCAATTTACACTTTACTAAGTATTCTAAGACTAAGTTCTTCACAAGTTTAAATAAAAAAGAGAACAACAGCCATCTATTAACGTAGTTTTGATCGTATTGAAGTGGCTATTGAATTGAACGTATTCGTCTCGCAACGTCAATTTACTTTCAGGTGAAAACTCGTAAAACGTAAATTTTGAGTTAATTGTTTTGTAATTATAGTAGTGATATATCATTCACGGTTTCAGAACAAATGAGTGACAAACACTAAATATTTTTTGCGCAGGTCTTTTGGCAAATATTTATAGTTTTCAAATATCAGACTTATAGTTTTAATTTTATCCATATTTTTGCCACTTGCACCAAATTGCACTTTTGTCTATACATTCTTTTGTTATTGGAGAACTCGATATGCTTATAAATTTATGATATGACTATAATAATAAATGTTTAAGGATTAATTTTTTGGCTCAAAACATCTCTCAAGCACAATCAAAACAATTTGATCTGAGTATATGTATTTATAATATCTCCCAAAAATAAACGAATATTTTAATGAAATTCATGTACACCACATATTTTTTGTTATATTACTCGTAATATACTTTTAATAATAAATACATATGTGATACCAGCTGTATATAAGAAAACGTACTTGACAGCTTTATATTTTCTTACTTTGTGTATATACAGTTGTTATCCAAAAGCCAATGGAAAATCAACACTAAGTCAGGGTTACTACGAGTCATAATGTACTGTCCTGATCAATCAACTGAAATATTACGACGCAATGCAAATAAACAGGTAATTACGAGATACACGAATATACGTTCAAATATTTTTCCTCTTATTTATGTTTTACACGTCAATGATATATATCTATATTTTTAAATAAAGATCATATTTTTTTATCGCTTGTAAACTTGTATTTCGCTATGAAGTTGTAACGCGTGTATTTTTGTGCAGGTATAGTGAAAAAGGTAATATTTATGAAATAACTTTCGTTCAATATAGTAAAAACCAGTAATGTTACAACTAAAAAACTGTAGATACGTTTCCTACATGATGTTTTGACAAAACAAATGGCACGATAACGCACACATATGTAAAGTAATATTGTAAAACTACACTGTCATAGATAAAATGTGGAAGTAAGATGCCATATTCTCAATATCGGTGGTGAAAAAGAAATAATTATATGTTGCTTAGATACGGGCGGATTGACGGGGTAGCCGTCAAAAATAAACTAGCTAGCTAAGTTTTAACAAGACGCTGTCGAAGCGTTTATGACGTATCTACAACTTTTTAGTTTTTACTTAAAAACATTTATCTGATTTATTTATACCTATATGTTTGATTTATATCTGTTATATTTATATTTAGATTCGCGTCGCTATTTGCATATTTCAACTAGAAATTTGGCGATACTTGTACCTGATGGTAAAAGAACTAAACGGCGATTAACGAAATATCGACAATCGATCATCGCTGCTATTTTAGCTAGCAGACCTCTCGGCAGATAAAAATACATTGGTTAATCCCGAAACGCAACAAACTAAAGGAGTCAGTATGACGAATTTAACATATGCCCATGGTGGCCGCGTACAGACCCCGTTTGGATACTGGATATATATCATACTAGCAGTTCCTGCGACTCCGTCCTCGTGGAACCTAATGTAAAAAGGCAGTGACTAATAAAATCATTTGAATGTTCATTTATTTCCTCTCTAAGTCGTGTCGTCATAAAAATTACAATAACTATTGATAGAGTGAACCGATTTTAATGAAACCAAGACTAAATGCTACTCGGGGATATGATTTACGATTTTCTTAGTTGAGATTTTTATCGTGAACGCAGTACTTTAGCAGTGATGCGTCTTCATACAAACAGACAGACATTTCTAAAATGTGTTTTATTACTTATTCCAAGACACCTGCAACATTTTTTTTCACAAATATCTAAAAGTACAGTCACGTAAGATGTACATTCTTATTATACGTATAGGTATATGGAATAACTGAATGTGCTAAGCCTAAACGTGTCAATATGGCGAGGGTTACCTGATCGATGGTGATTCAGCACACAAATGTAGTATCCTATCACCTAGAATAACACCATATGGTGGAAATTAACTAAAATTTACTACAAATCAATTCGTGTAAACTTATAATCAAGTTAACTATCCAATTGGTTGTTGTGTGAAATTAAATGTCATAGGACTTGTCAATATCGTGACAAGTAAATTGCCATGTTGACCCCCAGATAGTTTGTACTGTATTTCTCACGATCCGCGTCGCCTTTAAGTCGCAGTGTGACGTAGCGCGGCGCTCCTGTAATTCGAGTCATATTGCACAATGGCTAATTTGAGAGCTGTTTCTTAAAAAAAAATCTTGTCATTAAACTGTACGTAAACCCTAACACTAGAGACGTATTCGAACTTATGATCATTCAAGTGCATCGTTAATGTAATATTATCTAATGTAAATGTAATGTAAGTTGTCTAATTGATTTCATCAACAGTGATTTATAACCTGTATTACCTTACTACTACTATCTTAAAACACATGATCGCCTACTTTACATGGCAGCGGTCATTGGCGTATGTAAACTAAGAACTTTCAGCCTAGTATTATATATTTTCTAGATTATATATTTGACTTGTGTGATTTTCTCTTATGGTTCGTAAACAAATATAGGCATATTATTATTATAATTCTATTACATAGCAATTGTTAACAGCTGTCAATAAACATCATCTTTATTTATGTCTTTATTTTATGAATGATTTATTACAGTGATTCCCAGACTTATCTAGGTTATGTACCGCTGATGAATTAACATTTAAGCTCCAATAAAACACTAATCCACATTTAAACGTTTTATTTCGTCCTCTCTGATGAGGCAATTACGTTTAGGTAAGTAGATGAATTAAGTACACGTGTATTCTATGTAAATTAATCTTAGGAAAAACAAAAACTGTCTAATTGAGCCGGAACATATTCATAAGTATATTTTATATCTTCTATTTAGATCTTTTTTAGTAAGAAACCATAAACTCAAAAACTACTGAACGGATTTTCATGTGGTTTTCACCAGTAGATAAAATGATTCATGAGGAAGATTTAGGTATATAATTTGTCAAGGTTATTTTTATTATCAGGGTGGGATAACGTCCGCCGTGCCCTTTAGTGATTGATAATTGCTTGAGTACCTATACCTTTTTTTGATAGCCGAGTAAACCGATGAACTTAACCTGACATAAAGGTCATATGGTCATTTCTAACCATCGGTATATTAATAAAACCTAAAGTGTCGTTTGTTTGTCCGGATTTATCTCAACCAATTTTGACTAGACATTCAATGATAGATTTTCATTTAATCTGTGTGATATCAATTTAAGGGTATGTTTTTGCTGGGAAGTGATTATGTGGACGATGATGTTAATCATAATAATACTTAGGAGCTGGTCCTCAGCCAAGTCCAAGTGCTGAGGCCTACTCTAATAGCTACTTAGTTTTACATATTTTTTAGTATTTTATTATGATGGTATCCTTCAAAAGATCAAACCTATTATAGGATTCGAACTCATGTCAATTGATGCGATGTCCAAAGTCTCTAACAATATACCAAGAAATAAGGATTGTGATCAAGATTGCGAATATTTTGGAAGTAAAACTTTTTTAGGCGTGACTAGGAGGTAACTGGACGATAATGCATCGGAAGTCCGTTACGGCAATATGGCGTCACGTTTCTGTACCATTCGGTTCTTAAATATTTTTGATTTCGTTAGTAAATAGTTTATAAACAAACCAATCAAAAGTATTAAAAAAAAATTTAATTGAAAAATAATAAAAGTCATAAAATCTTATATATTAATACGTGAAGCCAAAACTTTTAAGCGAATAGCGCGAACGGATGAACTTGAAATTTACCATAGTTAAAGTTTATATGGCAGAGAAGTGCACATAGCTTGCATAAACATTTTTAATATACACACATGTAAAATGAAAAAGACGTTTCGAACATCCTTCAGTTTCGAACATCCTTCATCCTTCTTAAGTTCCAATTTCCTGTTATATATTTTTAACATGACTGACGTTGCATGCCTTACAATATGCCCTTTCAAAATCATATCAAATTAACTGGTCAAATTGTAGGTTAATTTTAGAATAATATAATATGTAAATTCATAATATACATTAACTAGCCGGCCCGGCAGACGCTGGCCCGCCCTGACTATAAAAAAAACCTTGACAAATTACTAAAACCTTAAAACACTTACACTAAAACTTTCCCCATGAATTACTGTATCGGCTGGTGAAAACCGCATGAAAATCCGTTCAGTAGTTTTTGAGTTTATCGCGAACAGACAGACAGACAGACGCGGTGGGGGACTTTGTTTTATACTATGTAATGATATTAATTGATAAATAATTTATCTTTAGTAAATTTATGGAACCACTGAAATAATTATTATTCTCTTTGGTTTTATTGAATGTCAAAATTTTTAGGTGACAGGACTGCTTTCACTTCATGTCACTTTGCTTCATGTTGCTATAAGAGTAAAGCAATATTTCCAAAGTCAATGTCAATATTTTAATGTTTAGTATTTCTTTATGGTGAACCCACTTCTAATGATGATTCAATAAAAAATGACTTGAAAAAAATGAAATGAATCAACTTGATGTAGCAGTTATATTTAGTACAGTTGATGATGAATTATGAACAAAAATGAATTAATTTTCAAAAGTTAATGGTAGTAAGTATTAAAAACGTCTTTGTTTTGGATTCATCATTTGATTCTATTGTGTATACATTACTTTTCCAAACGATAATACTGGGCATATCACTATTCCTCATAATGTACAGACTATTGTTAATCCAATATCACCCAGAAATACCACGCACCTATGGTGTCGTGTAAAATTAATTGAAAATTGTATCATGAGTTGCGATAAATATCTTTATTTTCGTAAAGTTATGTTTACTTAGTATTTGAAAGCCTTATGTAACCGCCTGTTTTTTGTTTAAAATTTATAATTAATTTCAATTTTCATTTAGACATCGATTTTTTAAAAGTTTATATAATTTTAAAATAGTGGCAAATAACTGAGTGAGCATGATGAAAGCCTTTGATTATAGAGGTTATAAAATACCCTTTGATAAAAGAACCCTAATAAAGTTCAAACTTTAAAAATGCAATGAACTATGGTCGAATGTCGACCACTGGGCGCCCACTAGTAGAATTAATTATGTATAAAGGGCGCGCGAACGTGCTGCCATCTGGTTTCAATGTAAGTAAGTATCAAATTAAATCAAAGTTTAATTATTTGTAATGCCATCTATCAGCTACTCTTATAACGCCAAAGAAGTTTTACTTCAATCGCGTGTGACACGCACTCATTTTTTTTATTGGAACAATCCTACTTCTTTCTACAAACCGTATTTCTAATGTATCACTTTGGAAGAGAATACCGAGTAAATCAAGTCATTTTGAAATGATTAGCCGTTCTCATGTATTGTAGTATATTGGTGTCGCTAATCGGACGTAAAACGTTGAGTGTACTTCACACGTGGAGGCCGTGTATATATTTTCAAATGTTGAAAAGTTGAATGCACTTTCGTGATGCCCATTTTAATATATAAGCTTAGCAAAAAACGGCATAGATTAGCAATAAACATAATAGATTTTTTTTTAGTTTTGTTCATTGTAATACCGTGTTGTGAATATTCGTGCCTTTGATGATGTCGCCGACATTTTACCAGTAAAAAGCATTGTTCGAATTTAGTTTTACGAAGTTACTCAATCACCCGAAGACACTTTACAAAACTGTTATTTTCTCTAGTCGGTTATTCATCCTAAATTCAATTTTTTGCATATAGAATATTATGCTTAATTATACATTTTCCGAATACGTTCAGATTATATGTTTTTATTATTTCTGTAGTATTTCTACATTCTACGATATTTGCGTTAAATACAATATTAATATTACAATGTTATTAACAGATAAATTGATTATAGGTATATGAGAAAATTAATTTAACTATCACCGAATACCATAAGAATGATCATACTTAAGTGTTTTCAAAAAGATAATTGTGTGTAGTTCACACATGATAGAAGCGAATCCTTCAACGTGAAAGAGCATATATGCCACTGTTCTTCAATACTCGAAGGCAAGCGAGACACCGCTTCCACTCTACCCAATAGAGTGTTTACCTCCGCCACTTTTCGTCACACAAAAAGACTACGGAACAGAATTTCAAAGCCCGATAAGAAGTATCACTTCAATACAATAATAGCTACAAATAATAATAAACGCTTGTGAACTTTACAATTTATACGTCTTGGCAAAAAAATATTCACTTATTGTACAAAAACCTTTGTATGAAGTGAATACTTTTTAATAGTTTCAGCATGAATGGGTCGGCTCACCTGGGGTAGTATAACCCTCTCACAGGAACACCGACGTGAAGTAATAGTGCTTCCATTCTTGCGTTTCGTTAGGTCAGTGAGAGCGCCGGAGCGGCCCTTCCTCTCTTCTCCCACTGTCTCCCCCCCAACACAGGCTCGTAACGCACTTGCGACTCTCACGGTGTTGTTAGCGTTTATGGACGGCGGTGATCACTTAACAACAGATGAACTGCCTGTTCGTTTGCCTCCTATGATATAAAAAAAAAACTTATGTATTGACGACTTGTTATGGCAGCGACTAGATTATTTGGAAAATAAAATACATCGAATAACCTACTTATTAAATTTGATGCGTAGAAAACCTTAATTCATATTTTAAAGCGCTCTTATTGACTTTTTTTATGTTAAAGCCGTTAAAATAAATCTGGAACTATTGTTATTTGTAACCTACCAACCACGATGAATAAAAATGACTGGGTTTTAAAAATGGACACGCCTAGTCTACACGGCTCGGTGTTCTGATTTAACAGATGGCATGCCGCACCTCATTAGTTACGACTCATAATAATTCTTAGTCTTTGCTCTTGATATTAATATCTTTGAGAATTACTAACTTGCTTCGGTCGTCTGTCAAATAATTCGAGACGTTAAACAGAAATAAATCCACTCATACGCAATTAATTATTTTCATTATTAAAGTTATTTTGACACCCACAATCTACATAACTATTATAAAGAGTTCAAAGATTGTGAATATTTTATCTAATTGTGAGTATTTAATCTGTGGAACTAACATATACGACCTAAGAAAAAAATTCAACGATTCTATGTTCGACTTTTTCGTGTAATTTAAATTTGTCACATAGTCTTTTTTATTCATAACATTATATTATTTATTCCTTCGTTGCAAAATTTAGGAGATTACTTGCATAAAAGAGGTTGGGTATCAGGCATAAGTCGATATTAAAACAATGACTAGAAACATGATTTCTGAGATTTCATAAAAACTATAGAAAGTTCTAACAAGGTGGCCGCCATCTTGTTGTAATGCTGAAGTAATCATAAGACACTTTGTATTAGTAAGCTACTTGTTATCGGCTTAACGGCTTAATAATATTCACTAATAAAAAGGATTGATTACTAATCTATCAAGAAGAAGAAGATTCTGTGTTTTACATGCGCTGATGGCTCTGGGTTGTGTTTTAATGTTATTAATTTTTATATTGTTTTTAACATACGAAGAAGGAGTTTCTAGTGCTACTTAAGTACTTCTAGTATTACTTACTATAAATCCCGAAATATAATTGAGTCTTGTAATTAAATTCCTACGCGGACTTCTGAAATGGTAATTACATAAAAAATACGATTGAAATTACACTATCTTCGATTATATTGTGTAGAAGTGGCGTTAAATATTTTGACTATTGACTAACGGCATTAGCGGCGACATATGTGTTATGTGCTTTTTAAATTTTACTTATAACAACCGCTTGTGGTCGTTTCAGTATTTCACCTAATTCCAGCAATTGTTTGTTGGCAATTTATTTCTACTTATTTGCTTCTTAATGCTTCACCGGATATTATGTTTTATAAATTCCAACTAATGCTGTGCTGTTGTTCGAATTTCATTTGAGACATGAGACTCATTTTACATGGTATCATAGGTAACCAGTATTTTTGTTAAGTCACTATTTACTTTTAACGCTTAGTGGACCTTTTTTTACGAAACAAACTCATGAGAACTGAAATTGCAGATTTATTATTATTTACAAGTATTTAATTTTTCGTAGAAATAACATACTATCTATATGTTATAACGTAGCTCACAGTATAGCAAAAGTATAAAATCGCATGGTTTTTTAAGAAATTGTTTTGTTTTTGTCGTGGCCTTAATGCGTTATCGCGTCGCCAACAGAATCGTTTCTAGTATTGCGTCATCTAGGCTAGAATACGACAAGCTGTTTCAATGAAGTAGGTACATAGTATGTTTTGATTAAATACATAACTATTACAGTATTAGTGTTTTAAATGCAGTTGTCAGTTCGGGTTCGATTAGAAATGTATGTTTTTTTTTAATATCAGTCATACATATGTACGGGAAAAGCAAAATATTTATATTATGAAAACATAAATGTCAAAAACATAACCTACAAAATTGCATTGCGTTAATTAAATATCTAAGTAACCCATAATATATTTCCTTCATTATTGTAATGCTTCGTACCTTTCTTAGATTATCTTTTAGTATGATTATGTTTTATTTATAGTGCAGATTTATGGTTTCCTGCTGTTTTATAGAGATGCCAGTAAATTTTATGTTACGTTTGATGAAAAACATTCTCACAAAGTGTATTCCTTTATTTAATACCTACGATTTATTTAATTATAACTTTGGCAACCAATCGTCCAGATCATTACTGCCACTGTTGAATAGGTAGGAATATTACAAGTGTCTTGCGATAATTTCAATATCCTAAGAAGATGATGGCCCCCTTGTTAGAACTTTCCACGGAGTTTTGTGGCATTTGAGAATTCATGTTACGTGATATTATTTTCCATCAACTTCACTTACGCACAATAACTGAACTATATTACATTAAAATGCCACCAATATTACAAAATATAGAGTCAAATAACACACAATCATTATATAGTATAAAACAAAATCACCTACCACGTCTGTCTGTCTGTATGTTCGCGATAAACTCCAAAACTACTGAACGGATTTTCATGCGGTTTTAACCAATGGATAAAGGGATTCATGAGGATAGTTTTAGTATATAACTAGAGGGCCCGGCAGACGTTGTCCCGCCCTGATTATAAAACAATCCTTGACAAATTATATACCAAAATGTTCCTCATGAATCATTTTATGCACTGGTAAAACCGCATGAAGATCCCTTCAGTAGTTTTTGAGTTTATCGTGAACAGACAGACAGACAGATGCGGTAGAGGACTTTGTTTTATACTATGTAATGATTTGTCAAGGACTTTTTTATAATCAGGGCGGGACAACGTCTGCCGTACCGCTAGTCTATATAAATAAAAATGAATCGCAAAATATGTTGCTAATCGCAAAACTCGAATATGGCTGGTCCAATTCGAATAATTTATTTATTTATTTATTCCTTGAACTTTGAGGAAGGTTTTTATGGAGAGAAAAATTGAAAAAATTGCACGGAATAACCTAAAAACCAGTTTTCTTTTTTGTAATCATGAACGCAAATTCAAATTGCTATAGCAATTTGAACGCATCCGAAACTACGATGCTTTTTTATTTTTGATTTGACGCATGTAGTTTTACCATTTTACTGCAGTTTGCTATACATATTTCGCTTTCTCAATTTGTATTTCGGAAAAGCGAACAGTCTCTATGGGGTAGCATAGCAAATGTTCCATATGTTGGTATGTATCTACTAAAAAGGTAGGCTAAAAAAAATCATATAAAGGCGAAACGAAGTTCGCGGGGCAACTAGTTATCAATAAAAAATAAATATATGACAGACTGAGATCCCGCCAAAAACTTGTAATACCTACCTACTTCAGTACCTATTTACTTGTATTACAGACTTTTTCATAACATACAACTCATGTGACTTACTTGTTCGATTTTATACATACGTAAAACATATATACGAATATATACGTACCTAACACTTATATGGCGTGTGTAAAATAGGCGAACGTGATATTTTCAAATGTTTTGTACAAACTTGTTGACGAATCGAATGTTCCACTAACTTTAATAACTGTTAAGTGCAATAAAATCTCCATAGTTCAGTGTTTGTAGGCGACGTTGTAGGGTTGTCATGTTGCAGTTTTGGTATATTAATAATATGTGTTAGTTGATTAATGTTTTTGAAATTAAAATGTTAGAAGCAAAACTAAATAAAATTTAAAATTCCACCAAAATATCCAGAACATAAAAATGAATGAGTCTGTATTGTAGGTTGCTTATTTGCTTATTCCATCAATAATTTTTTTGTACCATCTGCTATGATTTATATTATTAAAAAGGAGGGTTAAATGTTACCATCATGGCATCATAATGTTTTTATGTCCATAAATTTCTATTAATGTTGGTAACCCTACCATAGTTCTAGTTGTCGTGGCAATCATGGCCCGTCGCCAACCGTGCTTCTAAGAATTAGTTGTGCCACCGCTCTAAATAGTTCGTTGCACTGTCCTCTCGCATCACAAACTGACCTAACGGTCTATCGCCACTATCAGACACATCTAATTCTTTAATGCTCATATGTAACCACCACAACCTCATAAAATATTTTAAATGTAAAAACCATAATAAAATACAAAATCGACTCTTGTGGTGGGTAGTCTGCCCTATAATACAAAAGCCCTATTGAAGTGGGAAAATGAAATTCTTTTTTAAATGATATTACAAAGTTAGGTATAAGCCATGGAATTTTAAGTAAGATTTAGCAAGTTAGTAAGATGATCGAGAGCGAGGCGGGGTGGCTCTGCGTCACCTTCTATTGCGAGACAGTCATTCTTGTAAAGGAGGCGGCGGAGATCACTAGGCTCCTCTCCCGCCGTCGACGAACCGCACGGTGGCGATGGGTAGGTGATGACCTCCAGCCGCCGTAGATGGGACCTGGAGGCGATTGACATTGATTGCCCATCGCCCTGGCCGTTAAACTGCACAGGCCCATCTGGTGGAGGCGCATTGTGCCAATGCAACTTCCACAGTTCGTCAGGGGGGGGGGAGGGCCAACACCCACTCCCCTTTGAGGGTCTACCATCTTTGACCCCTCAGACCGCAGTCAGGGCCTCTTGAAGAGCTTACATCTGTCGGAGGAGCAGACGCAGTGCCAGTCGGAAGTCCCTGCTCCCCCGCCTAAAAGGTGTATGAAAGCACTATGAGGTTTTAATCCGTGCGAATCGGACATAACCCATCCTCTGCTGCCCGACGGGATGGGTATCTGTTAGGAATCTCCCCGTGTTAACAAAAAAGGTAAGCCCATGGAACCCTATGAAATCTGACGACAGTGACTATTTACTGTCAACAAAAGTAGATATCGCATGACATGCAGATCGCGGCCGCGGCCGGTGCAAAATAAATTCGTGACCGGATCCCGTTGACTCGAGACTTCAATACCGATCGATACACGTTACGTGAGAGACATTTATGTTATGATTTATTAGTTATCTATCTATACTATGTTATCTATTATTAACGTAATGAATAATACACTGGTGGATGTCGATGATTGTCGTTCGGACATTGCAAATCTGCCTTTACTGTCAAGCTCTTTGTAGTTTTTTAACTATATATTCATAAAACTGTAGGCCTATGAAAAATTAAAGAACAATGTTTACTTGAAATATAGTACAAAGATGATTCTTTATATGTCAGATAAACTTTAACTCATAATTCAAAAACCCTGGGAAAACATTTTTTAACCGACTTCAAAAAAAGGAGGAGGTTATCAATTCGACTGTTGTTTTTTTTTTTTTTTATGTTTGTTCCTATAACTTTGGACTGGGTGACCGATTTTGATTTTTTTTTTTATTTGAAAGCTGGTCTTCCCGTGTGGTCCCATTTTAATTTGGTAGTTCCGACAACGGCGTAGTGCAAAACCGTATAAGTTTTAAATTTGCATTAATTATGTAAACGACAAATAGACGAATAACTCAATATATGCTAACCGATTTCGATGATTCATTTTTTATTGGAAAGGATGTACTTAAGGATAGTTTGATGAGAATTTGGTTAGGTTTGATGATGGGATCCGTGACAAAGTAAGAAAACTTTAAGAAACGAACCTCTGCTTTTTAAGGGCGGCAACGCATCTGTGTTTCCTTGTGTGAGGTGTCATGGGTGGCCGTGATCACTTACCATAGGTGACCCGTATGTTCGTTTGCCACCAATATTATAAAAAAAACTCTTCAATTTTAGGAGCCTTTGTGCTTATGTTGTTGCTGTGTTGCAAATGACGAAGCATTGTAATTACATTACTTAAGGTGTATTATGTGTGAAGCGATGGTAGCGAGTTGGTGGTAGAAACTTGATGGGATTGTGAAAAGTAAGAAAACTTTAAGAAACGAGCCTCTCTTTTTAAGGGCGGCAACGCATTGTGTTTCTTTGTGTGGGTGTCTGGGGGCGTGTCTTCCTAGGTGGTTGTTGTTTGGCAATATTATAATTTTTTGGGGTGTTTGTTGTTGTGTGTTGAATGGAGATTGTAATTATTTTAGGTGTATTTGTGTGAGCGATGGTAGCCGAGTTGGTGGTAGAAATATGGGATTATTGATAAGGTTGCGTTCGTACCAAAGTTACTTATTGTACAACCAATTGAAACATATCGCATACCATACCGCAAAAATGCGATATTTTAATATATTAAGGCGGAAGGAGTTCGCGGGCATGTAGTAAAATATATTTATGTACACTAAAAATGGAAAAATAAAGTAAATTTTCAAAAAAAAGTATTACCGACTTCAATATCAATCAAAAACCCATAAGGCACTAAAAAGCGGAAAATAAATAGTTTATAAATTAACAAATTAAATAAAAATATGAATATGTGTGCTACCTAGAGATGTATTAGAAGTCGGTGCGAACCGAAAATCATATCATCTACATAGGTACAAAGTTTAAGTCCACTCTCGCGTCTCTGTAATACATTTCTACCTGGAACAAATTTGAAATTTCGGTTGGCACCGACTTCCAATACATCTCTAGGTAGCACACATATTCATATGTTTTATTTAATTTGGTTAATTTGATAAACTATTTATTTTCCGCTTTTTAGTGCCTTATGGGTTTTTGATTGATATTGAAGTCGGTTAGTACTTTTTTTTGAAAATTTACTTTTTTTCTATTATTAAACAGTCAGATAAAGATTATCCAAAACAAAAGTTTAATTTAACGATCTAGGTAAGAAATATCAAAGCTATCTATTTGCTTGTTAAAAAATAAAGTACCTGTTCAGCTCTAACGTTTATCTATGCAACTAGCGGGCCCGGCAGACGTTGTCCCGCCCTGATTATAAAATAATCCTTGACAAATTATATACCAAAACGTTCCTCGTGAATCACTTTATCCACTGGTGGAAACCGTTTGAAAATCCGTTCAGTAGTTTTTGAGTTTATCGCGAACAGACAGACAGACAGACGCGGTAGGGGACTTTGTTTTATACTATGTAATGATATATTTATTTGATTTTCTTGCAGTCAGCAACGCTGAAAGTCTGAATTATCGTATTAGTAGTGAAACTTGTAATGAATAACTAGAAAATAAATAACCAGCGATTAGACGGACAATTGGCCAAGTATTTGCCAAATATATTCATTATTTGACATGTTATTTAAAGAATGTAATATCAGTTCTGAAAATATAACTCGATCTTTATGTGTTTACGCATAAGATAAAATGTGATCGATAGATTCTACTAATTATGAAATTACATACACTTTGTAGCTATCGAGTATGTCATCTTCTTTGGCAGATTGGCTGAAACGTTTGAATATATTGTAAGTAGTTGTTAAGAAATTTATTTATGAGTTTTTGTCGGGATTTTAGTCTGTCATGTAGTGGATTTTATTTTTATTCATAATCTTGTGTTTGTGTTCTTGACTTTTTTTTCCGAACTGACTACGCTATTGACCTAGCAAGGTCTTAACAGCTTCACCGGACAACGTGTTATTTGACTCTATATTTTGTAAAATTGGTGGTGTTTTACGTAAAATAGTTTGGTTATTATGCATAAGTGAAGTGAATGGAAAATAATACCACGGAGCATGAATTCTGAGATGTCACAAAAACTCCCTGGAAAGTTCTAACAAGGTAGCCACCATCTTGTTGGAACATTGAAATGATCACACGGCACTTGTAATATTATTAACTACTCGACCATGGCAGTAATAATCTGGAAGAATGGTTGCCAATAATAAGTTTAAAAAAAAAGATCGTTAATATAATAAATGTCGTTCAAACAAATGAACGATCGCTTATGAATAAATACCATATATGGAGTTAGAAATAAACAGTCTAATTTACGCACTCCAAGTCTTATTATTATGCTGTCCAAGTCAGTCTAGACTCCTACAGTAGTGAGCCTGAGGCTCCCACTAGTTTATAGACAAGCTATTAATTATATAGTCTTAATAATAACATTTTAAACATAATTAGAAATACAATATTGGAACTTTCAAACTTTATCTTTAATATCGATAGGAGTTTTGAAATATTTTGCAAGACGGTCGGATTCGCAGGCAGAAGTTGACTAATGAAACAAATTCGCTTATTGCGTAAGCTCAAAATATTTCGTTATAGTCATACATAACATAAAATGTGATATAATATAATTGTTCACTTCGAAACCAGGTTATGTGGTTATGCCGTGGGAAATCGCATAGTTTACCACAAATGTAATTCGAATAGATAATCTTGTTCGTAATTAAAACAATTAGTTTGTATATAATTTTCCATGTAATATGTATATTATTAATATTCGAACTTTAAATGTATTCATAATTTAAAAGATATCATTTTTCATATACTGATATGATTTAATGAGTCAATACCTTTAACAGTTTTTACGTATGTACGAATACTTTTAACGTTCGATTCTAATAAAGGCTTTCTTGACAAAAAATCAAAGTACAACTTTTAATGTACTAGATTTTGCTCGCCGTTTCGCTTAATTTAATGTACATTTGACCTATCCCACGGGAACTGTACATTTTTGTGGATGAAAGGGACCCTACTTTTTTATATAAATGTAAAATTAGTAAGAGTATTTTTTTTACGTAAATGGGACTTCTTATGGTTGTGTTTTGACATACTTATCGGCAAAATTTTCGCTTGACGAAAAGTGGTGGGGGTAAACACTGTGTCGGGTAGAGTGTTGAAAACACCGTCGGACGCGGTCAGTACTGTGATGGGTGACCGTCTGGGCACACCGCGTGACATTGGCTCTTTGTTGTATTGTTTTAATTACAATGACTTCTTGGTATACAAAAGTTTCACTTCTATCGTGTGGCTTTACGACACACCCAGTTTTTTTTTGTACCTCTAGCAACGTTATGAGTAATTTCATAACTATCGGTTGAGTAGTTATAGAGTGAAATCGTAACAAACAAACAAACTTATTTTCGCGTTTATTATATTAGCTACGAGTTGAACACGTTAACTACATGTTTTAAAGTTTCTTAGTCAAATACTTTTCATGTATCATAGGTTATAACTCTCATAGGATCGACCTCTCTGTAGTTAACTTTTGCTAACTCGAGACTTGCATATAACAAATACCAGTCGGCCAGCAATTTAAAGTTCAAGTGAAAGGTCAATTGTCAGCTTCCTTTGTGATTGCGAGTGTCTAAATGCTTAATTGAGCATTCTGTTTCGTCAAACTAACTGATATCACACTTATTCGTGTTAGACGCCATGTTTTTTTTTCGATTTCGATTTTCGAATTGTTGAATAATAACTGATTCAATATTGGGACTCGTTTATTTCAGGAAGCTTTGAAAACGTTGGAAGTAGGGTTAATAATAAATAATCATACGTTATTTCGAGTGATTATACTGTATATTATATGAGAGTACAAAAGTATGTTATATTATTTGATTTTACATAGGTACCACATTTTTTTTATGACATACTTTACGTAATTCAATAAAACTGGCTTGTCCTAAAGAGGTTGTTGTGTATGAATATATGTCGATTCAAATGTAGTATTCCTTCATTAGTGGTACTGATTGGCAGTCAATTTTTCAAACTTAGATTTATAGTATAGACCATTGCTTGTATAACAAATGATTGCGTGTAACCGTCACAAGCGATTGAAGTAAAACTTTTTAAATATTTTTGATTTTGTCAATTTTAGTTTATAAACAAATCAATAAATAAAGTTTTGGAAACAAAATTAATGAAAAATATTAAATTGAATAATAATAAAAATCATGCAATATAATTAATTATCTATAATTATATGGGTGTGCGACCGTGCTGCCATTTGGTTTCAATCTATCAGCTAATTCGGAACTTAAATAACACAGGAAATATTATTAACAACTCTTTGTTATAAAGTAAATAAAATATAGAAAAGTACGAACAGATTACTACAATAAGTAACGAATTAAATTAATTTGATTTAATAGAAGTTTTGGTTATGTTTAATTATTATCTAACCGGATGGTACAGAAACGTGACGCCATATTGCCGTAACGGACTTCCGTTGCATTGTCGTCCAACTACCTCCTAGTCGCACCTAAAGAAGTTTTATTTCAAAAATTTTGAGAAGTTCATTAGTCGTATGCAGGACTTTTTTTGCCATTTCTTTTTTGGGGGCACGCTAATTTTCGAAAATAATAAGTCCATAACTTTTCTACGACTTCTACTATAGAGATAAACCACTGTGCGACGCGGTATCTGTTCAAGAAAGATAGATTAGATTTTGTATTTGGATATCTTTAACCTATTAAAAAATATCCATTTTTTTTGTAAAGATTACCAAGATTGATTATTTTTCAAATTCTTTAATTTCTTTCAGTCTTTATGGCAATTTTCCGATATTTTCGAAATTCCCTTTAAGGCCACAAAAAGTCCTGGTTGTATGCATATTACGACAACTTTAAATCGTAAGTGTAGTCTATCGTCATTTTGTTGGTCATATAACATTGGAGATTGAGTTAGTGTGTTCCTTTACTTTATATTCCCTAAAGTTTAATGTAACAAAATATTATATACTAGCTTTTGCCCCAATCTCGTTCGCGTTAATTTAAATTTGGTATATGTCCAGAGTACACCTTCTCTGGATGTTATTGTGGATGTTTGGATGTTGTTGTCTTCTGTGGATACTCTATGGCCTTTCTTGCACCCCTGTCGCCCCAAAGTGTATGCAAAATTGCGTGATGATCGATTAAGGGGTGAAAAAAACGTGAAAATATATAAACAAACTCATTTTCGCATTTATGATATTAGTAAGAATATAGCATATCGATAATTCATTTATTACAGTCAAGTATGAAAACAATAATTTATCGCTCTTTAAAATTGATTTATTTTAATACCATGAATTTATTGAGGCGTTACATTTCAAAATGAGCTAAATCTAATTTTAGCCGTTGCTTTTAACGTTATTTTTCAAGACCTTCAAATATTGTGCTTGGAACATACGATGATCATAATAGAGAAACTAAAAACCTTATGCACGGTAAAATTTGAACTTCGTTCTCGATGTATAAAAACTGGAAATCTTAAACAAATCAAATTTCAAATCAAATCAAATGAATATCAAACAACTATATAAACGATTCAAATTGGATTTATTATACCTCATTTTGAAATGTAACGACACAATTGACTAGATGCAGAAAGTTGGTCAAATTGTAGGTTAATTTTATAATAATATCTTTATATATAAATTTCTTCTGTACGTGTGTATGTCACTGAACTCCTCCTAAACGGCTGGACCGGTGTATTCCGGTGAAACTGTTAAGACCTTGCTAGGTCAATAGCGTAGTCAGTTCGAGAAAAAAAAGGCTGGACCGATTTTGACGAAATTTTGTGTGTGTGTTCCAGTGGATCCGAGAATGGTTTAGATTCTTGATTTAGATTTAGAATTCATGGTTTAGACAATTGGACGCGGTAGGTGGCGCTGCGGTTGACTTATAGGATTTTTTTTATTATCAAGGCAGGACAACGTCCGCCGGGCCCGCTAGTAATATGTAAATTTATAATATACATTAATAAATAAATGATAAATAATTTATCTTACACTGAAATAATAATTATTCTCTTTAGTTTTATTGAATCTCAAAGAATTATGGTCGAATCTCGACCACTAGACGACCTCTAGTATATATAAACTAGCGACCCGCCCCATCTTGACATGGGTACAATGTACATGGGCCGTTCAAGTATTACGTAAGCAGATTTTTTGTAAATTCGGACCGCTCCCTCCCACTTGTCAGCAAAAGTAAGCAATGCTCTTAGCCCCCCCCCCCTCCTATGCTTACATTAACATTTATATACTGATTTATTATGAAATAAATAAATATTGTTGACGTAATCACTACCCAGACCCCTCATGCCCTATGTCATCAAAAATAAGCAAATCAAGAACCCCCCATCCCCAATCATTGCTTAAATAATACTTGAAGGCCCCTGTACTAAATCTCAATGCATGTAAATATATCCATGTACAATATACCCATCAAATCATCCATTACCTAAAACCATTTATCTTCGAAATCTTAACCTATTTATATTTCACGGTGTTCCACACTACCGCAACACTAATCTTCCAATGTTAATTTATACACATCACTCATTTCAGGTACCATCCTTACTTGATAAAAATAAACTACAGTAATATATTAATGAAAAGATGGGATAGAATTAAAAAATAAATAAAAAACCGTATTCGACGTTTTTTAAAGCGGTGAGCTCAAGCAACTGTTCGGGTTTATTTTGTTTGAGCGTTCGAGAAAAGAAAACAAAAGTGTGGACATTCTTTTCTCCTATTTGGCCCTGACCTCGGCCGTTATTGACAATGGCTGCCAGAATGAAATATAACGTGCCGGTATAAGAAAAAGAGATTAGGTGGACGATATTATTTCACGTCTATTGTGGACTATCGGGCACTGTTTGCTGCGTCGAATGTGTTTTACCGTGTCATTTTTTTGATCACCTGTTAAGCTGTGACGAAGGTTGGGTGTTTTCTTAGGACGTCGGTTAACTATAGACGCTGTAACTGACAAGATATGAATATAAAATTATAAATGGAAATTAGATAGGTATAGTATTTATTTATGTGTATTTTTTGTTTATTGAAGTGAAACTGCTTGTGGGAGGGCTTTGTAATTCTGATCGGCAACCTTTTTGTGTGACGAAAAGTGGTGGGGGTAAACACTGTGCCGGATAGAGCGTTGGAAACAGAGTTTTCGTACGATCACCAAAGTTAAGCAATGTCAGGCGCGGTTAGTACTTGGATGGGTGACTGCCTGGGAAATCCGCGTGTAGTTTGCTTTTTTGATGTATTTTTTAAATCAAAATATTTCTCTTTTATACTTCTATGATGGGCAAACATCGTTAAAGATTGAGAAAACACTTATTACTTGCTTTTTTTCAAATGATTGTAGACAAGTCTATACAAATATGAGTATGTGAAGTCATTGTGTTTATCTATGATCTTCATACGATAGAAAAAAGTTTAAATTAAGAACAAAAAAGTGCTAATGATGCAAATCGGTGCGTAAACATTCTGTCTGGATACAGTTGGCGCCTCTGGATAAAGATTCATTCAGTGCGGTTAGCGGGGAGGGCTTAGGATTCAGTAGAATCACCACGCATAAACACATTGTAGGATAGTGTTGTAACTGGTCTTTAAATATGTAATTTATGAGACAGACAAATAAAGTTTGTTTTCCTTTGTATAACTGAAGGAATAAAGTAAGCAGTGACATTGTAAAGTACAGAGAAGTATACAAATCACTACATAGTATAAAACAAAGTCTCCTACCACGTCTGTCTGTCTGTCTATTCGCGATAAACTCAAAAAGTACTGAACCGATTTTCATACGGTTTTCACCAGTAGATAAAAGTGATTCATGAGTAAGGTTTTGGTATATAATTTCTCAAGGCTTTTTTTATTATTAAGGCGCCGGGCCCGCTGATATTCTATAAAACGTATAGAAAATATATTTTTGTTAAAGGTTAAAATAGGTTTACAAGTGAAAAACTAGTACTAGAAGTGATCCAGAATTAAATGAAAATGTTATTACATGAATTTCCTTATTGCCACGTTCGACTCATGATAAGGAGTAATTAATAATTAACAATTGCGATTAATAGTAGGTACTGCAGTAAATTGTATTTTGTAATTATTCATTCGGACAAATTATTGAGAGAATAGCCTTGAATGAAAAATTAAATTAACTAGATTTGATTAAACAATATTTTGTAGTATTTAAAGGATAAAAAACATTATCAGTTTTGAATATATTTTGGATCAATTAACAATGAGTAAATATAACTGAATGTTGTACGAAAAATGTAGGTAATATATTAATATACTTTGGAATTCCGACTGACGAACTTGCCAATTTTTTTGTTTGAATTCCTTACGTCTTAAAGTCCTACAAAACAGTGAAAGATTGTTCTAACCGCAAGCCATTAGCGTGTTGTAGTAAAAAATAAAATAAAGCAATATATCTATTAATATTATTTAATGATCTTTTATGCTTTTATTGACGTTTTAAATTGTAAGAACTCACTTCGTTAGTACACATGTTCATTTTGGACACTTCCAAATAAAGGTTGTATTATCTCTCTATCTTATCACTTTAAATTTCTACCGTTGCTTGGATTAAGTTGTACATTCTTTTTCTTCTTACCCTTATCCGACATAGGTAGGGTCGGTACAACATGTTTGTTGTTGTATTTGCATGTGTTGCATGTGTTTGTTGTTTGTTGCGTATGTAGTTATTATGAAAAGATAAACCAGATCGAGTTTCTTGCCGGTTCTTCTCGATGACTGGGTTGTTTTCCGAACCGGTGGTAGTTTTGACGTTCATGAGTGCCTTCTCAGGGCCTAAATTGAATAAAGAGTATTGTGATTTTGGTTATATTGTGATGTATGATTTGGCTTAATTTTTACGATCGGTCGCCTGCCTGACGTCAATCGTCCTTGAGATTATTTTGTTGTACCACTGTATTTATGATAGTTATTATATAGTTACGAAGCCTGATAGGATCCTCTAGCTTTACAATTTTTCCGTAGGCTTTAGCTTTGGTAGGCTATTTATAGTTTCTGCTTGAGTGGCACTACCGTTCCGGCTAAAAACGAAGTTCTTCAAGATATATGGTTTTCTTGCTATACTGTTATTGTAAATTGTAATAGAATATTAATTTTTAACTATGTTAATTAGGAGTTTCAACGATATCTTAGTCTACCACGTAGTGGTTTTTATTTTTTATTGATAATCTTGAGTTAGGTTTAATCTTATATTTTTTCATATTGGTGTCATCTTACATAATATAATTCAGTGATTGTATGCAAATGAAATGGATGAAAATTAATACCAAAGGACAAGAATTTTGAGATGTCATAAAAACTAGGAAACTTCTAACAAGAGCGCCATTATCTTGTTGAACTTGCATATCGTTTCATTCAATTTAGAATTTCATTATTTGAAGTAATCGAGTCATGACTATTTACTCTACGCTTGAAGACTATTAATAGATTATGCTAGGCTTCCATTGATTAAATATTACAATAATTGAATATTTTATAAGAGAAATATTAGAATCACTTGATCACTTCTACCCAAATCCTAACATATATCGATCCACTAGAGGAGGTCCCATTGAATGACAATTGAATACCCTTTCGATACCAGCATTTTTCAATATATTTTTTTAGCTGTGTGCCGACACGCTATGAAAGCTTTTTAGCATATTTTTAACAACATTTCTCTGTTTAACATTTTAAGGAGGATTGTAGTTAGAAAATGCTCTCTATCTATCCTAGATAAAATATATTTCAACTATGCAAACCTTCATTAGTTTGTACTTACTGTTATTATGTATTATTGGCTTTTGCTCGCGGTTTCGTTTGCATTAATATAGACTTAATCTATCTCTAGGGAACAATATTTTTGTGCATAAGAAATACCATACGTCATTTCTATATACCTGACAACGTGTATACAAAATTTCACGATGATTAGGTGAAACAAACAAACGAATGTCGCGTTTATAATATTAGTTAAAATGTTTAAAAGATTACCCACTTCGTGTGACAATGATAAATTTCTTGGCAAAACATAACTAACGTAATGTGTTATACTTATCCATAAATAAGAAGTGTTATATGGTAACACTAGTCTAAAGCCACGGTAATGAAGCGGCGCGTGTGGCAGGACGCAGACACAATAGTTGCCGCCGCCGACGCCGAACCTTCTCAGAACCGGTCCGGAGGGCAGCGCACCGCCGAATTTCGCGTTGACCACCCATAGCCCGACACTGTACCGGCACCGACGAGAGATACTTATCGCGCCTGTATTTATTGATGGTAACACTGTCGATGCAGGTCCCAGGGTATACGAGTCGTTACCGTGCCACTATAAAAATCCCTGTTTAATTTAGTATTCGATTTTGAAATTATAAACGCGGCAATAATGCCCTTGTGAATTTTTTAGTGTACTTAGTTTTTTTTATGCCGTCGTGTTATTTTTGCCCTATCATTGACCTCGTTTGTCAAACCGACATACATGTATGTCTTTTCATTTACGGTGCATATATCCAATGTATCTAGATACAATAACATTCCCACGAACTTGTATTAATTTTCTTAAATAAAACATTTGAATTCTTTACTTCATTGATTTAGCTATCACATGTTCCCAAACAGATTTTATCGTGGAGTCAGCATCTACGAAATATATTGAAAAAATTAATATACTGTTGTTTTTTTTTTAATTGTAATGATCCAAATTATTGTATTGATAAAATCTCTAATTATAAAAAAAAATGTCTATTCCTTTCTAATATAAAATAAAGAAAATTAGTTAAGAAGCATAGGAGGAATATGTACTTCACTATTTTTTTGTCTGTTTATTTATACTTAATAATTATTATTATTATTAAATATATCTATTATGATAGATATGTTAAATTCGTGTCCAATATCATTACATAGTATAAAACAAAGGCCTCTGCCGCGTCTGTCTGTCTGTTCGCGCCAAACTCAAAAACTACTAAACGGATTTTTATGCGACTTTCACCAGTAGATAGAGTGATTCATGAGGAAGGTTTAGGTTTGTCAAGGTTCTTATTATCAGGGCAGGACAACGTCCGCCAGGCCCGCTAGTCAATAAATAAAATGGTATTCGTATTCCTAAATTATTTTAATACATGGTTATCAAATCTACTATGTATATTTCGGATAATGACGCAATGTGTTAATGAAAAAAAAATATTCCTAACGTTCTTGATAGTTACCTTGCCGTGTCTTCATTATGTTTGTGCTGCGTAAATAATATTTTATGTATTTTATTTTAAGGATTTCTAAATCAAATATATTAGTGTTACTTTTTTGTTATTTATTTTTATTTTATACATTCGAAACTAGAATTACATACAAAATAGAAAGCTTGACACATGCATGCAAATATGAATGAATAGTGTTAAAATATGCAAAAATTAATATTAAAAATTAGTAATTTGTATACTCTACAACTACAAATTGAAATTATGTAAATGGGATACTATATTAGCATTTACATTTTCTGGAAAGAGTTCTTGATATTGAAGAAAGCTGGAAAGTTTAATAATAAGAAATAGTTTTTAGTATAGTTTTATTTTAAAATAAACTTAACTATCATAACTTAACAATAATTTCGATAGTTAAAAACTATATACATTGATATTATAGTAGCATTTATCACTTCTGTAAAAGTGATCGCGTCCTATTAATAAACACATTAATTTGAAAGGAATGTTTAAAATCTACACAACTGTTAAAAGTGATTTCAAACATTCTATAATCTTACGTGGAAATACCTCTGACAACGGCAAGTTCGTTTCCCCGATTTCATCATTTAACTGGATAAATTTCGTTAACATCAATGCGGTTTTTTTTTTTACGTTTTTTTTTTGTAAAGTTTGCAATAAGCGGTGAAGATCCGTAATTGCGCATGCATGTTTATAAGAGGACATATCTTTATATAATACATATATTTTGTGTATAATTTTTACGTTCCATGTTTTTCACATTTAATCAATGATATAACTATAGATAAGTCATAAGCGCTTCGACAGCGCCTTGTTAAACTTGGCTAGCTTCTTATTAACGCCTGCCCCGTCAATCCGCCCTAAGCAACGTATAACTTTTTTTTTCACCACCGATATTGAGTATATGCAATCTTACTTCCACGTTTTATTTAAGTTTATCTATGTGTCCGTTTTCGTACCATTTGTTTTGTCATATATCTATAGGTAACGTATCTATCATTCCAGTTCATTGTGTAAACCCGTGTTCCTGACTACTCATGCTCACCGCTCTAGATGAGCCCAATATATATTATTATTACTATAGTATGTGTGCATGTTTGTCTGTGTGTTGATCAATTTATTAATAGTCTGCTCGTGATTTTACTCTTAGTTAACCTTAAAATGTATTATCGTAATGCTGTGAATAGTAACGAAAATAATAGAATATTTGTATGCATTTGTATCGATTTTCTTGTGTGGTTTTTAAATGGCTCGATTCATATTACAAATTTTAATAATGTATCTTATTAAAATCATTACTTTTGTAGATTATTGTGTAACAATAAATGAAAGCGTGTTCATTAAATAGATTTCCATGGTAACCGATAGACGCCGTGAGGGAAAGTTCGACTTTCTGAATACTGATCGATTAAAAGTAAAAGTTCTCTCTTTATGTATATTTGCGTAATATTATACGTTACACGCTTCACATTTCAATGATACATACTGAATTTTAATAGAAATTATCATAACAGCGTTGTGGTCAAGAAATTAAAATATATCAACAGACAAAACGTGAGAAGACAACTTTGCAAAGAAAAGTTACCATTTTAATATTTAATCGAATCCATTATGTATATAATGTGAAAGTTCGAATGATATTTGATGTAAAAGTATAACAAGAATAAAACATATGATACTATTTTATTTTTTATCGTTCAGCGAAGTGGACTGATAATATAATTTTTGCTCACCATAGAGCAATACAACAGAACATGTATAGGCCTTAATAATCCTATTTCTATGGAATTCATATGTTTTCTACATCTCTATGGTTCCCGAACTGGTACCGAAATTAGTAATATAGAAATGTTTTATTCATTTAATATTGTTTTTCGTATTGTATCGTTTTTTTTTGTTATAGTGGCACTATTGTTATGTAAAACCGATTTCTCGGTATAGTTTATGAAAATTTGTTTCACACACTTGAACATGTGCACCTATTATATAATAATGACTTATTATGAAACTGCGGTAGTGCCTACACAAAATATTTTTTCTGAGAACAACTTGTCGGATATTTTTGATAATAATGTAAGTTTTTATGAAAAGTATTTATATCTTTACATTGCTATTTGTTTGAAAATTTTCCATTTAAAATTCTGAAATATCACGTTACAGAAATATTCCACACGCAGTTATTAATACACTGTAAACGTCAAAAGCGTGTAAAATTTTATTTAATTAATTCAAACTAAACATATGTACAAAATAACGACATAAATATCAGTTTATATAGTTGTTCAAACATCTGCGATAATAAGGTTTGTTGTAAAAATCTTTTGTCTAATAAATAGATTAGAAAACCTACCGATAGTGAAATGGTAGATTATAAAGTTGTTTAGGTTAGTACAAGTGTAAAATCTAAGGTAAATAACCCGACCCAGTTCCGAGCTCCACAGTCGCTTGCAATGATGCTATAATTTTACTGTTTTCCATTTGATGGCGCAACATCGTCACCGCATTGATATAATACAACCAATTAATAACGACACCCAGTTTCGCTTCAAGCCACCATTGAAACTGTTGTTTATGAAAGACGATGAGGGCCTCCGTAATTTGGCTTGTCGATAACAACAAACGCGCTAAGTTTGCTTAGCTGTGCAAATAACGTCGGTTTGGTAGCACGCTCGATACCAAGAACTTTCTCGTTTACTTGAGCCGTTGTAGTACTTAAATTATTTATCTTTTTTATTCCTGTTAACTCGCCTACGGATGTGAATACTGATAATGGTATTTACTCTGTCATATTATCATCAATTCTCGTAATATCTTATCTCGGCTCTCATAGTTTTCTTGACTGAGTTATTATTAGTAACACCTATAATGATAAACAAAGGACCTTTTTACCTAACATTATGTGTGTATTGTAGATTCAGTGTACGTGTCGGAATGCCACGTAAAGTCAATATCCTCAATAAATTTATTATATGCTGTTGCCTTAAAGATAAAAGAGTAAATATAATAATGTATTTAATTACTTAGGTATAATAATATAACGGTTCATTGAATTTAGTTTTATTCTGTGTGACGTTATACCTCGAAGGTATATGTATAAAATCTGCTGCTAATAGTCAATAGGTATCATAACAAGTACTTATTGAGTATTGACGCAATAATTTATTCATGTTCCGCGTTAAATTCGTCTAGTTTGAAGTACTGACAAATGTACAGCCTAGTATTTATTGCGGTCAGTAATGGCATTATAGTGTTTTAATATTTGTGCTCCTATATTCATAGCACATAGTAAATTTACGTCCACGTGTCAAAAACACCAAGAATTGTAGATGATCTAATTGCCATTTAAAAAATCAAGTTTTATTATAAGTGCTAAAATTATAATGAGACGAGGTAAAAAATCATAACAGGTATTCATAAGTACCTCAGTACACACTTGACACGTTTTTGATAAGGTATTTAGTGTTAATTACTTACATTAGAATATTATCTAATGAATATATTAATAAAGTAAGGTTTTTTGGGAATTAAAAATTATTAGACGAACTAAAATAAAAAGTAAACATAATGTTCACAGATTTTTTTAGTTCTAATTGTTTACATGTTAGGGCGTTTAAATATCGCATATATTGGAACAAATATAAATGAGTAAGTAAGAAATTTGCAAAGTCTGAATAAAGTTGCATAAGTAACCATGAAAGTATAATTAATAGTCTCCTCGCCCGAAATAGTCCTAATTTATACTTATACTAGCCGACCCGTGCCCACTTGGTTGGGCGGTTATAGGCATTATCAAGCTACAACTTTTTTCTAGAACTCAATCATATATCTCTCATCGTTCGTAAGAAACGTTTTCGTTCGACCATTTTTTCTCCGACTCCCCAGATATTACCCCCTACAACCTCACAAACTTTACCTCTTTATAATATTAGATAATATAATTATTTAATAGCTTCTGCCCGTGACTTCGTACGCGTGGAATAGTTATTTTAGGCTAAGGCGCAGCGGAAGCTCTCAAAAGAAAAAATACCCCGATATTAAAACATTTTTCATTGTTGCTCCGTTCCTAGTGGTCTTAGCGTGATGATATATAGCCTATGACACTTACAAATAACGTGGCTTTCTATTGGTAAAATAATTTACAGAATCGGTTTAGTAGTTCCTGCGATTACCCCCTACAACGTCACAACGTCACAAACTTTACCTCTTTATAATATTAGTATAGATTATAATGATTGGTTGAACACGCCAATCTCAGGAACTAATGGGTCTGGTTACTTTTTAAAATTCTTTCAGTGTTAAATAGCTCGTTTATCAATGACGGGTATAGGTTATATATCATCACTAAGACCAAAAGGAGCGGAGCACCAATTCAAAATCGGCGTTTCTTTTTCTTTTGAGAGCTTCCGCTGCGAAGTCGCGGGCAGAAGCTAGTTAATACTATAAAGGTGAATTTAAGTTTATTTGTTTGTTAAGCTTTCACGCCTAAATTACTCATGCGATGTTTATGAAATTCCAGATATTATCAGGGTCACAGAAAAATATATAAGGTAGTTTTCACCTGGAAAAAAGTATTATTCCTGAGGCACAGGTCCAATGTATGTAAAGAAATATGTAATCTCCTTTAATTCTAATATTTGTATACCAAAGCCGAAGCCACAGATTTATTTGATTATAATCTGTGGCAAATCTACAATCTGTGGTTAGAGAGCTGTCATCAGAAAAAGCAATTTATTTTGAAAGTAATCTTATTTTAATTCTCATGTTAATTTGGAATCGACATCGTAATTAATTACATTAAATGTCGTTTATCTAATTTCAGGTAAAGTTTACTTATAATACTGTCAATCATATTATTCAGAGGTGTCCGTTAATAAAATAAAACCTCTAATTTCACAAACTCAATTTTGTTTTAATTACTTCGTTGTTCAGATTAAACATAAGAATATCGTTGTATGTGTATATTTCATATATTGAAAATGCTTTTAATTCACAATTATTCGCGAATATTTTATAGGCAAACGTGTAGGTATATTTCAATCGCTACTGAATATATAATATCCACCTTTATCGGTCAGTTATACACAAGGTATAACAAGTTACACAATTAGTTTATACGCAGTGACGTAGTGGACCCAGCTCGGCGACTGGCTGGCTGGAGAAAGCCGTCGGCCATTGGCCACACCTTGCAGTGGTGATTGTCTATTTTCCTGTTTACTCATATGTCTACGCAGGTTCAAAGCTATTTTATATCAACGAGGTTATATTATAGATACATATTTAGACAAAACATTGGCTTTAGACAAATCGTCAGTTATTATTTGACCCGTTTGTTATGTTTATTGTTATACATTTGAGCTCAGAAAAATAGCATTCACATTTAACCTGATTAATAAAAATATATATTCTTTTCTAAAAACCAATACCTTTTTATCCGTCATTACTAAGCGCAAATATTACCAAAAATAGTTTTACTCAAAAGTAAATAATTTTAGTCGTGGAACAGATAGTCCTTTGTTTTGTGATGTAGATATATTATAAGAGATTGAACTGTAAAGGCTATATTACACTTCTAGATCAGTTACACTTTTTTCTTTGTGTAAATCAATATTAATTAAACTAATGTACAAGTTGTTATATTCGCTACGGGCCTAGCGAATATCTCGTTATAATTTTAATAACCAGTTACATCAGGGTAATTGAAATTTAGGTAGACAAGATTGCGGATAGAAAGATTAAGAAATTCCACTTAGAAAACAGGAATATTCCTGTTTTATTATATAGATATAAGAGATGTCTGACGTAATGCGTAAGTTTGAAGACAGTAGTGGTGGGTTTATTTTAAAACACAGGATTGTTGTAGGTAACCTTAAACTCGGAGGACATTACTATCTAGGACAACTCAAAAAGCAAGGCTATTTGCGGTAAAAAACAGAATAATTGGCAACCCTAACTTACGTCATTTCATCAGCCATATTGTTAAATCTAATCTTATCATACCAATAAAGCAAATGAAAATACTTTCACGCAATAATTAATAAAAACTGCTTCCCATGCATCGTATCTATCGATCGCGAGTGGAATTAGTTTACTGGTCACGTCACCCGCCCCGGGGCCATTCCAGGGAGTATCCCGTCACTCGATGCATGTAGACAAGCAAAAAATGTTGCCTGCATTCGAAATTACCACCTTGGTAACAGCTTTCTGACTCATAGTAAGATTTTAATTAAATATTACTCGTAAGACTTGTTCTTGAACTTATTATGATCGGCATTCTTGAATATAAAGTACATAATTCATTCGGTGTATTTATTAATGTTATAGTAACGAGTTGTGATATCATATTAAAATTTATCAAAGCTTACCTTTCAAAAAATAAGGATAATAGGAAACTAATCTCTCACCAACTCTATGAAATTCTGTCTGTATTTGTTCCCCCCATCTATTCTATCACAACTACATACAAAAGATTTCCAGAATTTCCAGATTTTTTTTTAGAAAAAAAAGCTCATAAAAAATTTAAGAGATCGATTTTTGAATAATCGATCCTCTAGACCTCGGGTTTTTCGTAAATCGAATCAAAAAAACATTTTTTTTGTGAAGAATCGCCATCTTTACCACTCTTCTCGAAGTATAATTACCACGCCAGCCGACGACGTATTGACGGATTGCTCCGTTGTCACGCGCACGAGGACGTCCACACTCGAGTTCCGCGAAATTCCGCTAGTCCTGCGCGACAATGCGCCGCAATAGCGAAGCCTCTTCCCGGCCGGCGACGGTTTCGGGGAAGAAGAAAAAAGGCCCTTTTCAGGGCCAACCAGATCCCGCGTCGGTACGACGACCACTCAGCATGCCCATGGACACCGATATCCCGCAATCACCAACGACCTCCGCAACGCACACTGATCCCGAGCTCCCAAGCACACCGACGACCCCTGCAGCACACACTACGATAACCGAGAAGCCTTCACCCCGCTACACGCCTGAGGAAGAGCGAATGCCGCCCGTCCTAGCTGCGATCAAGCGTGATAAGCAGTATGAAGGTGATTTCCTAGCCTTTGCCCAGCTATTGATAGCTGGGAAACCCTCAGAAACTCTGAAGAGATGGATAGCGCTTTACCTGCGCATCCTAAAGGACGAAAACAAAGGCTACGAACTCCTTGACGCCGATATTGAGGCATTGAAAACCCCGTTAACTGGAAGTCTGGTACTACCAGAAATCCCTCAGAATCAACTGAGATGGCTTGAGACGCGTCTTGAAGAGGCACGCCACGATCGAGACGCTGACCTTGAAACCCGATGTCAACAAATAATAGAAAGCCGAGAAGTCCGTGTTATACCCGTCGAGAGCCGCGGGGCGCCACAAGCGCCTGCAGCCGTGCTCTCGACAGGCACACAAACGGAACCCCGAAATCCCGAAGTACCAGAAGTACCCGCTGAGAGCCGCGGGGAGCCACCAGCGCCCGTAAAGCAACGAATAGAATTCCCTGCTATACCCGTCGAGAGCCGCGGGGCGCCACCAGCGCCCTCCACAAACAAGACAGCCGAAGTACGTGTTATACCCGTCGGGAGCCGCGGGGCGCCACAAGCGCCTACATTTGTATCGCAGACAATGCCAGCGGAACCCCAAAAGAAGCAAGCTATACCCGCAGAGAGCCGCGGGGCGCCACATGCGACTGCACCTTCGCAGCCGCAGCGATCATACGCTGCGACAGCGGCGACCCCGTCGACTTCGACTGCCCATACACCCGAATTACCTGTGCCACCAAGAAATCTAGTACCGGAGGGAAGCGCCGCGACATCAAGCCCTACGCACCGACAACGCTGCCCGCCGATCATCGTGGAGAGCCTGCCCGACTGGCCAGAGCACTTCCGACGACTGGCGGGCCTGCTGGGACGAACACCGGACGCGCGCGCACACGGACGCGGTGTACGCTTCCTTCCGGCCAATACTGACGAACACAGAATTGTCAGTGACTACCTAAAACAAGTGGAAGGGGTGAGTTGGTTTACCTACTCACCCCCCCACGGAAAGAAGTCTCAAGGTCGCGATCCGCGGCCTGCCGGAGGACACAAAGCCCGAGATGGTCACTCAAGCCCTTCGCGAGAAAGGCTTTCACCCTGAATTCACGCGACGCATCCAGGGAAGAGGTGGAAGACCAGGGTGCATCTTCCACTGCTCCCTGGAAAGAAAACCTGGCCTCATCCCGGCCATATATAACACGAGCGAACTCTTGATGATCAAGATCTCCGTAGAAGCCTGGCGTGGGAGGAGGGGCCCGGCACAATGCCATCGGTGCCAGCTCTTCAGGCACTCCTCCCACCACTGCCATCGCCCGATAGCCTGCGTGAGGTGCGGAGGCCCGCACTTCGCTACAAACTGCGACCGCCCACGCGAAGAAGCTGCGTCCTGCGCTAACTGCGGAGGGGCGCACACTTCAAACAACGCCCGCCTGTGCCCCGTGTTCCGCCGCGAAGCGCGCAATCGCCGAGCGGGGACCGTCGTCCGGTCGGGTGACACCGGACGGCAAGAGGAGCGCGGGCGTACAGCGCCTATAACGGTCGAGGAGTCGGCGTCGGGGAGCCTGATGGCACCCGCGAACGACCCCGGCCAAAGAAGACCCGTTAGAAGACAGCCGAAGCACAAAGGAGGAGCCCGTGAAGCGATGGAGGCTACCCAGCAGCCAAAATCGACCGGGGACTCCATCCAGGACGTCCTCATCACCCTATTGAAGACACTGGCAGCCACAGCAAACCCGGAAGCTACAAAACAACTCCTGAGAGCCCTGCAAGCGCTGCAGAAGGATGGCCAGGCCTCTCAGTCGACAGCCACGGATTAAAAGAAGCCAGTCACCCACAACCACCGCCAGATGGCGCGACGAGGCCACTATCGCCCACCGGATGAGGGGGCGAAAATAAACAAATAGACACTCCCGTTGAGGCGGGAGGCGAGAGAAGCCACCGTAAGAGGGTTTACCCTGGGACGGTCTCCCCGCGCGCCCCTGCCGGGGCGCGCGAGAAGAACTCGACGAGAGACGAGAGACGTATTGACGATTTAAAACTCCGAAATCCACAGTTCTATATTTTTCCACATGTGGTGGTACTATAAGAACATTTCTCAGGATTAGATTTCTTCACGATGTTTTCTTTCACCATCAGCCGATAGTGTTATAAATTGAAATTAGTAAATGTACCTTTTTTTTTTTTTTTTTTTTTTTATTGTAGCTCGGCAAAGTGACTGTACTGTGCCTGATGGTAAGCACAGTACAATCCAAAAACAATGGCGACCGCCGAAAGACATACTATCCATCGCCGGTCGCCGCTGTCATGCCGGCCTGAAAGCGTCCCAGTTAGGGACAGCCCCTCCCCCCCTGGTTGCTGGATATACACCGGCTGATCCCGGAACGCGACACGCCCAAACGTGCCACTATGGCGGGTGTTCCACCTGGTGTACGGTGGTCGCGATCCAGTCGGGTACAGACACCCTACCACCCCGTTCCGAACAATTATGTAGTTGGTATACGTCAGGGTTCGGACGTGCGTACATCAAATTGATATTCCTCGGTCAACCACCACGACTTTTTGGTATCTAATATTGAAAAATGACAACTCTAAAACTTATAAAGTCTAGCATAGCGGTAGGCAAACTAGTTCATATCTTCCACCATATATTTACCATTCCAGTCTTCATAGGGTTCTCATTTCAACAGGCTTTCTTGTATGTATGCCAAATACAAATAAAAAATAGATTTAAATAGTTGGTAGTTTCTTAAAAGCCTTAGTCGTTGATTGCCAAGCGACATGACTTGAGTATGCGGCATATTATATCATTTGTAGATACTTAGGGTCCCTTGTTGTTCAATTTTTATGAAAACTTTTAATAATTTAATAGTTTTTTCGTAGATGTTTCTGCGCTACTTTTTTTTGGATTCGATTGACATTTTGCCACTTTTTTTAATGCCCAACATAACGGGCGGCATTCAGCTAGTGAATAAATATAATCAATAACAGACTTGTAAATATTTATGTCTCATTAAAAGTATAACTTGGACGAAAAATTCCAATAATTTTTCGGTTTTAGTGAAAGGTATTTGTTTCTTCATCGTTTCAAGTGTTACTAACAAAATTTGAGTTAATAGAAAGTCAATTACGAAAGTTATTACTTGTCAGATACCTCTGTACACACATTGTACGCTGACCAAACACAGTATTGGTAATTTTCTCACGGAACGTGTCTTTCGCTTACCAGTCATTCTCGGAAGTGTAATACATAAAAAGTGTCTAATGTATCTCTTTTAAGTAGCCCGCTGTCAACTAAGTAATTTACATTAGCCTTTTGATTTTTACGCTCTTTATTCTTTCTTTCCTATTTACGAAATAGTGAAATAGTGTTATAATATACACACATATACACTAGAAATAGTGTTTAGACTAACAATGATCTGATACCGTTATTGGAATCGTTTAAGGTGCTAAGTGCTTTAGTTTAACGATAGAAATTTATATGCAGAAAACCACGCTGCTTTTACATCATTTTGTCTATGTGATTTATAGTATATCACAAAATATTTATATGCATATGTGTAAAGTATATGGTTATACACCATGAAAGTTAGCTTACTTAAGTGTTTTCAAGGTAGATTTTTTTTAGATTCGTTGTGATCTGAAACTCCACGAAACGAAAAAGCGACATTTAAAAGAGACAAATATATACATCTATGTGATTTAACGCGGGCGAGAATGAGATAGAATATATTATCGTTTATTTTATGAACATTTTATCATTTTTGAAGGCTTTTATTTTATTGCGTATCAATACCTGTACCGTTCAACCGATTGCAATGAAAATTATTATATGTGTATGTTTTAGCATGGGCAACGTATAAAAATATCCATTTTTTATAAGTCAATGGTTTATATTATAAAAAATATAATAATGACAAAGGTGTCCGTAGCCGTGGTCCCAGTTATTCGGTGTAAATTTTATTGTTTTATCTTTACTTCGACTGAGTTTGATATATCTACTATAAAATCTTAGTAGATGGTGCTTCAGTAATATCATAAAATATGGTGAGTTTATTACCCTTAAAGTCTATATTCCTTAGACGAGATATACAGAGATTTTAATGAAGTGAGAGTGATCGATAATATTATAGAGATATGTTATAATTTTGAGCCAAGTGAGACAAACAGCTATAATATTTCTTTACAAAAAATAATTTACCAGATTGGTGAATCAGAGGACAATTGTTTAATAATCGATATTCACATGTAGAGTAAAGCAAATATTACCAAAATAATAATTTAATACATTCTTTTTGTCTTAGCAGTATTTGCAATGTATTAAAAATTATAAACATTTAATATGTAGGTAAATTATTTAGTAATTAAAATAAGGCATTACACACATATTGTATTCTTAGTATGCAGCCCTAATACTATATTTATTTTCAATTGATAACTTATAAATCATCATATAAAATTCTAACTAATCGTATTTTATTAATTCTGCGTATACACGAACGTTATTACAAATTTTGTTCAAAATCCTAAGAGTACAAAAAAAACAAGTTAATATTATTATGTCATGCTAATAACTGATTAAACATTACCATAAGGTTCATTTCAAAAGGAAAGATAAATAAGAAGAGAAAAAAAGAGAAGAAAAGGGGGAAAAAAGGGGGGGGAAAAAGGGGAAATCGGGAGAAGGGGGGGGGGGGGGGGGGGGGGGGGGGGGGGGGGGGGGAAAGGGGGGAACGAAGAAGGGGGGAAGGAGGGGGGGACGGGGGTGGGAAGGGGGGGGGGGGAATAAATAAAAAAAAAATATTATGTTTTAAGACATTTGACTGTTCTTACAAAAATGATTTATATATCAACGATTTTTTTTTGCTTAGTAGATTTTGACCGCTTTAGTGTTGTTATTAAGACAAAAAAAATATTTTTTTCCTTAATATTGAAATTGAAATATTAATGAGTTTCGAGCTCTAGACTGTCATTAGTAATACATATTAAATATCCGTTTTGCAAAGCGTTATTGGAATTAATTACATTTTTTTTTCGAACTGACTACGCTATTGACCTAGCAAGGTCTTAACATCTTCACCTGACTAATTAATTAAATATGAAACATTATCTCATATGAAATAGTTTTGGATTATTTTATTGAACTCAGCTTGTAGGTGGCAGAGCCACGTTGAAGGTATTACTGGTTTCAGCATGAATGGGTCGGCTCACCCGGGGTACTACCATCCGACCCACAGAAACACCGACGTGAAGTAACAGTGCTTGCATTGTTGTGTTTCGTTCGGTCAGTGAGAGCGCCGGATACCCAACTCCCCTCCCCCTCCCCACTTCCCCTTCTCCCAAATACATGCTTGCAACGCACTTGCGACTGCTCTGGTGTTGCAAGTGTCCATGAACGGTGGTGATCACTTAACATCAGATGACCCACCTGTTCGTTTGCCTCCAATGATATAAAAAAAAACCTAATGTTACTTTTTTAGCCCATCGCCATTTACAGCAAACTAGAAACATACCTTTTCGCGGTCATTCACAGATTATTCTTCCTTAGGATTCATTCGCGATCCAGTGCGATTAGTCATAATCATAATCTACATACCTATAAATAGAGAGAGAGAAAAAAGTTAAGTATATTTTCCTCGTCAAATTCTCGACCAACCTTTTTTTTTATTTAGTAGTTACTGCCAGTAACTATTATAATATATAATATTTCTATTACGTTTATGAATCTAACCTCTACTCGTTTGTGACACACGTTTGTGTGTTTTATATTGAAAATATAACCTTTATGTTATAACATAAATATGTAAATATGTATGTAATGTACTATAGTACATTTCGCAATAATAAATATATTTCCTATTTTATTCTTATACTAGCGAGCCCGGCGGGCATTATCCCGCCCTGCTAAAAAAACCCCTTGACAAATTATATACTAAAACCTTCCTCATGAATCACTTTATCCACTGGTGAAAACCGCATGAAAATCCGTTCGATACTTTTTGAGTTTATCGCGAACAGACAGACAGACAGACGCGGTAGGGGGCTTTGTTTTATAATATGTATGTATGTATGAAATGCTATATTATTATAATGAAGTAAGTAGTTATTCGATATGTTATGTAGCAATACTCTCGTGTATTGCATCAAATCATTTCTTTAGTTTATTTTTCATTTAACTTTTAAACTTGTAAACAAATTAACTAAATAGTGATGTGACACTACAGACACAAAATAAAATTATGGAAAAAATAAAACATTAATTGATATGTTCTAATTTAGTTAATTACAAGATGGAGCCAACTACATTAAATTTTTGTGGAAAGTATTCAATAGTGAAAAAATCGACGTTTTCTAGCGATATATCAATAAACGTCGATGTTGGGATCCGATGTCCGACTATACATCAAATATAAATATCGATATATTTTTTACGCGGACACCCCTAGTTACTGATAAGCTTTTAGTGTTAGCATTTAAAAAATGTATTTTTTTTCATACTAACTATGAATCTTGGCCTTTATTTATGTCTATTCGTCACTGTTCACCCTCACTAAGTCTATATTCTACAATATGTGTACATTAATCAATATCTAATCTAATCAAATCAATCAGCTAATCTAAAAAATAAAAAAGGAAGAGTGCTTACTAGACGCCCAGATATATTAAAGGAGGCAACTATGTTTTACAAAGAACTTTACTCATCTAATGCCGAGCCAGACCAACGTGACTCAGGTATAACTAAAACCCCTGCCACCATACAAATAGAGTTGGAAAAAATACTCAAGTCAGAAGTTGAATATGCCATAAAGACACAAAAGAACGACAAAACACCCGGCAGTGACAAAATCACAAATGAATCATTAAAATCTCTTTGTGATTCATTACAGAAACCTCTTCAAACACTTTTCAATAATATTCTAGAAAAAGCAGAAACACCAGAACAGTGGTCGAAGTCCATAATCACACTCATTTTTAAAAAGGGCGATCGAACTGATCTAAGGAACTTTAGACCGATAAGCTTAATGACAAACATGTATAAAATATTCTCGAAAATTATACTGCATCGACTTATAAAACTCCTAGAAGAAAACGAACCGCGAGAACAAGCAGGCTTTCGCAAAAACTACTGCACACTTGACCACATACAAGTAGTGACCCAAATAATTGAGAAGGCCAACGAATATGGTATAATTCTATACATGTGCTTTATAGATTATAAAAAGGCATTCGATTCCTTGAATCATGAAGCAATATGGACAGCATTGACAGAGCATGGTATAAGCACAAACTATATCCGTCTGATCCAAAGTATCTACTCCAAATGTTATGCAAAAGTGCGGCTAGAAAGAGAGGGCAAAGAATTTCCTGTCAAAAGAGGGGTAAGGCAGGGAGATCCCTTATCCCCAAAAATATTCTCAGCAGTACTAGAAACTATTTTTAGGAAACTTAAATGGGAAGCAAGAGGAGTTAAGATAGAAGGAGAACTTCTCAGTCACCTCCGTTTTGCTGATGATATAGTCCTGTTTGCTGAAAACGCAGTAGATTTAGAAGCAATGACAAATGAATAAGCAAACGAAAGTAAGAAGGTGGGCCTATCACTTAACATCTCAAAGACAAAAGTACTAACAAATGGAGCACACGAAGAGATCAAAGTAGGGAATGAAAAGATAGAATATGAAGAGGATTACGTGTATCTGGGACAGCTAGTATCCTTTGAAGATTGCACCAAAAAAGACATACAAAGAAGAATTGCACTAGCATGGAAAAAGTACTGGGGGCTGAAAGAAATTATGAAGAATAAAGAAATCCAGTTACACATAAAGAAAAAAGTTCATGATATAGCAATTCTACCTTGCCTAACATATGGATGTCAGACGTGGTCTCTAAGGAAAGAAGATGAGGAAAAACTTGCAGTGTGCCAAAGAAAAATGGAGAGAAGCATCCTAAGCATAAAGATTTCAGATAGAATAGATAATGAAAGTATAAGGAAAAGAACGAAAGTAACAGACATACGAAAAAGAATAAGACATTTGAAATGGAACTGGGCAGGTCACATCTGCAGGCAAGATAATTTCAGGTGGACAAAAAGGGTAACAGAGTGGGTGCCACTAGGTTACAAGAGAAAACCAGGAAGACCAAAAAAAAGATGGCGGGATATTTTCCATCAAAGATGTGGAGCAGATTGGATGAGAAAGGCAAGGGAGAGGGACCTGTGGAAAAAACTAGGGGAGGCCTACGCCGACGAGGCGACTACAATTTAGATAAGGAAGTGGAAATAAATTTGTAACAAAAAAAAAGTAGAATAAAGGCTTTTTTATTTTTATTTTTTATTTTTTTTTATTTTATTTTAATCAATATGATTTTTACATATTAACACGTGGATAAAACGCACTACAACTCATAGTTTAGTCGAATTTCAACCATGGAACGACCACTAATAACATAAAATATCCAAAGAAAACTAATAATCTCAAACCTCATCACATTCCTGCTTAACCTAACTTGGAAATTACTCAGATCTCAATGAAAGATATAACAATTATTTACTAATTAGCACACATATAGTTATTTGCTTTATTCAAACGTAAATATTGATTTCAAATATACCTTAATTGTACGTTAGTCAAATATAGACGTTAGTCAAAGGTAATAGAAAAAAACGTTTTGCCTAATTATAGAGGTGATGTGTATATTTATTCAAATTAGTTTCGAACATTGATAACTCTAATATACAGTCGTCAAACAAGTGTGTAGTCGTACATTTTTTTTTGGTAAAACAAGTTCTAACACATTTTATTATAGGTATGATTTATAATTCAATCAGTGATGTGTGGATCTTAAGACTACGTGGCTGTACGTAGGACCGATAGATATCTCATAGATGGTGCCATGTTTTAATATTGAATTTCTTTTTCAACTCCAGTTTTTTTTTATTGTGCACGTGTTCTGTTAATCTATTTACTACGTAACCTTCCTTTTTCTGTATCAAAGCCACAGCAACGCGTGGCTGGGTCAGCTAGTACAGCGATATATGTATAATGAAATTACAGTTCCCTTCAGACTTACGTCAAAACTACTAAACGTAAGGGTATAAGACTATGACAGTTCGATGGGGAAATTATTGTATGTGGTTCTAGGCTACTTACTTTTTGGATTAGCTCAACCCTTTACGATATATTTTAATGGCAAGCCGAGTGGTCGAAAATAAGGCAGCTGAAATATAAAGTTAACAATGTTTATCTCCCAAACTAGAACGTTGAACAACTAATTCTTATCTAAGTTACATTCCACGTAAAATGAGGCTTGAACATTGTAAACACCGTTCTTGGAAACCGTTAGTTTGTCTCCTTCCGCACTAATATTGTTCTTGTGTGACATTGTAACTCATAGTTTCCGTTTTTGTTTACAAAGTTTGCCTGTTTACTTATCAAGCGTTCGTCTTTCATATATTTTACAAGCTCAATAAATATTTATAATAGCTTTCTCTGTTTTATATCAGTTATAATCGTAAATGTGTGTGACTATTATAGATTTTATATAATATAATATAAATAGATAGATAGTAATTTTGAAATTGATGTAATCTGAAAAATCAATAGTTTTTATATTATTTCGTCCCTCAAAAATCTGTATTCTATGAAAACGTGTTTAGTACTTAAAGTCCGTAATAATTATTTGAGATGATAAAACTATCAATCACAAGTATCCCTTATGCCTCCACTTACTGCTATACAAAGTCTTTGTAAAATTATCAACTTTACGCGTTGATTTAAAAAATATAATAAGGGTGTTTATATGTGAATGACTTTACGTTAATATTTGGAAGGTGGACTTATAAAAATTACAGATATTTTATACTAACTAATTATTGTTAAAATAAAGGTTTAGTAAAATATCATACACAAATTTCATATATCCCAATATCCATAATAATGTCTGACTAATATGTAAGATTTTTTTTTCATACATCATCAAAAGTTCTCGTCCTTAATATTTATGTAGGATTAAAAAACTATTTGACTGTATTGTTATTTTTAATCATTATTTTATTTAGGGACTTAGGTCTATAATGACCATGGAAGTCCCATCGTACCCTAATCTTAGCATTGTCACAAAACAAAATTAAACACAAACTTCCACAAAATGACTTCCTCACTTGCAGGTGCAAACAAGATACTATGGAAGGTACAAAACCCCGTGAAGTTGTAAAGGCCCGTCCGCGTCAGGCCAACTGGAATAGTCAGGTCAAAAAAAATGTCAATGGTACTACCGTTATTTTTTAAAGAGAATTAAAGTCATCCTCCGTATTTTGCGGTATTTACATGCGTTGCTATGGTTACTCTATCATGTACAATAGATAAAATAAAATGAAACTGGCAATGAAGACAGTGAAATGAAAAATGTTTGAGATATATTAACATTTAGCATTTTATATACTCCGATTATGTTTAAGTTATTATTAGAAAATCATCTTGTAATACGCAGATATATTTTAGATTTTTTTTAGACATCGAAAATATATATCTAGAACAAAGATATCAAAAACGTAATAATTTTCTAAGCTTTACAAGACAACATAACGTTGTAAGACATTCATGAACGTAATAATAACAAGGCTTCGTTCAAACATAACCTTTAGTGGGTGGTAGAGCATTTTTTTTTCGAACTGACTACGCTATTGACTTAGCAAGGTCTTAACAGCTTCACCGGACTACGGGTGGTAGAGCCACGCTGAAGCTATTATTGGTTTCAGCATGAATGGGTCAGCTCGCCCGGGGTAGTACCACCCTCTCATAGAAAACCGACGTGAAGTAACAGTGCTTGCATTGTTGCGTTTCGTGCGGTCAGTGAGACCGCCGGAAGCCCACGTTCCCTCCCCCTCCCTCCCCTTACCCCAAACACAGGCTGGCAACGCACTTGCAACTCCCCTGGTATTGCAAGTGTCTATGGACGGTGGTTATCTCTTAACATCAGGTCAACCCACCTGTTCGTTAGCCTGCTATAACATAAAAAAAAAATTAGTACACAGAAAGTGAATAATTAAGTCCAAAACTCCAACTCTACTAATCAGGAACAAGCCACTTGTAATATCTACCTGACAAACAGTCCCATTGAACTAATACGTTACTTTGCAGTTCTCAAACTGTGAGTAGTTACAATTACTTTCCAACTTTTTGCCACTATAAGGCGAAAGTAAAATAAAAACTATTGTCATGTTAATCGAACTGAACAAACGAACGGTATCTGCGGTATGGTGTGACAAGGTTAACTATTTTCTATTTTAATGTTCCTGTTATTATTAAATTCGAGAAAGTATTTTTTTGTTGATAATATAATGCAATCATTGATTACTTCCTCCTTGGTATTATTAGGTTTATTAAGATTGTATTTTACTGAATCAAGATTAATATGACAATCATGCTCAAAGAGAATGTTTATAGGTATATTATGTACATGTAACGGGTTGACTGCGCTTCTACGTTCTTGGAATTGTTGATGAGTTACTTTATTCATTGTCAGTCATCAGACACTATAGTCATATAAATTGCCTTAAGCTAAATTAAATAATTCTGATAATGTAGCTTTTATTTATAGTTAAAACAATTTTAACATGTCATGTTTTTGTATTGTATATAGAATAATGTTCTACTTTTTAATCTGTACTGAAACTTCGCGGCAATATTTTTTTATTTCAGTATTTTCTGCCATCTATCATATCTAATAGACACTTTTTTGTATTTTTTATATTGTCATCTAAATCTAGACTATGCTTAAAATCTCAAGTCTCTATTTTATTGGGAACTTTGTCAAAATCAATTACAAATGTTGACCGTAACAAACATATAGTACTGCGAGTTTACCGCCTTTAATAATAAGTATAGTTCTCGTTAAACTTTACAAATCATAAACCTGGCATTAATATACATTCCAGCACTTTACAAACCAAGACAGCACACGTAAAGGAATTTACGATAATTGCGTTACAAATTGTTCGCGTCGTTTTAAGCATTCGTCTCTTTAATGAGTCCATATTATTATGAAGTGGTCCGGTAATCACATCACAGCGTGCGATCGAAGGGCTTCCAACTGTTTCGAAGTTAACAACAACTTCAATTATATGGTCTGCTACGTTGTATTTTGCGATTCGTAACCTTAACCGATCAGGGTTTTCTTTCCATCACCGTAAACCGTGGGATCTTAGGTTGTTGTTATTAATTAATACATTCTTTGAATATTATCATAAAACATACTCATCGCGGTTTTGCTATTTTTTGTTCAGAATCACCGTAACCGGATCGAATTTTGTCACGATTTCGTTTAATGAGAGACTCGGTGTGTTTTGCGTTCACGGTTAATTATTGATACTCTAATTTCGTTTGTTATTTTAAATGTTTTTTTATAAAATAATTGCACATCATTTTATATATCACCGGTATCGTTTTAAACAATTTATAATAACCAGATAAAATATTTGAATGTCTAATATTGCTTATCCTATTAATATTTATAATAGAACTAGCGGGCCCGGCAGACGTTGTCCCGCCCTGATTATGAAAAAATCCTTGACAAATTATACACTAAAACGTTCCTCATGAATCACTCTATCCACTGCTGAAAACCGCATGAAAATCCGTTTAATAGTTTTTGAGTTTATCGCGAACAGACAGACAGACAGACGCGATAGGGGACTTTGTTTTATACTATGTAATGAAGTATATGTCAATGGATAGATTATTGTTATTATTTAATGCAAAAACTACTAAATTATATTAACTTAATCTGTTTTGTGTTTCTGATACCGGAGTTAAATTACTCCATATATTTATTGGAAGGTTTTAATATATAAAACATTTAGGTACCTTACTTTTTTCAAATTTGTAGATAAAGAGTATTAGTACATATAATAATTGTGTTTAATGATGATCAACTGTTGATTTTCTACAAAGTCGGTGCATTTTTTTACAATTTTTTTAGACGTTTTGGAAATGTAATTTTAAATGAATTATATAAATCCCAAAATAATATTTAAATGACATATAATAACAAATGAATGTGTAACTCTAACTCTATACTTTTCATATTCCTGCTTGTATAGAATACTCTATTGTTAAAGTAAAAACTTAAACCTGCTTTATTATTATATGTAATCACTAACGTGTTGTCGATTTATTCTCTTTGAAATTTATATAATAATAGGTATTTTATCGGCTATATTCGGATTCACTATACGGTACATAGCCTGCGTTTTATAAAGCATGTAGTAGTTCATCTGGCAATTTAATTGGTTCTTAGGTATTTGCTGGTTTTATAAAGATGTAGTAGTTATTAGTGCACATTCTATATTCGGGTTCACTATACGGTACATTATGCCTGGTTTTATAAAGATGTAGTAGTTATCTAGTGCACATTTATATTCGGGTTCACTATACGGTACATTATGCCTGCGTTTTATAAAGCATGTAGTAGTTATTAGTGCACATTTATTTCGGGTTCACTATACGGTACATTAATGCCTGCGTTTTATAAAGCATGTAGTAGTTATCTAGTGCACATTTATATTCGGGTTCACTATACGGTACATTATGCCTGCGTTTTATAAAGATGTAGTAGTTATTAGTGCACATTTATATTCGGGTTCACTATACGGTACATTTGCCTGGTTTATAAAGATGTAGTAGTTATTAGTGCACATTTATATTCGGGTTCACTATACGGTACATTATGCTGGTTTTATAAAGATGTAGTAGTTATTAGTGCACATTTATATTCGGGTTCACTATACGGTACATTAATGCCTGGTTTTATAAAGCATGTAGTAGTTCATCTAGTGCACATTCTATATTCGGGTTCACTATACGGTACATTAATGCCTGCGTTTTATAAAGCATGTAGTAGTTCATCTAGTGCACATTCTATATTCGGGTTCACTATACGGTACATTAATGCCTGCGTTTTATAAAGCATGTAGTAGTTCATCTAGTGCACATTCTATATTCGGGTTCACTATAAGGTACATTAATGCCTGCGTTTTATAAAGCATGTAGTAGTTCATCTAGTGCACATTCTATATTCGGGTTCACTATACGGTACATTAATGCCTGCGTTTTATAAAGCATGTAGTAGTTCATTTAGTGCACATTCTATATTCGGGTTCACTATACGGTACATTAATGCCTGCGTTTTATAAAGCATGTAGTAGTTCATCTAGTGCACATTCTATATTCGGGTTCACTATACGGTACATTAATGCCTGCGTTTTATAAAGCATGTAGTAGTTCATCTAGTGCACATTCTATATTCGGGTTCACTATACGGTACATTAATGTCTGCGTTTTATAAAGCATGTAGTAGTTCATTTAGTGCACATTCTATATTCGGGTTCACTATAAGGTACATTAATGCCTGCGTTTTATAAAGCATGTAGTAGTTCATCTAGTGCACATTCTATATTCGGGTTCACTATACGGTACATTAATGCCTGCGTTTTATAAAGCATGTAGTAGTTCATTTAGTGCACATTCTATATTCGGGTTCACTATACGGTACATTAATGCCTGCGTTTTATAAAGCATGTAGTAGTTCATCTAGTGAACATTGGATTATATTTTAATATTTTCGTTATTAATTCACACTCTTATTTATCTTTCTGAGTACTTGGTACGAATTTTGTAATTGCTTTGCGATTCTATCCAGTCAATTCTAAACTCACAAGTGTAATTCAGATCTGAATGGCAAGTATTAACTCGTTTTGTCCTATTATTTGTTCGCTATAAATGATACTAACAAGTTAAATTTCATGTTATAATTCAAGATATTTAGAATCGATTGAAAAATTTCATACATACATAAGATGAAAAAGTAGAAAATGATTATTATATAGTACTAATTAAAAAGATCATTATTATTTATAAAACGTGGTGCGCATACAATAAATAATATGTAAATAGGGAATTTAGGGGCTTGAATAATATGTAAATAGTTCATAACATTTGCAGTATAGGTAATAAAATTATTAAATAAAGAAATATTAAATAATTTTATGATACGAACATATTAAAGCGTGGGGTTTTATTGATAATGTTTTATGAAACTTATTAAACATGTTTTACGATTCTATTAACGATTCTGTGAACTTTTTTGATTCTAAAATTATTGTATTTTATACGTTTATCGATTTTTTAGTTTATTTGCGGTAAGAATTTTTTTTTTTTGTATTCTTTCTAACATTTCAGGTCTTGTTTTTTTAAGTAATTTATCTGGGTATATTCTGCTCGTATACAATTATTTAATAGATTATGTAGGTGTTAGCGTTTGACCGCAATATTATCTGATATTAAATGACGATGTACGATAAACATGGTAAATCTAGGGGACAGACTCTTCACGATGGCCACAACCCTCGGGTCAGGCGATTAGGAGGTTGGGCCTCAGGGTGGCCCTCGAGAAGACCGAGGCCCTGCTCTTTCATGGGCGCTCGGCGGTTCGGGCCACCACTTTGGGGCCCACATTGTGGTGGAGGGCGCCCTCAGGGTGGGGACCGCGATGAATCTGGGCCTCACCCTGGACGGGCGCTGGCGGTTTGGCCCCACTTTGCGGGGCTCGGACCGCGAATTGCTGGGGCGGCGGCGGCACTCGGCCGGTTATTCCCCAACATAGGGGGGCCGGGCGCCGGGTGCCGCCGACTCTACATGGGAGTCGTGCGAGCAATGGCCGCCTACGGGGCACCGGTCTGGGCCGACGCCCTCGGTGCCGCCAACGTGCGCGCGCTTCGTAATGCGCAGCGCACGGTGGCACTGAGGGCGATCCGGGCGTACCGGACGGTGTCCTCAGCGGCGGCCTTCACGCTCGCCGGCTCCCTACCCTGGGAGTTGGAGGCAGGAGTTCTCGCCGACTTGGTACCAATTCACGGCGGCGAGGAAACGAAGGGGGGAGCCTCCGGCTCCCAGGGAGGTAGAGGCGGAGAGACGGCGTCTCAGAGGAGACGCCGTCGAAAGGTGGCAGCAGGACCTGGCGGACGAGCGGTTCGGGCGGTTTACCATAGACGCCGTCCGCCCGGTCCTGCGGGAGTGGATCTGCCAGGGAGTGGGGCTCCCTGACGTTCCGGATGGTGCAGGTACTCACCGGACACGGTTGTTTCGGGTGGTACCTGCACCGGATCGCACGCAGGGAGCCGACCGCCGCCTGTCACGAGTGCGGCGCTGTCGAAGATACCGCGCAGCACACTCTGTCTGAGTGTGCTGCGTGGGGGGAGCAGCGCCGCATTCTGGCGGCGGCGGTGGGAACGGACTTATCGCTGTTGAGCGTGGTTTCGGCCATGCTCGGCAGCGAACAGGCTTGGCGAGCGATGTCCTCCTTCTGCGAGGACGTCATCTCGCAGAAGGAGGAGGCGGAGAGGGCTCGCGAGGCAGATCCTCAAAGTGGCCCTCTCCGCCAAAGGAGGACAGGCGGGAGGAGGCGGCGCTTTGCCCAACTCCTCCCGCCACCGTAGCCGGACCTGAGGGGGTGGGCCGGGGGGCCCATCTCCTCATTGCACAGGTCCGGCGGACGAGGGGGGGCAGCCGGTGTGTGCCCGGTCTGTCCCTCTATAGGTAGGAGCCCGGCGGTCACCTTCCGCCGGGCGGACCGTGGGGGCGGCTCTACAAGGTTGATTAGCTTGAACGATCCCTTGCCGCCCCCACACAACGGTCTGTCGGTACACCGTGGGGTTTTAGTCCGTGCGACTCGGACATAACCCACTCTCTCCCCCGGGAGGGTGGGTATCCATAAGAGATTTCCCCACGTTAAAAAAAAAAAAAAAAAAAAGGGGACAGACTCTCAAGTGCAGTTTCTAGAACACACCAACAGGTACTCTGCAACAAATTTTCAATCTCAAGGTGGTAGCTAGCCAGGCGGGCTTGGAAGAAACCCTACCACCATGTTGCTATGGTTTCATTGCCATATTTTCCTTTACCGGAAGGTCCAACTCAGTTGCAACGATTCGAATCTACGTCCAAGACCAAACACACTATTAACTAAACCATCGTCACTACAAGTAAAAAAAAAACATACTATATATACAATGTTGTATACGTGGGGGTATTGTATACAATCTTTATATATTTAATAAATTAGTAATTTATATCATACGATTCTGTTTCAGCTAATGTGACTTATAAAGCTCATGAGGACACAAAAAAGCATTGATGTAAAATTTTATCAATTTTTTTTTGGTTCTGTCATCGATGTATATTATAAAATGAGTAATCGTACTTTTTTCCGTTATAATCAATCGTTGGTTATTGGTTGAAGCGGTCGGGCCGCAAAAATTCCAAATATTTCCGGTTGCCTCTTGAAGGCCGAGTATGAGATCCATACATACCTCTTCGTTATTATAAGTGCATTTGTCAACACTTTAATATATAATATGATTAGTGTTAAGTCGCTAAATAGTTTATTTTTGTTGTCGTCTGTACGTAATATTTATTTAACACAATTTATTATCCAAGTATCATTTGATTATTTTGTTATCGAAATCCATTTGAATTTATAAAAGGCATAAGCTACAAATCATTACATAGTATAAAATAAAGTCCCCTACCGCGTCTGTCTGTCTGTCTGTTCGCGATAAACTCAAAAACTAATGAACGTATTTTCAAGCGGTATTCACCAGTGGATAAAGTGATTCGTGAGGAACGTTTTGATATATAATTTGTCAAGGATTTTTTATAATCAGGGCGGGACAACGTCTGCCGGGCCCGCGAGTTACATATAAATTATTGTAAGTCAACAGGAAAAATATACTTTTATTTATTTCTATAATTTTGAAAAGATTATGTTTATTTGGTTTTGATGTAGTAATCTATACATATAATAAGAATGTAAATATAACGTGTCTGCCCATTTTAGATTTTTGTGAAAAAAAATTGCAGATGTCTTGGAGTAAGTGATAAAATACATTTCAATCATTCAGGATAAAATCTAAGCTAAGAAGATGAAGGTTAAAGCATATCCTCGAGTAACATTTATTCTTGTTTTCATTAAAATCGGATCACCCTATCAAAAGTTATTGTAATTTTAATGACGACGCGATTTAAGTACGATAGAAAAATAGATACGTAAGTAAATGGATTAGTCACTGTTTTTTTACATTAGGTTCCACGCGGACGGAGTCGCGGGCACTGCTATTAAATAAATAAAATTGAAGTGTCTTTTTGTAATATCAAATAACAGAGTTTACTAAATTAAAATGAAAGTAAGTATATATGACAGTTACAACGAAAATCAATTATTAAAATTTTTTGCTATTTCTCTGTTCCGGCTAATCTCCGAAACAGTTAAATTTTGACGGGACTTTCACTGACAGATAACCGATGTTATAAGGAGTAACTTATTGTTCTGGAAGGCAATTTTCATTTTAGAAAAAAAAAGGTTTTCGCTTAAATATAATAAACTAATAATCCAGTAGATACTGCCGCGTGCGTGTACCATGCGCGCTTTTACACTGAATAAATTTTTTGCACTGAATAATTTTTTTTGCACTGAATAATTCTTTTGCACTGAATAAAGTATTTTGCACTGAATAAATGTGTTTTTGCACTGAATATAATTCCACGCGGACGAAGAATAAATATTTATAAAATAATATATTAGTAATATATAATTATTACTTTATTTTTAACGTTTGACCATAATCTCGTTAAATGACGATGTTATCTAAGATATTTTAATACTGTATAATTGCAGTTATAGAACTATTACTAAGATATAATGGTAGCATCTGTTATATGTACGTTAAGATATCTTCCATCCTAGAAGAAAGTTTGAGAGAATGTCACGTTGCACTTATGAGTGGGATATCAATTGTGGTGTGTAATTGAGTTTATTGACAGACGTTGAGATATAATTGTGGGAAACTTTCATGTTTTACACTTTGTTTGCATTGAGTTTGTTAATTTGTGCAGGCGCTTTGTTAATTTTCTCGTTAAAGGAACACTCATATTTCTAAATAGATAGATTATTCACCCTAAGGTCAAAGATCTCACCGTATCACTATTACATAGTATAAAACAAAGTCCCCAACCGCCGCTCTCTGTCTGTCTGTTCGCGATAAACTGAAAAACTACCGAACGGATTTTCATGCGGTTTTCACCGGTGGATAGAGTGATTGATGAGGAACGTTTTAGTATATAATTTGTCAAGTTTTTTTCATAATCAGAGCGGAACAACGTCTGCCGGACCCGCTAGTAGGTACATAAGCGATCTTTAAAGCGATGAATGCTTAGATGATACCGTGTTCGGACACCGCGTCGATTGACGTAGCGCGTAGGTTCGAATCCTAGTAATTGAGTTGCAGCTTTCCGTGAAGGGAAACATCGTGAGGAATCCATAACATGGTGCGTTTTTAAGCCTGCACGGCTAACAACAACCCTCAAGTTGAAGATCTATCGCCAAGCACCTGTTGGTGTGTTCCGGCAGGTGGACTTGAGAGCCAGTCACCCTCTAGTTTTAAAGTGTTTGTCGTCTTAGACCACCATCATATAATATAAGTTGAGTTTGTGGTCCAACGCTAAAGTGCACAAGAAGAAAAACAAACAAACGAACAATATTGCAAGGTCATTTTTAGGTCTCTAAGTAACAACACCGAGGACCGTTTTAATTGATAGTGCTATGAAAGTACAAAACGTAACATCTGTAAAATCGAATTTAAACTTAAACTTACCCATTATTTTTTGGTTAAGAAATCTCAAATGCAAAGATATTTTCACTGCCTATGCGAGTTCCATTTAACATAATCCAGTTCTACACTACACTTATATTTAGCTATATAAACAACAAGACACAGTGCTGTCGTTGTGTGCGCATCACGCAAAAACTACGGCGTAAATTTCGATCAATCTTTTATTAATTTTAAAAACATGACGATATCTTCATTTATTCTCATCTTATTTAAGTTTCAAGAAACTATTTTTATAAGTACTACGGGGACGATGTGTATATTATTGCTGCGGAGAAGTGGGGTAAGCGATATGGTGCGCATGCGTAGGACAACGCAGATGAAGTCGCGGGTATCAGATAGTAATTAACAATCCTTACTAGTATTATAAATGCAAAAGCGAGTTTATTTGTTTGTTACGCTTTCACGACTCAACTACTGAACCGATCATCGTGAAATTTTGCATACACGTTGCCACGGGCACCGGAAAGTACATGGGAGACCTTTCATGCAGAAAAAAATGAACTATATCCGAAGATTAGATTGTCTACATAAAAGCGAGCGAAGCCGTCAGCAAAAGCTAGTACTGTATTTTTTTATAATCGTATCAGTTGTTGTTCTCCTACAACCATATTCACAAACTTTACTTCTTTATAAGCCTTTAACACGTTGCAGACCTATTTACAATCCTATTTAAACAATCCTATTTAGATTTACTTAAGATTATCTAGCATGAGTTATCGAGATGCGTAAGTACCTACTATTCCCAAATGCCGATATAGAATAATGCGTAGTAAGCGATTTAAAATTATGTACGTGGGCAAAATGCTAGTCAAAAGTCGTACATTAAAATTATTCGAAAGTCTTTGTTCTTTTCTTTGTAAATGACTCATCAACCTTGTTTATAAATCATACGTTCTTCTATTGACCAATGTCTATAAAATCTGGTTGTTATATCACATTGTACATAAAGTAAGGATTCTTAGATCTTTTATTCTAACAGCCGCGTTAAAACGTAAGATTTTTTACGACCGTCGACAAAATAATATTAGAAAATCCAAATAAATATGTTTAAAAAAATATAATATTTGTCCTTACATTTCAAAATGAGCTAAATCCAATTTTTATCGTTCATATAACATGTTTTTTTTAACATTTCCAGTTTTTATACACCGAGAACGAAGTTCAAATTTTACCCGTACATAATGTTTTTAGATTTTTTACGATCTTCATATTTTAGATGTACAAAATTTGAAGATTTTGAAATATAACGTAAAATATTAGGAACGGCGATGATTGTATGTAACTCATTTTGAAATATAACGACACATATCTTTCATTAGCTGTGTTGGGTATAAAAAAAAATTACAAAGAGTCAATCGAATCTAAAAAAGAAGTAGTTTAGAACTATCTACGAAAAATTTTGCATCGAACTGTCATAATCCTATGTAGATTCGTTCAGTAGTTCTTGACTACTTTACTTGACTATTGTACCTCTAAGAAACTGTATTTTCATTATGTATAAACGCTACGTTAGTAATTTGTGTTTTTAAATAATTTTGAGTTTAAATAAACATCGGACCGCGTCTTCATATGTATTAAATATATTTTTTATATTCTTATTTAAAAAAAACTCAATAAGAACGAAATTTCAGGAGGAATTTTCCTTTCCACTTAAAGAAATTTCTCAAACAAATCATTATTTTCCTGTACTACGTAGGTACTTTCGAAAATTATTAACTTACCTCCTACGAAAATGTGAAAAATAAATTATAATTAAAAATACTTAAAGGCCACCTATAAAATTAAAAATAAATTTAACGAAATATTCGAAACGGTGATATCTAAAATTGATTATCTAATAATATTTATAGAAAATGTATGACTTCTTGAACAGAAGTTTGTGTTTTAACTGATTTACTTATATTAATCCTTCAGTAACAATATAAACGTCGCCATCAAATCAATTTGCAAGGGCAATATAAGTAAATAAGGTAATGAATAAGTAGTTGTAAACAAATTGTTTTATAGATAAACTGAAGTATAGATTACAATGAATAACCGTACAAACGAATTGTTTGTCCCACGCGTATTTTCTTTTGTCGGTTTAATGATATTGTATTATTCGTATAGAATTAAAAAATATCTTTATGTATTTTAATTAACCTATGTGTATTTATAGTAATTTCTACAATAATTAGTTTACTAAATATATACATAACAATAATATTCACCCGTCCATCTATACAAATCAAAGTTATTTTCGACACCATTCTGCTCTGTTCTTCTAATTTATTGTACTAATCGTAAAAATTATCGTCGACCCTTAATTTCAAGAAATTAAAACTTTTCAGCTAAAATTGTAACCCATTATTTACCTAAATAATATCACTAAGACATATTTCAAATTTCTATGAATGCCCATTGTTGTCCACAGTTATCGGAGGAGGTACAAAGAAAACAGAGCGAGTACCAAAAGTGCCTAGAGTCATATAAGCAAATGAGGGCCAAATTTGAAGAGAACTACTTAAAATGTAAGTGCTAATTATAGTTAGCGTGTTTTGACACACATTGTTGATATTTTTGGGTAAAATGTATTCTTACTTTGGAGACCATGAGACTATGTCAAAATTGTAATGTATATATCAAATATCATTAATTATAAATCCTAAAGGCAGTTATAATAAATAGTAGTTTTATATTTGATATTAACATTTAATGTTGTCCTAATTATCTATACATGTAATAAAAATGTAAATCTAACGTGTCTGTACTTTTTACATTTTTGTGAGAAAAATTGTTACAGGATTTTGGTATTAGTAATAAAATACATTTCAATCATTTTTAGAAATGTTTGTTTGTTCGTTTGAACACGCGTTACTGCAAAAATACTACGTTCACGATAAAACCCCACGAAAACCATAAAGCATATCTTCGAGTAACATTTAGTCTTGTTTTCATTAAAATCGGTTCACTCTATCAAAAGTTATTGTAATTTTAATGACGACGCGACTTAAGTTCCAGAAACAGTAGATAAGTAAATGGACTTACTACATTCAGATAGTTTTATTAGTCACTGTTTTTTACATTAGGTTAGTTTAGAATAAGCAGGGATTATTATAGGTGTTTAAAAAAAAATAGTAACACGGAGTATAACTCCCTAACAATTAAGATATTGAAGGAATTTTTTTACCCAATAAAATAACTCATAGCATAAACATTTATACCAAAGACACATATTCTCATTTCAGGTCCAACAAGCCGTGGAGGTCGAAAACTGGATGAAACTAGAGACAAATACGGCAAAGCCTGTAGAAGGCTACACAGAGCCCATAATGAGTATGTGCTGCTTTTAGCAGAAGCAACGGAATGTGAGCGAGCGTTGCGCACAGCAGCACTACCAACTTTACTGGAGCAGCAACGTAGACAAGGCGAAGCCACTGCTACCTCTTGGTGAGTGAATTACGCAATTATCAAAACTTGATTTAAAATAAACTTAACAAAACAACAACACAAATCAACTTAACACTACCAAACAAGCATAATAAAATAAAACGAATTAGTTCTACTAACCTTATCTAGAATACCTAAACTCAAAACGTTGATTATACATTTGAAGAAATATAGAAAATATGATAATGACTACATATTATAATACACATTCTTCCGCCATGTGTGTCTGTCTGTCTGTTCGCGATAAACTCACAAACTATTGAACAGATTTTCATGCTCTGTTCATTAATATATAGAATGATTCACGAGGTAGGTTTAGGTTAATAATTTGACCAGATTTTTTGCAAATTGGTTGAAATATAACGGTCATTGTTGGAAGTATCGGAAAAAGTCAAGCCTCAAGATATCAACTCTCTGCCCTCTAAGATTTATCAAAACCATGAGATTATAAACGACGCAGATGAAGTCGCGGGAATCAGCTAGTAAAAGCATATATGAAATAATTTCCATGAAATGACAATTCGAATTATATTCTTTAACTAGCTGTACCCGCAGCTCCGCACGCGTTTTTTTAAATCGTATTAAAGAATTATAGAATTGTGAGACTATGTACAAATATAGAAACGCTCTTTAAAGACAATTGTAAGTACATCGCGCACGCCACTAAAAGTAACATGTAAGTGTACATCTATACTAACATATAAAGCTGAAGAGTTTGTTTGTTTGTTTGTTTGTTTGGTTGGTTGAACGCTATGATCTCGGGAACTACCAGTCCGATTTGAGAAAATCCTTCGGTTTTAGATAGCTCACTTATCGAGGAAGGCTTTAGGCTATATATCATCACGCTAAGACTAATAGAAGCAGAGCACCAATGAAAAATGTTTCAAAATCGGGCACTTTTTTCCTTTTGAGAGATTTCGTTAGCGTTAGTATTATATATGTTGCCATGGAAACGTGGTAATTTTCTATCGCAAACATTTTCAAAGTTTATTTTGTTTTCCTATTCAAAAAGTTTATACTACTTTTATTTCCAATTTTTTCTTTGTTCTCTATTACGTATTATAAAAATAAAGTTTGGATGGGTAAAATGAATGGATATGGCTACAAATGACCAAAAAAAATTTTTTTAATACTTTGTCTATATTTTTAGATTATTATATTTAGTCTGTTTGTTTGTTTGTTCCGGGTAATCTCCAAAACGGCTAGACCTATTTTAACGGGAATTTTACTTTTTACTGCCAGATAGCCGAAATTATAGCGGCTGACATATTCTATTTGTCCGCGGCTTCCTCCGCATTGCTATTTCTAAAATGGTTGGACCGATTTTCACGGGATATTCACTGGTAGATTGCAGACCTCATAAAAAGTAATTTAGGTTTTTTCAGCCGCAGTGGAATATCCGAAATGCTTGAATTAATTTTCACGGGACTTTCACTGGCAGACAACTAACTAATGAGCTATTTTATTTTAAGGTAGTGGGCTCGGCAGACGTTGTCCAGCCCTGATAATAAAAAGAAAACCTTGACAAATTAAACCTTCCCCGTGAACCGTTCTACCTACTGGTGAAAACAGCATGAAAATCTGTTTTGTAGTTTTTGACTTTATCGCGAACAGATAAACAGACAGATCAGAGGACTTTGTTTTACACTATGTAGTGATGAACTATTATTACCTATGCATTCGTTTGTGTGAAATTGATCAAAAATAATTTGTTTACTGTAAACAAGCGCGTGAGACGTGCGCTGTACTGGACTCCAAGAATAAATGTATGTAATTTGAATTATATTATCATTTTGGTCAATTTGGCGGCCATTTTGTTTTATTTACCACGTTTGCACCTACATAACTCAGTTTTTTTTTCTCGAACTGACTATGCTATTAGCTTTGCGGCATTTACGGCTTCACCGAACTACTATACATAACTCAGTGATTATAGCAACGTATAAGAGTAACACAATTATATTGACAATATGGGCATGTTACATCTATATAATAAACAATTTAACACAAATTGTTCGATAATGTATAGTTTAAAATTTTCATTACTTATATAGTGTTAATGAGCATCGAGGATGGTATATAGTAGGTTAAAGTTCCAGGTATGTTGCTGATGATAAATCCCATCCCATTCGATATACTATTCGTATTCACATATTCAATGTACACGTAACATAATACAGTAGACGGTGTGAGTGTCGTAGTTACAAATGTTTTTGAAAAATCATTTCTGTAATGTACACGCCTATTTACAATTTTACATTACTTTAATACATTTAAAAAAAACGCGTGCGGAGCCGCGGGGAACAGCTAGTTAGATATATAAATACAAAGAGCGTGCCAAATGAAGTTTGTCATCAGCAACATATTTAAAACCTTAACCCACCATATAACTACCCAGTGCTCACTTACACTGTATAAGGAACTAATGAAACAATAACTTAAAATCTTAATATATATATTTCTTGTGTGCGTGTGTATGTGACTGAACTCCTCCTAAACGACTGGAGCGATTTTGATAAATTTTTTTTTGTGTGTTGGTGGAGATTGGAGAATGGTTTATATTCAAAATTGGGCCGGGGGGGGGGGGCTGCGATCGATTTTGGGGGTTTTTTTTTTTTTTCAAGGGAGGACAACGTCCGCCCGGTCCGCTAGTATTATTATAAAGATTTAGATTTACGTTACATTTAATATATTGCCATTATTATAATTAAGATTTTGTGACTAAACAAAAAATAAACGCTTGTCTGTTCCGCAAGAAATTATATTATGGAACTATTTACGTAATACGTTTATAATCTAAGATCTTATTAGGAAGACCTCTATATCATTAATGTTATTAATAATTATAATGTCGAATTGTAAACAATAAGCTAATAATTATTTCTCTTATTAAAAAAAATAGAGAATGAGTTGAAATCTTGCTAAATTTCATGCAAACAAAGTCGCGGATAACAGCTAGTCTAAAATAGAATAACCTCAGTTACTTTTTATTAGATTTGCTATCTACCAGTGAAAGTCTCGTGAAAATCGATGTAACCATTTTGGTGATAGCACAGCAGGCGAAGCCACGGTTAACAGCTAGTCTAAATTAAAATAAATAAAATTACTTTTTATAAGGTCCGCTATCTGCCAGTGAAAGTCCCTTGAAAATCGGTCTAACTGCTTTGGAGAAAGCACTGTGGGCGAAACCACGGTTAACAGCTAGTATAAACTAAAATTGCTTGAATTACTTTTTATAAGATCAGCTATCTGCCAGTGAAAGTTATGTGAAGATCGATCGAACCGTTTTGAAGATAGCACTGCGGGCGAAGCCACGGTTAACAGCTAGTATAAACTAAAATTGCTTTAATTACTTCTTATAAGATCAGCTATTTGCCATTGAAAGTTATGTGAAGATCGGTCGAACCGTTTTGGAGATAGTATTGCGGGCGAAGTCACGGTTAACAGCTAGTATAAATTAAAATTGCTTCAATTACTTTTTATAAGATCAGCTATCTACCAGTGAAAGTTATGTGAAGATCGATCGAACCGTTTTGAAGATAGCACTGCGGGCAAAGCCACGGTTAACAGCTAGTATAAACTAAAATTGCTTTAATTACTTCTTATAAGATCAAGTATCTGCCATGAAAGTTATGTGGTGGGTGGGGGGGGTGTGGGGGGGGGGGGGCGGGGCGGTGTGGGGGGGGGGGGGTGGGTGAGGTTGGGTTGTCTGTGCAGGACTGTAACGCGCGTTTCGGAGATTACCCGGAACAAACAGACAGACAGACCGACAAAAATTTAAAAAATTGCATTTTTGTTATTAGTATCGTGTATACTTTCGTACCCAATCAGTAAAAAAAATATTTTGATATTACATACAGACACTTCATTTTTATTATATGTATAGAATAGATATGATGCTTAATAATATTTGTTAATTGTATGATTTTCGAAAACAGGAAAGGTATTTTGCTGGAAGTTGTACAAAGGACCGATTTCAGTACGGACAAATTCAGGGAAGTGCAAAGTAAAACCGAAACCACGATACAGAATTTGAGACCACAAGACGAGTATAAAGAATTTATTGAGAAATACAGGTACGTCATATATATTTACGACACGTATTTTTTTTTTTAATTTAAATTGCTCATACTCTATAACTACGTTGAAATTAGCTAATACTCCTGTTCTGAAAACAGCCGATGTTTACTCGGAAGTCGTTAAGTGTCGGCTAAACATATTTTATTGTCAGTATTGAAATTTAAATCAGAAAATTGAATAAAGTAAACCACACGATTTAACGAGGTTGCGGTTAATTTATAAAAATTCATAGAAACGAGTCACTCACATTCGACATAGACCGTAGAAGACTGCGTTTGGACATATTTTATACTTTTCCTTGAACTAAAGAATTTTATACGAATTAAATTATAAACGGAATTAAGAATTTAGTAGATTTGAAATTTGATTGAAGAAGGCGTTACTTTGCGGAAATACAACATTAAATATTATAGTGGATGCTACTTTGAACTTCCGTCTGGAATAGATTGACTCCCACTACGTCTAAGTTTGAACAACGGTTCTGGGTTGCTCCTGTGTCAAAATTAGATGTAGTGGTGGACAATCAAGTCCAGGCGGAAGTGCAAGGTAGCGTCCACTATAATATTATATTTAAATTGTAGACGTTTAGGTTAACAATTTGCAAATTATTCATAGTTTACATTATACACAGGGTATACGGTTCCATTTTTCAGAATATAAGCAATATGAATCTCAAATTGCAATTCTTTTTATAAACGAAAAGAAGATTTTGATACCAAAACTATAACTTAGAAAGTTTTTTTGCTAAATAGTACATCATAGTATATTTTCATGTGATTATTTTTGAACTATTATAAATATATTGTGTCCCGTTCGTAAGTAAGGAAAATATTGCGGTTAAATAATGTATTGCATTGAAATTAAAATACACTATATTACTTCCTCCATTCATAGAGAACATTATTAACTTTTCTTCCAGTAGATTGTTTCCGCATGGTGTATCTGGCTGATCCGCAGTTCGGTTATAAACATATTCATAGTATATAGTAATAGTGTTGCCTATTTTCTTCGATTTGTGTACATTTATAAACATGCAAAACATTAATAAAAATGCGTATATCGCGCCTCGAACCGCAATTTTGGATTCCAGAACTTTCCAAGTCGTATCATCATTTTCTATTATATTACCTTGTAGTAAGTTTAAGTAATAAAGTATCAAGGAACGAAAATTTCGGCTTGAGCGGACGGTAAAGTTGTGTATATATTCTCAAAGTTATTGCGGTGAAAACTTCAATATGACCATTGTGATTTAAAATTCGCTCAAACGAAAAAGCTATATTAAACATAAGTAATATATACATCTAAATGATTAAATGTGAGAGAGAATGAGATAAAATACAGAATCGTTTATATGAACATTGAATCACTTTTTGAAGGTTTTACTGAACTGCACTCATAATTTTTTTTTATATAAGAATAACGAAATCTCAAAACATTTTTTATTTCAGGTCACCTCCATCTACACCAGTATCGTTTACATTTGACGAAAGCTTAGTAGAGGATACGAGTGGCAAACTGCTACCAAATCAGTTAACGGTTGACAATCTTACTGTTGAATGGCTGAAGGAAAAGTTGACCGAACTTGAAGCAACATTACAAGATAACAGGGAGAAGCAGACAGCTTTGCAAGGACCAGAAATTATTGGAAATGGCGTTTGTAAAAACAATAACACCAGTCTTACTAATGGAGTTAACGGCATCGACAGGTAGTCTATGTTAACAATAAAATTAATTATTACGAACATAAAAACAATTATACTCGACGTACATCGCGTAAAAACTATTGTAGACTTTTGATTCTGGTTTTAATTAGGAGTTTGAGACAACTAGAACTAATTGACCTTTACGACTTTCCTTGTTTTCTTTGCAATAACGGTATATTTAAATATCCCGTTAATTAGTGTGTTACCGTGTTAATTAGTTAACGGGGGAAAAAATGTAATAATATGTTTCACGCTGTGCTCAAACTATTAACTCACCCCTGTCTCAGTACGGGATCTTGGTTACTTTTGCAATACGGATTGAAGTCGCTGTTAAAGACTATAAATAAATATTATTATAGATTAAATAAGACAAGTTTATAGTGTGTAATTTTAAGTGCAGTTATGTATAGCTTTGTGTTTCACTACATATTCCGATTTCTTGTAATTTTATTACTGAAAACTATTCTGTAGGCGGCTTAATTCACTTATTAGTTTTAGAAATTATGCTTTAATTATGCTTGAATAAAAATGAAAACAAAATAATATCCAAAAATGTTTATTTTGCTTGAGTCCGAACCGATTTTTAATTGTGTATACAGCGAGTACATGTTTTGATGTCTGAGTTGTAAAAAATATCAAAATCTTAGTAATTGCCTTCTTAGCCGTGAGCACAACGAATTAATTCATACATTTAAAATATGTTTTCTTACAGGCATTCACCACCACCGATTCCAGTGACGACATCAGAACCGATTAAATTGTTAGAATTACGTGTAGCTGAACGAAAATGTGCGAAACAAGCTGAAATGATAAGGTCAGCTTTAGCCGAACTAGGGTGCGAAGAGGCGCCTAGCGGTTGCCCTGATCTATCAGCTGAAACGGTTGGAGTGGATAGTCTTGATGGAAGCTCGCCTGATCATCAGGTAATTTACCTTAATTTTATCATTAATAGCGGTTTGATTAATGGATTATTTGTAGTGCAAGGATTTAGATAAAAATCTAAAAATAAATTGACAGGTTAAGCTCTTAAAACGAATAGTTGAGTGAATATGTTGAGTGAACATGAGTTATATACGTTCATAAATGTTTTTATTTGTAGAAGTTATATAGGATGATATATGTATCTAAAGTTGAATTAAACCGTCAGGATCGATCATCGTTCGACTCAAAAACATCAGTCGATGCGTTACGACTGCACCTACATTCGATTATACCGCCGAGGCCATTCTTCAAATTATTCACGCGTCCGTTCAGGCGTAAGTCCGCGCCGTCGAGTCCCGCATTACCACCGAAAACGTACAGGAGTAGCAGCGTTGGCCCGACAGACACGGTAACCGAACAAACACTGCGAAAGATACGAATCAGAGTATTAAAAAAACGTGTACTCAAGCGTATGGATGTCTATGTGCATTGCCGTGTTCATGCGGGTGTTTTGAAGAAACGAAGAAGGGGCCCTGTTGTAGTCGTTAGTCCTAACAGTGTGGTGAGTGTTACTAACAAGGAGATAGACGCACCGATGCATGGATCCGCAGCATGCATGATGCTTTCCACCGAAGCGTATAGACCATAACGTACTCAACGAATTGATAATCGTCCAAGACGCGTCAATGCTAATTTTAGCGCAAGTCTCAACGTCACCGTGCGTCGCACGAACTTCTTACTAGAGTAAACTTTCAGATGAATTTAAAATAGGACCGGCACGCACTAAAACACAGTTTCAAAATCAAGGTGAAGCTACTTGTGACGTTCCAGTAAGGTTAGAGTGTTTACTCGGCGCGTCTGTGCACGTTACTCGTTTCAGTCCCGGATTTAACGTCGCGTTCATCCTGTTTTCTTTCACGTCTCCTCAGCGTCGGTATATAAAAAGATAATAACGGACAGGTTATGTGTTGTCTGGTGTTTTGCGGCTGTGTTTCGGTTTAATAATGGATCCGTTTGCGATGTACATAACTCATTCTGAATTACCGCCGCCGGTGGTGGTGCCGCGCAGGAAGAAGCGTTTGAAGCAGTTGCAACTACAACTCGATAATGAAACAGTATGTAATGTGATAAATCGCAGTGTTTACTGTCAGTCACTTGTATGAATTGTTTGTGATTTTATGCATGTATAGTTTTTGTTTGTGTGTACATATTTTTTTTTAATAATAGCATACGTTAACAATATACATTATGATTTACATACTTAATTATGTGCTAATTATAAAGTTATACAAAATGCCCCGTTTACTTAAATAAATTATTGTTTTCAAATTGCATATAATTCGTCGTACATTAAGGATAACTTCTTGTAAACGAAATCAACACGTAATTAATTAACGTATCCTTTTAGTTGAGATATAATTATAATTATCCTTAATAACATGATTTATATTAAATCCAATAGTTTCAAACCTCATTTTATTTCAAAGTAGCAGTCGACAGTTATTTGAATGAGATAACAATTGAATTAATAACAATTATATAATTTACTGCGATGCTGTCATATTGATTTACTTACTGCACTAATTAAGATACCAGGAAAATTAATAAAGCTACTTTGCAATATTCTAAATATTAACTTGATTCCTCGGCTGACTTTTTAAGACCCAGATCTCAAAATGGCGGATGATGTTTTACAATAACAAGGCAATTAAAAAAAAATTAGCTATTGTTCAAGTCTTTCAAATTTTGCAATAAATATGGTATTTTTTTTAAACTTATGCTTCCAACAGTCTGTTGGCCAGAGCATCATAAGATCCGCATTTGATTGTATGAAACTTAAACCCTTACCGTGTTATTACAAAAAAGTTAAAAACGTATTAAATACTTGGTTTAAAAAAGTTTCCTAATAAATGCACCGTGCTCGCCCGAGGCAAGTTCGTGTTATCCTTTTTCACAAGTCTAAACTAGCGTAACCAAAGCGAGACAAAAGAACAAGATGGCGACCGCGGTGCATTTAATATGAGACCTTTTTAAAGCCAGGGTTCAATACGAATTTAACTTTTTTATAATAACACCGTTATGGTTTTGGACAATCCCGGAGTTAATTTTAGTTACTTTAAGTTGTCAATAGTAAAGTTAAGTTAGTTTTTTGTATGATACAAAAACATAAATATTGGAAAAGATTCCCTGCTAAATACCATTTCCAATTTATCCTTAAAGTGATGACGCTTTGATATAGGGACTTACTGGATTGTGGTAGATCATTGATAAACAGGGATTTTTCTGCGTAAAAGGATGCCATATTTTGATACAGGGACTTGCCGGATCGCGTTAGGTAAATACTATTGGTAATAAAATCATAATAGAGAAGAATCATCAAACTGTTTATAACAATATGTATACTTGCCCCTTTATTTCCATAATATTTAAAAGCCTAATTACAGTGTGCTTGTCTATCTTCCATAGGTTAGTGTAAGTGAAACAGAACGTTCTCTAGTTGAACAAGAATGGTTTCACGGAGTGTTGCCGCGTGAAGAGGTTGTACGTCTTTTGAGGGCTGACGGCGACTACTTGGTGCGAGAGACCACGAGGAATCACGCAAGGCAGCTAGTGCTTTCAGTCTGCTGGGGGCAGCATAAACATTTCATTGTACAGACCACGCCCGAGGTTCGTCAATTATCTTTAAAAATCCGCAATTTTTACATTAAATCTAAATTAACCCTTAAATGCATAGTGTTGCCATTTATCTACATTCCATTTCCACTTAATTTTATTCAAAAATTTGAGTGTGTGCATGACCGAAAGCATACTAAAACCATAAAAAATACTTTGTGTAAAGAAAAAGTTGACATTTCCTTTGACTGGTTAGTTATAAATGTTTTTTTTTTTATAAATGAATGTGGCGGGTGATATGGTTGAGTGTGTTACTCCGAGTGATAATTTCTTTTTTCATGTTTCCTATAAATTAGGGATTTATCTAATTGAAAAAAATACTCGTTAATTGTCGTCAATTAATCTATTAATGTTTAATGTTACTTAATACCTACTACGTTAATTATGACAGATTTTTCGGAAAAGTCTACATACAAAAAAAATATTTTTTAGTACTTACTTTGTTCGGAAGCTATCACTACATTGGTATATAAAAGTATGTTTTATTTAAAACAAAAAGCCATGAATTTAAGAGTTAAGGAGAGACGCACAAATAAGTTCGTAGTTCAATTATTTCATATTTTGGTATACTAATTTACGATAAATAATTATCATTTTCTGTTACTTTATTTGCTAAGCTTATCTAAAAAATAGCAGAATCTCTTCATTTAATATAAAGTTGTTAAAGTTTTAAGAGACTATTATTTTTATAAGAACAATGCATTCAGTGATGTTTGCTCTTGTGACGTGGAGAAGTGCATAAACAATGACGTGCGTACGCGCAGGAGGGAGAAAGTAAACGGATAATAGTGTTTACGAAGATAATTTGCAAGGAAAGCATATTTTTGCTTTAACTTTTTTCCTCTTAACATAAAGTGTATTGGTCAAATAATAACTGCACAGTCGAAGTCGTCTGTATCAGTTAATCTATACATATACATAATAAGAACGTAAATCTAACGTGTCTGTGCTTTTTCGATTTTCGTGAAACGTGTCTAGGAGTAAGTAATAAAATGCATTTCAATCATTTTTAGAAATGTCTGTCTGTTTTTATGAACACGTATCACTGCTAAAGTACTGTGTTCACAATAAAACTTCATGAAGAAACTCATAAAGCATATCGTCTAGAATACTTACTTATTGTAATTTGAATGACGGCTCGAGGTAAGTACGAGAGAAGCGTAGTAATCTATACTAATATAAGCTGAAAGGTTTGTTTGTTTGGTTGAATGCGCTAATCTCAGGAACTACTGGTCCGATTTTAAAAATTCTTTGAATCAGTGTTAGGTAGCTCATTTATCGAGGAGGCTATAGGGTATATATCATCACACTAAGACCAATAGGAGCGGAGCACCAATGAAGAATGTTTCAAAATCGGGGATTTTTTCCTTTTTGAGAGCTTTCGCTGCGTTTTAGCGTTAGCCCAAAGTAACTATTCCACGCCTACGAAGTCACGAGAACAGCTAGTGTTTAATAAATACAAAGTTAGTAAGATATAATTGAATGTCCTTATTTTAATTATACAACTAATATTATGTACAAGTTACGTACACGTTTCCTCCTTGCTTAGAGAAACATATACCTATAATATAGTATTTTTGAAGGGGAATTAAATAATTAAACCTTCTAATATGCAGAAGCTAAAAATATATAAAATATTGCTAGAAAACGTATTATCCTGGTTTGGTAAATGATGGTAGTAGTACGCTAAGTCTATAAAGGTCCTCGGCTTATAACACAACCCGGTAACCGGTCCAACGTATCCGATAATGTTAGGTTATAATATAGTTAATAATTTAAAAAAATGTTTGAATCCTCCAGGGTCACTATCGTTTCGAAGGTGCCGCGTTCCCGTCGGTCGCGGAACTGATCGCGTGGCAGCGTGCCAGTGGTGTTCCTGTCACGGCCCGGTCTGGTGCTCTTTTACGAAGAGCCGTGCCCAGAGAGAACTGGGAATTAAACAACGACGATGTACAGCTGCTCGATAAGATTGGCCGAGTACGTGTTTCATATTTTATAGTTTATTAAATTGGAAATTCTATACGCTCGTTGTGCGGTATTTTTGGCAGGAGTTAAATTTATAATTTCGCGTCATGACATGCAACGTAAGCATGGCCGTATTGCGCTTGCACAGCTTCCGTCAAACTAGTGACGCGTAGTATAGGCCTGTGTACATGTAATATTGATATTTCGCAGGTCATCATACTTTTGATTGATTAATAGACTTTTTAAAAATTTATATAAGTATTGGTCCGAGTGCTAATATATATGAAAACCACAGCAATGTTAATAATTTCAATAAACAAATTCTGAAATTTAAATATTGTTATTCATATTATAATTACCATGTAAATTCTAAAGAGGACACATGGCGCATGCATCACCACACCAGCAGTTGGTCTGATCCGCCTCTATAGATGTTTCACATCAACATATACTGTTCTTGAGGGATAGGTCAAATCTATAAAGTAATAAATAAAAATAAATAGGATCCACATTAACGTAAGCGAATCCGCGGAACGAAGCACGTCACGAAGTCTCATAAATACATATATAACTCTAGGGCAATTTCGGCGATGTATACAAAGCACGGCTGAAGACAACTGGCCAGGAGGTGGCTGTGAAGACGTGTCGTGTCGCGCTGCCGGAAGAACAGAAACGTACTTTCCTCCAAGAGGGCCGGATCCTCAAACAGTACCAGCATCCCAACATCGTTCGATTGATAGGTATTGCTGTCCAAAAGCAACCTATCATGATCGTCATGGAATTAGTGTCGGGTGAGTTAAACTATCAATTAACGATTCTACGACCTTAAAAGTTGGATTGAACTTTTGTATTTTTGGTGACAAAAATACCAAAATGAAGAAAATTGCATTTATATAATAAAAATCACTTGCCAAGTAATTTGGCTCAAAGATGTAAATAAATGTTATCTTGTTTTTTTTTTTTACATAATGGTTGAGTAAATATTTTTCTTTCATATATTTTAGGTGATTTCGTTTTTAATTGAAATGTTTAAAATCCTAACTAATGTTATTAATGCGAATGCGAGTTTGTTTGGTTATTGCGCTTTTGGACTTAGGAGCTCAACCGATTAACATGTAATTTTGGGCAAATGTTGATAAAGGTATAGAAAAGGTCGTAGGATATTGTCCATACAAAAAAAAACCAGTGTGCTAATTTTTAATAAAATAAATAAAATTTTTAGACCACACGACCGAATGTTTATATATATACGTATAATATATATATACATATATAATTTTTTATATGTATATTTTTTTTAATAAATATTTATTATGGATTTTCATTGATAATACGAAACGTAACTCTCTCTCTTTCTATCTTCACTAACTTATATCTCCCTCTCAACTTCCGTTCGCCTCGCCCGATCACACTTTTCGTAACGCTCTCGTCACGCATTCACCAGCTTACTCCCCAAGTCAAGCGTGTGTAAAGAAGTTTTACTATAAAAAGTACTGTATCCTAAGCTGTATTAATCCGAGCAAAGCCGCGTGCATAAATTAGTTACTAATAAATAGCTGCTTCCAATGGCTTATCCATATTAAAAATAAAAAACATTTTGTATTTTAAGTTTCGCCAAGATGATCTGGGTTAACGCGTTTTCCATGATTCAGCTAATGACATTTCTCAAAGAAATACTGACCGGATCCGTGTTTGCGCTAAAAGAAATAACAATTATTTATAGTGCAAGTTTGGTATTTAGGTGGGCAGTTAGCGAGGGTGGATGTGTATGATTCTTGTTATAATTTTATCTGCCTGTGACGTCATTCACTTTTAGATATTTTTTTGAGCTCCGTTATTATTTTTTTAACACTAGCGATCCGCCCCAGCTTCACATGGGTGCAATGTAGTTAATTATTAATAGTCACATGTGACGTTGTTATTTACTTATTATTTGTTATTTATCGCCAAACATATTTTATCAGTTTATTCTGGGATTTTTTTCGCATTAGTTCCAATTAGACCTTAGCGTATGTTTTTTTTCTAATAATTTCCAGGTTTTAGCGTTTGATCTGAATTTCACCTGGTGTGAAATGACGATTTGGTACAAGATAGTAAACACGCTAGAAGGGAGGGGAACTAGCTCTCATGTACAAATGGCGGAATATACCCATAGATGCTTAACGACAGATTTTCAACTTCAGTGTGGTAGCTGGCCAAGAGGGTTTAGAAAAAGCCCTAAAACCATTCTATGAATTCATCACGATATTTTCCTCCACCGAAAATTCCGGCTCGTTTGTGTTATATTAATACTATTTAATATTTTTCGCAATGTATCTTAAGGGACGCCAGCACACTCGATCTTCATTTGGTTTTCTTACTCGCATAACCGTCTAAATTATTAAACACAAGCCGTGCCCGCGACTCCGTTCGCGCGGAACCTATTGTGAAAAAACAGTGACTAATAAAGTCATTTGAATATATTAAGTCCATTTATTTATCTACTTTTCTCTCGTACTTAACTCGATCCGTCATTCAAATTACAATAACTTTTGATATAGTGGATCGATTTTAATGAAATAAAGACACTCATAAGTGACACTCGAGGATATGCTTTATGATTGTCTTGGTGAGGTTCTATTGTGAACTCAGTACTTTAGTAGTGATGCGTTTTCATACAAATAGACAAACAGACATTTCTAAAAATAATTGAAATATATTTTATTACTTATTCCTAGACACCTGCAACAATTTTTTTACGAGAATCGAAAAAGTGCAGACACTTTTATTTACATTCTTATTATATGTATAGATATTTTTTTTTTCGAACTGACTACGCTATTGACCTTGCAAGGTCTTAACAGCTTCACCAGACTACTGTATAGACAAATATGCATAGATGCGCAGTACACTACAGTTTTCAAGGATTCGAAACTATTGTAAATCGACGCGATATCCGAATACGCTTACCACTTAATCATCAATACTTTAAATCATGTGATGCTGAGGCTAATAGAAACATTAAATATGCAGGTGGTTCCTTACTTACATTCCTCCGTACGAGAGCAGCCAATCTAAGCTCAAGGACGCTACTAGCGATGTGCCGCGACGCCGCCGCCGGCATGCGATACCTCGAGTCTAAGAACTGCATCCACCGGGACCTCGCAGCAAGGAACTGCCTCGTTGGAGACGACAATATCGTGAAGATATCCGACTTCGGAATGTCCAGGGAGGAAGAGGAGTACATAGTGTCAGGCGGAATGAAGCAGATACCCATTAAGTGGACAGCTCCTGAAGCCTTAAATTTTGGTATGCTTTATTTATACTTTGTCCCTGTCCATCTTTATAACATTTTGAATTAATCTCTATAAGGCAAATTTAATACAATTATGTTAAATAATTAATTACCTTATGAATAAACAAGTGGTCGTACATTTGTCGAAATTCAATCTATAATAAGGAATATAATGATTTTTCCTTACCTGAGTCGTTACATTTGAAAATGAGCTAAATTCAATTTTAGCCGTTTCTAATATAATACGTTATTTTCAAGATCTGTAATTTTTTATACATATAAAATAACAAAATAAAAAAACAAACCTTATGGACGTCGAAAATTGAAGTTCGTTCTCGGTGTATAAAAACAATTAAACATGTCATATGAACGGATACAATTGGATTTAACTCATTTTGAAATGTAACGACTCATCTGTTATAGTATTAACATAACCATTATATGTTTATATATATATATATATATATATATATATATATATATACTAGCTGACCCGTGCAACTTCGTCTGCACCAAATCGGTTATCACCAATTTCAATTGTATTTGGAAACGCGAAAAATTTTAATAAACCCAAAACCCGATTGTAGCCATACCTACGGTTTCCAATTGTGAATTCAAACTATCAAGGGACTCACTCAAACATATACCCAGATGGTATGCGAGAGATCTTTTAAAATAAGCCTAGAACCCGTTCGTAACATCATCTACTGGGTTCAATTAAGATAAAAACTAACCTACATATATTGGCGGTAATGTAAAAATAGGCTTGAGGGGCCTATGGACCCCCCGTTGAAACGAAGTTCCTTTCCTTTTTTGGAGACGTTTATAGTATACAGTCAGTATAATTTACATTATAAAATAAAGCCAACCAGCCAGCCAGTTTTTTGTGTCTTTATGTTCTTCCGAACAACGTGCGGGTTACCTGGCTGCCTGTAAGCGTTGCGTTTATTAGTGTATATCGAACCTTTACAGTCAAAAATACTGATTTTTAAATAATTTTCGAATGTTTTGCTTTTCCCTAACTTTAAAACCCTAAAACAAAACATGAAATTATTATTCCCAGACATTTTTAATATTAACAATAATGTGTCTGATGTTATTTTATTAAATAAAAAAGCATGTTCAAACTGTATATCTAAACTGTCTATGTAAACTGTATGTCACATAAAACTAATCATTCACGAATTGATCCGCACAGAGTCTCGAGCGGCCGCGACACAGACATAGCGTAATTTCACGTGCGATGCGTCCACGCGTTTGCGGTAATTAATTGCAACTTGCGATGCGTGTGTTAGCGATAATCGCTCTCGACTGGATGCGTCCGCGCGCTAGCGATAATCGCACTCTAATCCAGAAAGGATCGTGGCGGGCGGGGGTAAAGGGGGTAGGGGAGGGAGCCAGGAGCTGCCCTCGCGCGCTACACTGCCCAATATAATAACTACCAGTTTAGAATAACTTAGCAATAGCTATAGTTTGGCGCAACACTGGCTGTATGATAAAGATTGCGATAATTATGGCAGCGCCTGTTATAGACGCATGTATTCAAGATAGCGTCAATCCCAAGTCATATGTTTAAGTTTATCGTTGTTTTTCATTGTTTACGGTAAAATCTTAATATCATAATGGTTATTAAAATGTTATGTTCTTTGCAAAGGATAAAATAAAATGGTTTGAAATGGATTATTTTTATTTATAAAGAATATTATCTGGCACATTATTGTCAATAATAATATATTGTCAATAACAAAATTGTCTGGCATTGATAAATTCATGTTTTTAATAACGTTCAAAAAGAAAGTTTTACTGAAAAAAAAGTTTCCTAATCAATATTTTTACCTGTAAATGTATGATGCGCATTAATGAAAACAACGTTTAGCGGCAACCAGGTATCCTGAATCATGTTTGGAAAAGCATAAAGAAAGATATATTAAAAAAACCAGCTTTTCTAAAATTTTTGTTCTTCCAACGTTATCGGCTCTTGTACTAAGGTGTCGCAAATAGTCTTGTTACACTTTTTTCGGTCTAGCTCCCATCCGCTCATAGCGTGTAACGCGCAATAAGGAACTTCATTCTAATATAGCTTAAATTTATAACTAATCTGTCTGCTATATATAGCACAAAGAAAATTTACCAAAATCCGTCAACAATTTCACTAACTACAAATTTTTGACTTTCGTCCGTTATTCTGAATAACCCCTTGCGTTTTATACGACAAATTCTTAAATGTAACCTTGTAATATTAGTTAAACCATGTGTCAAGTTTCGTCCAAATTGGTCCAGTAGTTTTAGAGTGATGCGTGCTCAAAGGGACAGACCGACAGACAGACAAAAATTGTAAAAAGATAATCTTTGGCTTCTATATCGATAATAAAGTCTACCCCGACTATAATTTTCAAAAAATATTTAATGTACAGATTTGGTCTTGTTACAGTAAGCTGAAAAGTTTGTTTTCTTGAACGCTCTTATCTCAGGAATTACTGCTGCGATTTGAAGAGTGTTAGATAGCTCATTTATCGAGGTAGGCTATATACTATATAACATCAAGCTAAGGCCAATGGGGGTGGAGCATCAATGAAGAATGTTCCAAAATAGAGATTTTTCTCGGGTTCGGGGGCCAAATGTAACTATTACACGCGGACGAAGTCGAGGGCAGAAGCTAGTATGTTATATCGATGTATAAACTACTACCTTACAAAGTTTCGTGAAAATCTGTCTAGTAGTTTTTGCGTAAATTTCTTCTCTTTTATGTTTTCTTAAAAGTAAAATAAACAGACATACAAATGTGATATATATGTAAAACATTGCCTAAATGTTATACCGGCATATAAGCCACTACCATACCAAATTTCGTCAAAATCCGTCCAGTAGTTTTTGCGTGAATCCTGTACAAACGACAGACAGACAGACAGACAGACCGACAGACAGACAAAAATTTTAAAAACTATAGAAATGTGTTCTGCCTTTGATTGTAAACCCTCCCAGGGTATTTTTTCTTTAAAATATTTCATGTACAGATTTCGTCCCGTTAGCCTTTTATTATATGTATAGATATATATTATAAATAAAAAAAAAAACAATAACAATAAAAATAAATATATAAAAAATAAAAAAAAATAAAAAAACACCCAATAGATGCTCACAGATACGATTTTTAACTTAACTTACACTTAAAAAGCGATAGCAAAAAAATGGTGCGGACCGAGAGTCTGCAGAAAAAAAAAAAAAACCATTATATGTTAGGTTTAAACACAGGTGATTAATCATCACTATTTGTCACTGTCGACTTTTATAACGTTAATCAAATATCATCCCATAATCAGCCAATAAAAGTGTGTCCCGCGAATTATCAGTGAATTTATTGTACGACTTCTCCCTATGTCGTAATATCGTGTCGATATTTGTCAAAGTTTACAGAACGGCCATAAAAAATTCGAAATAGATTGAGTGATATATTATGTATTACAATAATATTTAATTAAATTACTCTGTTGCGTATGCTGGATTTAATAATACAATGAATTTGTAAGTGTACACTTCGTGCCTACATCGAGCGCTAAGCGTTACCTAGTTCATGCAATTCACAACCCAACTGAGCTAACGTAAGCTAAGCTACATATAGGCACGAAGTGTACACTTACAAATTCATTGTATTATTAATTACTTATTGACTATTTTAAATAATTACTTATATATATTTAATTTTGTATTAATCTATATACAAATTTTGACCTATCGTAACTGTAAAACTTAGTTACAAAATTTACTGATTCACGATGTTTACCGAGCATTTTTTTGTAAAAGTTTTTCCTGAACCACTATTGTCATCATCGTCGAGTTTCCTCACATTCGTCACATTATTGAACTTATCCCTATATTTACTTATCGGATTTAGTGGTAACTGTGTTTATATTGTTTCAGGTAAATACACATCGCTATGTGACGTATGGAGTTACGGAGTGCTGATGTGGGAGATATTCTCCAAAGGGGATACCCCGTACGCCGGCATGAGCAATTCACGTGCCAGAGAGAAAATCGATACTGGTATGTTCTGAACTCTTTGTTACTTACTTACTTGCTTAGTTTCGATATTTATATCTCAGTTGTCTGGTTAAGTTATGATAATATTAAATTTTAATATAATACGATCATAGTAATTAATACTTGCTTTATTTAACGTTTATGAAAGTTTTATATCGAACAGTTAAAATGATGATCATTCGTTTGTTTTCAATAGGTATCATGTTTTATGAATATTTTTATTCTGAATTACCTTACAAACAGCTGCGAGCATATGCACACGCTTACAAGTTTTTTTTTATTATGCTTCATACGTTGTGACGTTTTAACCGCAATCTCACCTGGTGTTAAATGGTCCTGTAGTTCAAGATGGTAAACACGTTAAATCTAGAGCGGGGCTGGTTTTCAACTGCAGGTGTCGGGACACAGCAATAAGTGTTTGGCGACTGATTTTCAACTTAAGAGTGGCAACTACCCAGGCGTGGTTAGAAAAAGCCCTACCGTCATGTTATTTCTTCATCAAGATTCAAATCAAATTTCATCATCGTCACTTTTTTTTATGGTATAGGAGGCAAACAGGCGTGTCACCTGATGTTAAGTAATCACCGCCGTCCATAGACACTAGCAACACCAGGGGAGTCGCAAGTGCGTTGTCAGCCTGTGTTAATGAGATGGGGGGAAGAAGGGAAAGGGAGAGGTGAGAGGAGGGGAGATGGGCCTCTGGCGCTCTCACTGGTCGAACGAAATGCAACGATGCAAGCACTGTTACTTCACGTCGGTTTTCTGTGAGAGAGTGATGCTACCCCGGGCGAGCCGACCCATTCATGCTGAAACCAGTAATACCTTCAACGTGGCTCTACCACCTACAAGCCGAGTTCAATAAAATAATCCAAAACTATTTCATATGAGATAATGTTTCATATTTAATTAATTAGTCAGGTGAAGATGTAAGACTTTGCTAGATGAATAGTCTTTTCCGTTCGAAAAAAAATATGTAATTAATTCCAATAACGCTTTGCAAAACGGATAGCCCCAGCGTGGCTCTACCACGTACAAAATTCATCAAATTTCCTTGGTCGAAAGCTTCTGCTCACGATAACCACTGATCCATTATAGCTTCAAGCAAATAAATTAAAAAAGAAAACAGTTATTTAATTTTGGCTGTTATTTCGTTGTATAATGTTTCTATTACCTGGAGTATTTAATTTTTCTAACCTTTTTAATAAGAAATAAATCAATAAAAATAATACGATACGAGTCGTATCTTTTGAAAATACTGTAACCTTTTTACATTCATAAATTTGACCAACTTTGGGATCACATGTCCCAGGAACGATAATTTCACTTACAAAGCATTTGTTTTCGAATATGGTGGTATCACAATTTATCATTTTATGAAAAAACTGGCGATCTCTTAGTGTTTATTATTGACATTATTGCTACAGGATATCGAATGCCAGCTCCTGAAGGATGTCCAGAGGACGTATACGGGCTGATGGTACGCTGTTGGGAATACGAAGCCGACAAACGACCGCATTTCCACCAAATATACACTATCATTGATGCCATTTACAATAGATAACATTCACACTGTTGTCTCAAATTCGAATTTTGACAATTCGAAGTAACACGGATATATTTAAAAAAAATGTTACATAATCAAAATCGTGTATAACATATTCTCAATATACTTTGTTAACTCTCATAATGTTGATCTGTCATTATCTTAGTTAATAATGCAAATGTATTAAATCTATATTTCGAGTAGCTGGCTCGGTGGACGTTGTCCCGCCCTGATAATAAAAAAAACGCTGGCAAATTATATACCAAAACGTTCCTCATGAATCACTTTATCTATGGGTGAAAACCGCATAAAAATCCGTTAAGTAGTATTTGAGTTTATAGCAAACAGACAGACGTGGCAGAGGACTTCGTTTTATACTATGTAATGATATGAACATTAGATGAAACAATAATAGTACACATTCGATAAGAAAGTATAGTCTGTAATCATTGAATTAAAGTCAAAAATCAAGTAACACGTTAGAAATTTCAACTGTGTTTTAAATAAAAAATAAATTCTAAGAAAGAGATCTGAAATTTTTAACGATGACATATATTATCCAACAAAGTTAAAACGTAACCTAATCTTTGTATGGGGCATTAAAAAGTCTATTACGGCACTTTAACTGTATACCATAGACAGTAATATTTAACATAAACCATATTTTAACGTATTTGTTGATTTATAAAACCAGATCTTTTTTATTTTAACATAATTTTGAATAGTATTAATAATTCTGTACTAGTATTATGAAGTGTAAGATTTTGTATACAACTTGTAAAGTTTTATTGTATACGTACTTTACAGAACAGTATTACGATATTGTAATGCTACTGCCATACTTGTTTGACGAAGCTTCGGCTATTTGTATTAAAAACTAACCTCTACATTAATTCAGATAAAGGCGCGAAAAACTTTCGTACACTTTTGTCATTTCAATACTAACTCGAATTTATTTTTATTATGGCAACCCCAGTTATTTTGTTGCGTCCCTTGTCACGTTGTCAGAATGCAACAAAGAGCTTAATATATCAAAATTGTGAATTTACTCGCATCCAAACTATGATTTTCGTAGGCAACACCAGCATTTTTTAATTCAACGGACGTCTAGCTGAGAAATACTATCTGGTATCTCTTAAATCAGATAGTTCGTATGCATCCTACAGTGATAATGTTGTCTAGTTGTGTATCTATTATAATTATAGTGAATTGCCATAAATATTAAACGCTAGGTGTATATCGACAACATAAGGGTTAGTATTATCGAAATGCCTTCTTGTGTAGTTGATCTCCTACGGATGATATTTACACCAGAGTCTGATTTTTCACACGAGGTTTATCGGTGTCAGAGCATCCCTAATGCCGGTACTGGCTTTTAATGTATAATGTTTGTTATTTTATATATATTAAAGTACAGTAATTATGTGTGTGTCTTATTTTTTAATTTCTCAGTTTCTTTGTGTTTGTAGTACGATTACCCTGTATGTTAATAGTTACGTTATAAACGTTTACAATATAATAACTTCGGATAACTACTAGTAAAATTTTGAATATATTTTTTACGTTTTTGTCATTATTTCAGTACCTAGCCATATATCGACAGAATTTCTCATAACTTGCTTCTATTGATTATCATAGGTATAAATGATAAAACTGGAAAATACTTGATGACTTTAAATTTGATAACAAAGCAATAAATTTCGTGAATGTTTTGTCTAACTATAATTTCAGAGTATTAAATGACCAACTGATGATGCATACCAAATGATATGCAAAACTGTAAACTTATTGAATTGTTATTATTTCAGGTGGTAATGATAGAAATTTGAGATTGATCGAATGCATGCGTTGTACGTAAACCTGATGTACCAATACTATAGGTATTTTCCATAAAATGTGTATATTATTTTGTATTACTATTGTAGCCTATGTCTAATGTCTATGTTAATATAGTATGTCTAGAGTACGTAATACCAAGAATCATCTATCGTGGTTACGTAGAAAAAATGTTCGCAATAAAAACTGTATACCAATTTGAATTGTTTTGTCACGTATATTTCCCAAATGATAATCTCTGAATGAATGTTTTAAAGTGACTTCAAATGATAATAAAGTAGTGTATTTGAATTTTCTGTATGATATTATTGAAATAAGATTTGAGGAATCTTATTCTTCGTATATTATATTGTGATATGTCGCGTGCTTCCATGTTATGACATATTGTGTGTTATTTTGTGTATCTTGCCTAGTATATAGTAATTATTATAATTATGATGTAATTAAACTATGTAAGTTGAAGTGAGATATAAACGTTATCACTATATAACTTGATTGGATTAATATGATAATTTTTATATTAAAACGTGTAATATGAAATCTTAATGACAACAGATAATGTTAATTTTAACTATGTATTTCTATTATTAGATCGTTTTGTTTCATTGGACATTAAACATGATAATCGATGCGTTATAATGTACATATTATCTTATATATTAAAGTGCCAGATATTTTGGATGCATTATTTTTATTTTCATTTATTCCTAACAGTGAAAACTATCCATATAAATGAAATTATGAAGGTTGTACGCGAAGGACTCAAAAACTACTAAAGAGATTTAGATTTATTTTTTTTATTTTCCTTTTGAACTAATTGGCCCTTATCTAAAAATTATTACGATAACTTCATTTAACGTAAAATTATTAGAATTTTAAGAAACTACGATTTTTATAAGCGCTACAAAAACTAAAGAAATTTTGTAAACAAAGTATATCTTTGCTCACAATTTTTTTGTCAGTTTTTTTCTATATATATTGTTAACATAATAACGCCGACGGAAGTCGTGGGGTAAGAGTACAGAATATTTTTTAGAGTAATCGAAAGAGGTTCAATAGGGAATTTGATGGTTATACATATGATTGTAATGCTACCAATTCTAGGGAATAGCAAGTGGCGTTGTTGGCAAATGCATGATGTTAAATGAAACTTTTAATTGTATCGAAATGGTCAACAACATAATTTTGAGAGGTTTTATACCAGGTGAATGTTTATAGTTTAACACCCTTCAATATTTTGGTAGTTCATGGTCATATCAAAACAAATACTAATAAACAACAAAGAGAACCTTAGTTAAAGTTTGTTCTAAAATTTTAAAAGTATGGGCAAAATACTTTTAGACGTAAAAAAATCACATCTAGGTTAGGTTCAATGAACCACATTAAAGGGGCACTTTAGGATTATGTAACTGCTTATCGTCGGAATATCACACGGTCGAACAAAGGGAAGCGGGGCGCAGGTCGAGGTGTGGGACTGCGCAGCACGTTGTGATTCATTTTTCTCCTTATCGTTACACCAGTTCGTTTTTGGGTAAATCACCTGATGTTTAGTGTATATCAGTTTTGTTTTTCTCTAGATAATGAGGTGAAATATTAAACACCTATTTTTTAATTAGAACGAAAATCGACTAATAATTATCCTGTAAAAATATTGCTGGCGACTAACCAGTCGCGCTGTATAAATTTATCGCATAATATTGGCATACTCTATCTAATACCATAGTATCCTGCTGAATGAAGTTACTAGCTCTTGCTCTCAGCTTTAATGCTAGCCAAATATATTGTGACTGATAGAGATAAAATGCCATATTACCACGTGAGTACCTAAGTGAGGAATGGGTTAATTGCGCTGTGGATGGAATAGCGAAAGGTGTCTGGGGTAGCTTGTGACTCACGAATGTCCACGAAACTAAAGGGAAAGATTTTATTATGGGCTACGAAAAAGACGGATGAGACAGATTGAGAGCAGAGATGAGAATGTTAAAAAGTTTTAAGTATGAAGGTGGATAGATAATAGTGGGATAGGTTTGGATTGATTGTGTAAAAAATGATATGTGTATGACTGGTGTGAATATTGAGATGACATCTTATAGGAGAGAGTGGAAGAGGAAGATATCTTGTGCCAATACTACTTAGATGGGATAAGGGTTTCGGTACTTTCATACTTGTGTGTATCGGCACGAAGTTTTTGTCTATGGTCACGGTAAATGCAGGTGTGGTAAGATATTATCGTCATCTGCTACGAATTATCGGACTGCGCGACGATACATGCAGCACGATAACTGGAGTGGCAGTTTTTTACACACGTCAAAGAAGTTTTAGTGACTGCAAAATTGAAATTTCACGTTGTTATTTGGATTTGGGAGTCACGCAGGTATGGGAGTAACATAAGAAGAGGATAATTAGAGATAAAGTGCAATAAAATGTAGACGTCTTTTAGCTTTTGTCTGTTAAGCTGAAACATTGCTTTTTAATGTAATTACTTATTTCATTGTTTTCATCTCTTTTGGAAGTTAATTTTATATTTAAGGGTATAAAAAGTCATAAGTTATTACTTAAGAGGTATATTTAAACATTTACAAATACAATTTAATCAATTCGTCACTAACAGCTGACGGTGTGAGAATGCCTAAATCAGTAAACAATAAGGTAATATAAGCCGGCGGAGTATAATCAACTAGAGGATGCTGTTTCGATAAGTCCGTATTTGACTTCAATGTACTGGACATGTATTTGAAATTGTTTGGAAGGTCCTGTTGGTTGAGGGGGTAGATCCTTGAGAATTTGAAGCTTTCAGTTAGAACAAACACGCGCTTCTTGAGTTCAAGCGCTGCCATAGCTAAAGAGTATGTACCGATCTGTAAAAAAGCATTATGTATAAAAATGTCGTGTTCTATAAATATAACAGGGTGTGATAAATTTAATATTTTAAAAATATTTTTATGCAGAGTTTCCCAAGGTACGTTTGGGTACTGTACTTGATGGTAAAAGTATGTATCACTACATATTATAAAACAATGTCCTCTGCCACGTCTGTCTGTCTGTCTGTTCGCGATAATCTCAAAATGACTGCAGGATTACATACTTACTAACTACTGATATACAAACTGAAAGGATTTTCAATCGGTTTTCACCAGTAGATAAAGTGATTAATGAGGAAGGTTTAGGTGTATAATTTATCAAGATTTTTTTCTATTATCAGGGTGACACAACATCCGTCGAACCGTCACATTGTCATATGATTAAAATAAATAAAAAAAACTCTCTCTACAAAGCGCTTAGCATACAGAAGTCTAAGTGGATAATAGTCGATTTATAAAAACAAGCCAATTTTCATAATGTATCTCAGACGGCGGAGGGGCGGCACCTTAAGGTTGTGCGCAGGTTTGAAAACAAAACATACAACAAGAACACAGATATTCTACAACTCAACGCAACTATGATTACTAAATATAAATCGGATAATCGCAGAACGCGACACACCTAAGCGTGTTACTCGTTTGTGAAAGTCGCAATCTCGTAGTACACAATTGCCCTGTTCTATCTCTAGGTAAAAAGTACTCGGAAAATGTGAGGCATCACAAACGGCAGTTATAACCCCAGAGTGTCAAGAAGCACATAGTAAATTTAATTTTTTTTAAACTAGCTGTGCCTGCAACTTTGTCCGCGTGGAACCTGATGTACAAAACAGTGATTAATTACTATTAACTAAGTCTAATTTTGAAGGTGGTAGAGCCACGCTATAGCTGTTACTAGTTTCAGCATAAATGGGTCGGCTCGCCCCCGACCCGACCCGACCCGACCCACAGAACACCGACGTGAAGTAACAGTGCTCGCATTGTTGCGTTTCGTTCGGTCAGTGAGAGGTCCTTTCCCCTTTTTCCTTTCCCTACCCCTCCCCCATACACAGGCTGGCAACGCACTTGCGACTTCTCTGGTGTTGCTAGTGTCTATGGACGGTGGTGATCACTTAACATCAGGTGACGCACCTGTTAATTTGCCCGCTTTTGACATAAAAAAATACTATTTACTTTTATCTCGTACTTAAGTCGATATTTATGTCATCATTAAAAATTTTTTTTTTTTTTCTTTTTCTATTGTGTAGGGTTAAAATAATAGGTAGTGTGGATGGATGTGAGGTAAAGTAGTGACATGTCCTCTTAGTATTTAAAATCTAAAGTAGTCTTGAGGGACTCTTTTCTTTGTCTCCTTGCTTGGACTGTTTTGTCCATAAGGTGGTGTGCCAAATGTTAGGTGAGCTGCAGTCTTCTTTGTATGTTTGGCTCTCTCCTTTTTTCTCCTTTACTGTTTTTATATTGGTTCGATGAGTCTTCATTAGTGTATAATGGTGCGTTACTTCTCTTAGCATTTTTGATGAACCTTTGCAGAATTTCAGGTTGGAATTGGAGATGTCCCCCAGCTGTACACCGTTGTCCATATTGGTTTTATTTACTTTTATATATTAGAGTTTGTTGTCCATTGAGTGGCTGTTTTTATTCAGCAACTAATACAGCTTCGCATTGTTGTCCCATTGTAGGCGTTTGGTAAAAATATGCTTTCTCCATGTTAAGCGTCGGTCCAGGTACATCCCAAGATATCTCGCTTCGTCAGATTGAGGAAGCTGAACAGCGTTCAATGTACTGGTGGACAAGCTGTCGCCTTGTTGTAAATGTTACCTGGACAGATTTTGTCTCATTTGCTCTGATGCGCCAGTCTTTTAGCCATGTTGTAATTTTATCAGGTATTCTGTAACTTATGGGAGCCTGGATTGGTGAGTCATCTGATGCCATGCCGCTGTGTCATAGCGAATGTGCCCATAAGTACGTCGTCAGATATGGGTAAGTCGGCAGTATAAAGAAGATAAGAGTGGGTCCCATTACACTACCCTGCGGCCTCCAGCTTGGATTTCTTTAGCTCTGTTTTGCTTCACCTTGACTGAAAAGAAGTGTCTGTCGAGAGGTAAGACTTATTAGATTGTAAAAGTTGAAGGCAGTGTCTTTTTTATTTTATATAGAAGTCCATCATGCCATACTCTGTCAAATGCTTGTGAAATATCGAGGAAAGAAGCAGTACAGTATTCCTTTTGCTCAAATGATTGGCAATAAGTCGACGAGTCTGTGTATTTGCTCAATTGTACCGTGTTTTGCCCTAAATCCAAATTGATGGTCAGGTATTAGTTCCAGTTCCTTAATAATTGGATTCAACCTTCCGAGAATCAATGTCTCCATTACTTTGGATGGTATTGGGAGTAGGCTAATTGGCCGATAGGATTTAGCTTCTTCGAGGTTCTTGAATGGTTTTGGAATCATGATGATTTTTGCTACTTTCCATTGTGGAGGTACGTATTCCCTCCGCAGGATAGCATTATATAATTGCGTCAGGAATGTTATGCCCTTCTCTGGTAGCTCTTTCAGGATGGTTGGTGTAATAAGGTCGTATCCAGGTGCTTTCCCTACCTTCAGTTTTCTTAAATCATTAAAATAACAATAACTTTTAATAGACTGAACCGATTTTAATGAAACATATACTAAATGTTACTCAAAGATATGATTTATAATTTGTTTAAGAGGTTTTATCAAGAACGCAATATTTTAGCAGTGATGCGTGTTCATACAAACGGACAGACATTCCTAAAATTGATTGAAATGTGTTTTTGACTCGTTCCTAGACACCAGCAACTTTTTTTTTGTACAGAAATCTAAAAACTACATACACGTTAGATTTACATTCTTATTTATGTTTCACAAAACTGAATTTGATAATCAAAAATTGACATGTGAACACAATATGTACAATACAAGAGAAATTGTTTCATAGCATTCTAACAAAGAAAAATTAAAAGTAATTAAACATTTGAGTCGTTGTATTTCAAAATGACCTAAATCCAATTTTAATTATTCACATAACATGTTTAATTTTTTTAGATTTTTCACCTCCTCCCACTGCCTGGTTTTATTGTTTCCGATTAGACAAGCGTCGATTGGTGTGTGCCGTTGCGTTTGAATCATGCTGCACACCTGTCCATTTGAAAAATTAGAGTCCGGGTCCTCGCTATGTGAATGTGGGCTAGATGAAGGAAGTATAGACATTTTTTTTTAATTGTCAAATCGACGCGTTTCTCTGTATAATTTACTCCCCAGGAGATTTCCGTCCCACCTGCATGCAATTCCTCTCTCCCTCTCCTTTCTCCTTTTTTCTGTTTGTGTAAATATATTATATTAATAAAATTGCTCTAATTTTTGTTAAATTTGCTTCTTGCGCTTACATGCTTATATGATAAAATATACATATTTATTTACTAACTCATATGTTTAGGTACTTACTAACCCAATTGTGTATTGTCCCTATGTTCTATGTTAGTCATACGGTGGTGGTCTAAATCAACTTCAGATCTTTTGTTGATCCATTATTGTAGAAATTAAGCTTTATGTACATGACACTGGCAGAATTGCGGAATTTTCCACAAAGGCCAAACAATAACATAAAAAAAAAAAAAAAAAAAAGATTTTTAGTTTTTTTTACACCGAGAACGAATTTCAAATTTTGCCGTCCATAAGGCACCCATAATGATCTTCATATTGACATGTACAAAATATGAAGATCTAGAAAAATAACTTCGAATATTAGGAACGGGTAAAATTGGACTTAACTCGTTTTGAAATGTAGCAACTCAGATATCTCGTTGGCAGGCTATGTGTTAACTAATTATTCCCAATACCTTGTTAATGATGCCCCCACTCTCTGTAACACCTTCAGCACCGATCATCACTAGATCCACTTGCTCCATTATGTAGCCCACCGCAGAGTCAAGGATAAGTGTAGCGTCTATGCCACCATCTATCAGTTTTTGCTGCATCACCTCACTTAAACAAAACCAAAACACCAACTATATTATTGGAAATACTTACATAGATAGAAGTGATTTTGTTTGTTCCACAAAAAAGACACTACTTCCTGACTATTTTTATACTTTATATACGTACTAGCTGTGCCCGCGACTTCGTCCGCGTGGAACAGTGATTAATAAAGTCATCTGAATGTATTAAGTTCACTTACTTATCTATGTTTCTCTCGTACTTACCTCGAGCCGTCATTCAAATTACAACAACTTTTGATAGAGTGGACCGATTTTAATGAAACAAAGACTAAATTACACCCGAAGATATGATTTATACTTTTCTTATTTTGGTTTTATTGTGAACTCAGTACTTTAGCAGTGATGCGTGTTCATACAAATAGACAGACAGATAGACATTTCTAATAACGATTGAAATGTATTTTATTACTTATTCCTAGACACCGGCAACAATTTTTCACGAAAATCGAAAAAGTATAGACACGTTAGATTTACATTCTTATTATATGTATAGATATATATTTACTACCTTAGTTGTTCAGGAAACTAATCCCAATGGTGAATTATCTTTTTGTTCTATTTCTGACATATGGTGGTGGTTTAAATCAATCACAAAACATTTTGAAGTAAAACTTCTTTAGGCGTGCCTAGGAGGCAACTGGACGACAATGCAACGGAGGCCGGTACGGCAACATGGCGTCACATTTCTGTACCATGCAGTTAGATAATAATTAAACATAACCAGTGCCAGATAACCCACCTCCCATCCCCCTCTACCCAAACACAGGCTGACAACGCACTAGCGACTCCTCTGGTGTTGCTAGTATCTATAGACGGCGGTGATCACTTATCATCAGGTGACCCACCTGTTCGTTTCCCCGCTATAATATAAAAAAAAGCAGCACCTCTTACCAAGTCACAGTTTCACTTATTTTGAAGAGTCCCCTTATGTTTGCCACAATCAGGTTTAATTTGGACATCTCAAATAAAATTATGCAATAAAAATAATTTAATGCTCATACCCACTGTTATCTGGACCTGACATTGTAACAAACACTTTAAATCTTTTATTGGCTTTAGCTGCCTCCAACATCGCTTGTAGTACAACTCTTGATAGTGAATGAGTCAATATTTTCTGTGAAGCAATTACAAATATTTTATAGTAAATAGCTTTTTAGTATTTATCTATAGTCCTCATCAATTTCTTTAACACTCTGAATATAGCCGTAGGTTCAGCCTTGTGCATAATATAGTTAATAGTTTAATGCATGCTTATGTGTCTGTAAGTTTTCAGAGCTGTCAAAAAGTCTGCCATGGGCTGTACTAACAAATTTAATCACTAGGCCATGAAGTCAAAATATATTCATAGGTTTCTAACATCAAAGACAGAAAAATTCCCTTTGAATAATAGAGTAATAATAATAATAGTTCACTTAAAACATTGATTAACAATTTATCTCATCATTATATAGTATAAAATAAAGTCCTCTGCCTGTCGGTCTGTCTGTCTGTTCATGATAAACTTAAAAGCTACTCAATGGATTTTCATGTGGTTTTCACCAGTAGATAGAGTAATTCGTGAGGAAGGTTTAGTTATATAATTTGTCAAAGTTTTTAAGCTATTGCATAGCTTCTATCGCGGGCCTTGAGTGTGGGGACCGAATCCAGAAATTCCGTAACGAAAAAAACCTAACACACCCCACTCCGACAGGCACAGTGGTGATACTTTTTAGTTTTTCCATCTATCGATAAATACCAGAACTTTTAATGACTTTTTTAATTATCACGCTTGTCTCTTTAGTTCAGCAACCCGCCTTTAGGTGGCATTGGTTGTATTGGAAAACTACCGTAATCAGCTGTTTGTGAGAAAGTATATAGGTGTATAGGTATTTATCATCTATGTACAACAGTGAATATCTGTACTCGTATAATATGTGTACAAAGTGTTTTAAATATGAATAAACAAAGTGCATTTATTAATGAAGAATGTCACGAAAAAATAGTGAAAGAAAATGAGTTAGTACTCTATATACATTCATTTTATTATTATTATCATAAATGCAGTATTATTTTTTAAAATAAAAAGAATAAAATTAATTAATTTTTTTAATTTTTTTTTTTTTTTAAATACTGCATTAATAAAATAAATAAATAATTATAATTGCATAAGTTGATAAAAAATGCTATGCAATAGCTTTACCGCGGCAGTCTCCGAGTGCCACACGTCTTTTTTTTAATTATCAGAGCAGGACAATGTCCTCCGTGCCCGATAGTTTACATAAGTTTTTGACATTTGAAATATTCCTTAAATATATGTATATCACAAAAATCAGTAAGAATTGAAATACTGAGTAGAGCATAACAGAAATAAAGATAATCTTCACTTCTATTCAATCAATATTTGTAAGTACACCAACCGATAGTAAATAAAAAAAATGTTTAACTTGAAAACAAATCTATAACTATTTCTGAATTTGTATACTGAAACGAGATATAAAGGCAATCTTAGTAAACAAAAACTTACACATCCATCATAAATAAAGCCCAATGTTTGTTTGGCAACCTTTCCTTTGGCTTCTAGGAATGTATTTAAGAAGATATGACCTCTCTGCAACATAATCTGTTCACACTCCTCAAATGACTGAAACGTAAGGTATAACAAATTTATTGACAATCATTTGTTACTTACTGATTTAAAAGTGGAGTCAGCCAGGACCTTTTGAGGGTTCTCTAGTAATATGTAAAAAAAAGTGAGCTGTCACGAGAAACCTGGCAGATGTGAAATATCGAAAAAAAATTTATAGGCAATATGCATAAAAGGATAGTTTATGTCAGGAAATATATATAGCATAATCAAAAAAAAATATTAAAGAATTTTTCAAGGAACAGATGACTGTATTTATTAAATACAAAAAATTAAAAGTCATATATATAGTGTGGTAATGCACGCAGTAGTGACACATTGTCATGCCACCAATAGGTTTGACCCATCACTATAGATGTTTCCCATCAAAATAAAGAAACCATAGATACAATGTCATTATAAATGATGGTACATACTTTGACATCAATCTTCGCAAATGTAATAAATCTCATAAAGAGTTCACATCCTGATGAGATTGCTGCTACAGGTTGGTCACAGTCTTTCATAGCATCAACTGCCAGCTGCAAGTTTAAATCCAGTTCTCTTACAGTTGCAACTGGAATATGTAAAAAACTAATGTCATTATCATATGGTATTTTCATACATTTTTTTCTACCTCAATAATATTGTTAGAAATAAATAAAAATGTTGGGTAGTTATACTACAACGGTCCATATAATATACGGCCCCTTGATGTGTAGACTATTTCGGTGGCCGTCATAACATGCGATAGGTCTGTCCGAACTCATGTTGGTTATTTAACTAGTGATTAATTGTTAGAATTTATTCTTAGAAGTTTATATCTAAATTGGCTAGTTCTGTTTTTAATAATCAATAATTCTTCAAATTGCTAACAATATATTTTAAAAAAGGCTGGCAACATGCCGGTCGTATTTCTGATATGGCAAGTCTCTATAGGCTGCTGTGACTACTTACCATCACGCAAACAATATGCTTCTTTGCCACCGAGATGGTAAAAATGAAATTACTAATTGAAATTCACCTACATAATATTGTATATTTATTACAGCAAAATTATAAAATTTTAATATACTTCTTTGAATTTTTTCTTCATATACTGATAGCATGATGCAAGTTCTTGTAACATACGTATCGAACAAATACCTTTATAGTTTTCTATGACAGTCAATAAAGTTTTAACAGCAGCCACCCCCGCGGACACATCCTCCTCTTCTCTCAAGATTCTAAGGAAAATATTTTGTACTTCTGGAAGAGTAACACAATTTTTCGGATTATTTCAATAGCAACAGAACTCAAAAATTAAAAATGAATATTATAGGTTTTTTTTTTGTACACCTTACCTTCCTTTTTCATTTTGAATTGTCTAAATTTTATGTAATATAAATTTGAATCAAGTAAAAATAAATAAAATGAATATTCAAATATGTGTCACAACATAACCTAAAATCAGATGTCACTTGACCACAGAATAATAATTTCCAGCGGAGCATTTGACAGTATCTGTAGAATAAAATTAGTCAGTGGAACCATGAATAGGCATAGGAATTCATCCATAGGTATTGCCAATTCTAAAGAATGTCACTGACATTAGACATTGATGTCTTTTTATTTGTATTATGCATATTTGGCAAAAGCCAAATTTTATTATAAATAACATGATAAGAATAGTTTACTAGAGAAATGAATAATGGGTTATTAGTGACTAAAATGGCATAAATTAATTTTAATTATATAAATATTCACTGCTGACTTTAAAGTTGGAAATCATATTAGGTACATATCATAATTTAATTTTACATTTCAGAAATACCTTCCATAATTTTGTAATAGACAACAGTGCAAATATATTTTATTATATGCAAGTACTTTGTTTAGAATTGTAGTTAAAATATTATAGTCATTATTTAATATCCACTCTTACGATCTGTTAAATTTCGTATGCGTATGTTGTTTTTTTAATAGACTGTCAGAATCTGTTTTACATTGGGATGTTATCATATATGAAATAAGAACAATACATATATGTATTACAATTTTCTAAGTATCAACTTACACAAATAGGAAGTAAATGCGGTAAAACTGGCGATCAAAAAATTTTATCAATGTTATTTACTTAATTTCGGCCAGCTAGCTTTTAAAGATGTAATGGTATTTATTTGCAAATCTTGAATCAGAATAAATGAAGCCACTTATAGTGCGTTCCACTTGGCGTTCACAGCATCCAAAATAGCTTTTTAGCCGTTCCACTTGGCGACCATGAACGTTGTGCTCGTGGTGAAAACGTCATAAATGATGTCATGACATACGCTCACAAGAAGCTCATGACGACTCATGCTGTTGGCATGTTGGTTGTAAAAATAAGTATTTAATACCACTAAAATTAAATATAAAAATTAAATTATATATTTTTTTCAATATATAATAGTTAAATCAATTTACATAATAATTATTAAAATTTACTATTAAGACTTACAAATTAGTTTTTAGACTCAACTTTAAAACTTAAATAAAAAACTTAAATTAGACTTAACCTCTTAAAGCTTTTGCTTTGTTTTTTCTAAATCGCCATTTGTATTATTTACCTGAACGCCCAAAACACTCCATAATGCGTTCCACTTGGGTTTACACTTGTAACGCTCGTCTCGGGACTAAGTGGAACGGGAAAACTGGCGGTTGTGAGAGTGATTGTTGTGAGCGCTTAGTGGAACGCACTCTTAGTAACCATTATATCCTATTTAGGTATGGTAGATGTTTGGCGACGGTTTCGACAGATTGAAATTGAAATATCTCACAAAAATATTATTACATAGTTTACTTTGAGGGTTCTACTTCTTTTGATGCTTTACGATAAATATTTGAATGCTTTTAGCTTGAAACGGAAGTATCTCATGCCGATGTAACACACCGTGAAATTAGTGGATAGTGCTTTTTAAAATATTATATAAAAAAATCGATATAAATATAGGTATTATTTTTATAATTTGTGTATGTTATTAATTCCAACATTTATTAATAGTACTTTATTTCCTCATTCGAACTTTTAACTCAGTTCAAAACGGTTAAGATATGTAAGAAGAATATTTCTATATTCACACCAAAAAAGAATTACCTTCTCACATGAGTATATAAGTATTCACATTTTTTTTTAATTGTTGCACAAAATGACGACACTTTAAAGCAAACAATGTAATTTAAAAGTAATGGCAGACGCCGAGAGATTTACGTCTTCTCAACCTTCTTAAGTACTGGTTGATCCTGAAATGCGAATAACTAAAAGAGAATGCTTTTGAAGGATTTAACACCGCGTGCAGCAAACTGGTAGAGATCACTATCACCTGCTCGGTAATTGAATGTATATATTTGATACCAAAAAGCGATATGCATAAGTGCGCTATTATTGCTGGTGTTACAACTTTATAAAATATTTTATTGGTTTTAGCTTTGACCACAGTCTCACCTCATGTTTTATTTTATTTGAAGCACCAACAAGTTTCACACAACTCTCTATAAGTGCAATCTTAATTATAGGTATTTACGGCGTATTATATGTTACAGCAAATAACATAATTAAAAAAAAACACTAACCTTACATACAAAAAGGAAAAGAAAATTTCCTTTTCATTTTAAGTTCCTTAAATAAATTTCTTTATATTACTTTAGACTATTTATGAATATATTTAGATCTGAGGTTTTACATTTAGTATTATAAAGTGATATTTTATTCAGTGGAGAGTAAAGGCCCAAATTTGTTCAAGAATAATTCATTGAGAAAATATTAAAGCGTGAAGCCCTAGGCAGCTTTGCAGGTATAGTTATATCAACTCTGTTCAGGTGCATCTAAAATTCAATTCATTAATTTATACAGAAAAGTGAGATCAAGTAACCCTCTGCGAACTTTTAAAACGTTTAAATTAAAATATTGAAGTTGATATTTTTTATGACATATAACATATATGTGATACCATATATGAATATGTTAATTGATGATGTAAATTAAGATAGTAAACACGATAAATTTAAGGGGGTTCGGGGCTCCCAAAAGTAACTATCGGAAAAGCAGCTGAGATAGACCACTTTCCTACTACAAAAGTAAATTTTCAAAAAAAAGTATTAACCGACTTCAATATCAATCAAAAACCCAAAAAGCACTAAAAAGCGGAAAATAAATAGTTTATCAAATTAACCAAATTAAATAAAACATATGAATATGTGTGCTACCTAGAGATGTATTGGAAGTCGGTGCCAACCGAAATTTCAAATTTGTTCCAGGTAGAAAAGTATTACAGAGACGCGAGAGTGAACTTAAACTTTTTGTACCTATGTAGATGATACGATTTTCAGTTGGCACCGACTTCTAATATATCTCTAGGTAGCACACATATTCATATGTTTTATTTAATTTGGTTAATTTGATAAACTATTTATTTTCCGCTTTTTAGTGCTTTTTGGGTTTTTGATTGATATTGAAGTCGGTTAATACTTTTTTTTTAAAATTTACTTTATTTTTCCATTTTTTGTGTACATAAATATATTTTATTAGCAGTGCCCGCGAACTCCGTTCCGCCTTAAGTATATTAAAACTAGCGGACCGGGCGGACGTTGTCCTGCCTTGAAAACAAAAAAAATCCTAAAAGTCGATCGCAGCGCCACCTGCCGGGTCCAATTGTGAATCTAAACCATTCTCGAATCTCCACGAACACACACAAAAAATTTCATCAAAATCGGTCCAGTCGTTTAGGAGGAGTTCAGTCACATACACACGCACACAAGAAATATATATATTAAGATATGCGCATTTTTGCGGTATGGTATGTGATATGATTTAAATTGGTTGTTATTGTACAACGCATTGGTACGACCGCAATCTTATCAATAATCCGCGATAGTTTCTACCACCGACTCGGCTACCATCGCTACACACATAATACACCTTAAGTAATGTAATTACAGTGCTTGCGTCATGTTGCAACACAGCAACGAACATAAGCACAATAGGCTCCTAAGAATTGAAGAGTTTTTTTTATAACATTGGTGGCAAACGAACATACGGGTCACCTGATGGTAAGTGATCACGGCCGCCCATGGACACCTGCCACACGAGAGGAAACACAGATGCGTTGCCGGCACTTAAGAAAGGAGTAGGCTCGTTTCTTGAAAGTTTTTACTTTGTCACGGATCCCATAATAAGAACCTAACCAAACTCTCATCAAACTACCCTTGAAGTACGTCCTTTCCAATAAAAAATGAATCATCGAAATCGGATAGCGTGATATTGAGTTATTCGTCTATTTGTCGTGTACATACTTAATGCAAATTTAAAACTTATACGGTTTTGCACTGGATGCCGTTGTCGGAACTGGACCAAATTAAAATGGGACCACACGAGAAGTACCAGCTTTCAAATAAAAAAAGAATAATCAAAATCGGTTCACCCAGTCCAAAGTTATGAGGTAACAAACATAAAAAAAAAAAAAATACAGTCGAATTGATAACCTCCTCCTTTTTTTGAAGTCGGTTAAAAAAACGGACAGTTCAAGCAATTTATAATATGGGGTCCCGCGAATCATTAAAGGCAAAGTTTCAGGAATTCAGTATCTTATTATCTTTGCGCTCCCAATATGTTCTTGATAATCTATATTCGCAGAAACTTAGCAAAACTGGATTCTATATAAAATCAATGTAATTTAAATACTAGGAATAGTGACAAATTGATTTTAGGTTCAGTAAGGTTAGTAACAGCATTTTTTGTACGTAATAATGCTAGGTATTACAATAAAGTGTCAAAGCATATTATGGATATGTCGCATAGGAAGTTCAAGCACCATATTAATCAGGTTACCATATCCAAAGGATATTATAGGGTCGATCAATATGTGATGTCTGGAGATAACACGCCTCTCTGTGCATCCGCCAAAAACGAACGTTTTCCGAATGAGTGATAGTTCTGACGTTCATAAACTACCATTACAGGACCTGTAATTAATAAAATGTTTTTGACGTGATAATGACTTATAAATCGATGAACGCCGGCTGCACACACGAGAAAGCATGACTCATTGTCACGTTCCGCATGAACTGAGCGTGCAAGCTAGAGCGCGAAACAAGCGATAGAGAGGCGCGATCAGCCTACGAATTCGGCTTGTGACGTATCTATCCATATATAGAATAATTCAATTCAATTCATAAAAGTATGCAATTTTCCATCAATGTTTATCTTATGACGTAATCACGTAAAATTATCGTCCGTAAACCGACTTTACAGACAACCATTTTTTTTAATTTACATTTAATTTGAATATACCGAATTGGCGGTAGATTTTTAAGTTGAGGGTGGTAGTTAGCCAGGCGAGCTTGGAAAAAGCCCTATCAGCGTAACATCCTTCACCGAAAATTCATTGTAGGATTTGAACCTATGTCGCTTTACGCATTATTTACACACGCATCCAGTGCTGAGTCATTGTCGTTTCAATCAATCAAGTAAAATCGTCTCAATATCATTGATGTATATATCGCTCAAATTAACTTTTTATTAACTCATTACAAATTATTAGATCATTACTCTCTTCATAAATTAATGACACGTTATCTCTACATGTATTTATATACTGACTTGTCTACTACCGTACTGAACGGTAGGCGTGAAGCTGAAACTTGACGATTGGTAAGGGAAAGTCACGGTCAGCCGTCAAGCTTAGCCGGTCGCCGTAGAATTAAAGTAACACTGTCTATTGAATGGACTACACGCGTTTCTGTTTATTAAGGCTGTCGTGTGGGAAGTGATTTCCGTATCATTTAAAACCGCGGTCATGGGTAACTCTGCATCTCTCAAATTGAATGACAAGAGGCGTTGGCAGTGAGTATTTCCTTATTTTTAAGTCTATATCAACTTGTTACACTGTGTCGACTATTATTGAAATTATATGAACATGGAATTTCTTTCAGTCAATTTGAATTTAATTATACTTTTTAATGTGTAATTATTAAGTAGTGATTTCCGGTAATTAAATACTTAAAGATGTAATACGTTTTTTATGAACAATAGATTAAATATTTTTGTACTAAAAGCAACAATCTAAAGTCGATCTTATCTTCTATATATAATTAAAATACAGCTCCTTTAAGATTAAATCATGTCAAAACTACTGAATTAGATGGTTCTAGATGCTATTTTTCCTATGTCGAACGAAACAGTCGGGAATCAGCTAGTAATAGTAACAATATAGATACAAAGTTCATACTGTAACTCGATACATTGTATTACGTATTGAAGGGGTCGGGTTAGAGATTTGATCCGCATTAGATTTTGTTGACAAATTTGATTTTAACGCTTGTTTGTATCCATTCTTTTTATATGTGTTACGTATACTATTGGGTAATTATGCTATTAGTGTAACGTACTGCAACTGTTAAGGGTAAAAAGGCAAACGAATATCATATAATTAATACGTTATTGGAATATTACTGCGATATTCATCGTCTTAAATTATTTTATATAAAACTCTTTGTGAGGTCATAAATAGGCTCTACTTACCATATGACAATATCTTCCCGATGTTTTGATTTTTTATAAAGCTTGCGAATATAGGTCATAGTTACGTGATGAATTTAAACCATTTAAAGAATCATTTATTAATTTTATGAGGCATTAAATTTTTTTGAGATGCACTAGATTTTCGTTAAAGTTCTGTCTCGTTAGGCTCACGTTGCTTGAAGCTAACGCTATATTCTACATTTTTACGAACCTTGCGGAAAATAGAAGTTGTCGCCGACATGTGACTTTACATTTACTTAAGGAAGGTGGAAATATGAAGTTTCATTGTTGTTTAGTAATTTTTACTGTGTCACGGTATTAGTCATATATTTACACGCTTTATTAGCATATTCTAAATGGATTGTATTACTCTGACTGTCGTTTAAAATTCGTTATTAATACTACTCTCTTAGAAGGAGAAAAATAACTTTATAGCTATCTTCTTTATGTTGTCCAGCTTAAAAGTTGGCAAACCGTTTCTTCTAATTCCCTCTATGTAGGGCAAGTCAGAGTACATTATTTTAAAATCTTATCAAATGCATAACGTTTTCCAAATGTAGATTTATACCCATTATCTTTACGGAATTCTTAGTTCATATACCTAGTGTCGTGTTATTTTTTGTCAAATTTAATTTAGGGCACGACTTCTTAAAGGTGAAATTATCTGAAACATCTTATTATTGTATAAATAGAATTTCTACAACGAAATAAGCGGAAATGAAAAACGTAGAGTATTTTAAAGTTTGATTAGAATTATACGGATCATGTAATCCGTAATTAGATATCTTCTTGGTACATAAATCCTTTAGTCTAGTTGCTTCAAATGCGACACAATCCAAATCTCGTAACCTTCGTTCGGACACCGCATTGGTAGACGTAAGTTTTGAATACTTCCGACTGACTCAGAACTGAAGGTGAAGGAAAACACCGGAATGAAACAGTCCTCTTTAGGGTTAACACGTTTACAATCTTAGACTACATCGTCATTTAAGATCAGATTAGATTGTTGTCAAACGCTAAACCTGTTAAAGTATTAGAAAAAGATGATCAAGTCCCATGTAATTACTATTCTCGATCCGAAACTATTCAAACCTAATAATAAGAATAACTGATCCAGTGTGAAAAGAAATCGTAAATTTCCAACTTGCTAAGCTGTAGTTGCTCAGTAATAAGATGAGGGATTGTTGAATAACGCGAAATCAAATTCTATAATGCGTGTCCTTTCGATGTATAAAATGATGTGATGATATAAAGTGATGTTGCATCCTGGCGAAGGGACTAGAAAATATTTTCCTAAGCTTATTTTCTATAAAAAATCAGTCCTATCAGCACTCTAACAATCTTATGACGTCAGTGATTTTTTTCGATAAGCGATCAACAACAACAATTATATGTACAATATAATTCGTAATGACGATTTGTATTTTTTGTCAGTTCATTCTCGTTTTAAATGTTTGTAATTGCACAAGAACTGAACAAGTTGCAATGAATAATGACTCGTGTTGCGGCCTCGAATTAGCTGTACGGTTTAAGAGGAAGTTACGAATTGCAAAACACACAGCGACACGACACGGTGATTTGAGACAAAAACGTACATATACCCATATAACCGAAACACTCTTGCGAAGTATATCTATTATATATTAAAAAAAATGCCACAGTCTATAGCTTAATGTAGACATCAGAATACGAACGTAAATGTGGTTTTTAATTACTCTCAGCTATTGTTATCACGTCGTAATTATGTATTCAGCATAGCATTACAGAACAATCAGGCATATAAGCATAAAGAACGCCGAAGGAGCTATAATTCAAGGATAATAATCTATCCATTAAATGGCGGAAATATCTGATGATATTTCTGATTGAAAGAATAATATTCCTGTATTTGCTTATGAGCTATGCTCGAATATTGTATTATAAAATACACATCATTACATAGTATAAAACAAAGTCCCCTACCGCGTCTGTCTGTCTGTCTGTTCGCGATAAACTCAAAAACTACCGAACGGATTGTCATGCGGTTTTCACCGGTGGACAAAGTGATTGATGAGGAACGTTTTAGTATATAATTTGTCAAGGATTTTTTCATAATTAATTTAATAATTTAATAAGCTAGTAATAATTAAATAATTAGTAAATAAATATAAAATAAAGTTTTATTTCGAATTTTATATCGTGAACAGCCTGGAGTTAGTCATATACTTTTTATTGAAATAAAAAATATATATTTCTGTAAAACAAAGAAATACTATAAAATTAACGTCACTTGTATCTCTTTTAGTATTGGTATATATGCTTCCATGCCATGATTGTAACCCCAATCTATTCCATCTCTAATTACAGAATTAAAGACGTTGAAACTTCTTAATGTTTCATTATACAAAAAAATCATTATTTTGTCTTATGCGAATATTCTGCAAATTTTTTAAAATTATATTTTCACAGACGAATTGAATCAGATGGCAGAGGAGTAAGGAATATTAGACTTATATCGGCTCTACTCAAGTATAATAAGGACAAAATAAGAAGGCGTTAAATACAAATTTATATTATACTAGCGGGCCCGGCAGACGTTGTCCCGCCCTGATTATAAAAAAATCCTGGACAAATTATATACCAAAACGTTCCTCGTGAATCACTTTATCTATTGGTGAAAACCGCATAAAGATCCGTTCAGTAGTTTTTGAGTTTATCCCGAACAGACAGACAGACAGACGCGGTGGGGACTTTGTTTTATACTATGTAATGATATAATATTTAAAAGTAAAGATTCATCTTATGTACAGTAATCAGGTTTGTAAAGTCTACAGATTAATATTAAGTCCTTGATTCGACTTGTTCACGCGCTTCATAAACTTGTCATGTTGTGTTGAACGCTATGAGCTAAAGCTGATTTTATTATTACTTGATCTGTATTGTTTTCATCTGATGACATATTTGACCTTTACTTTTTGCTATATTAAGTTGATATTCTAACTAACAATGTAGAGTTAAAAACATTTCGTTCTTTCAAATAAGACATTGTTTAGTGTTTTATTAAAGTTTTTGTCGTTTTAAATGGAAGTTTGTTTATTCAACTGTGATAAAATATCGTACATAGTTAATAGTTAATAAGAAATAAGAATGTAAATCTAACGTACCTGTCTAGGAATAAGTAATAGAATACGTTTCAATCATTTTTAGAAATGTCTGTTTGTTTGGACAGGCATTACTGCTAAAGTACTGGGTTCATAATAAAACCTTACTAAGAAAATCACAAAGCATATCCTCGAGTAATATTTAGTCTTTGTTTCATTAAAATCGGTCAACTCCACCAAAAGTTATTATAATTTAAGTACGAGAAAAAAGTATATAAGTAAATGCAATTCAATCTCTGACAAAAACCGGATATTATATAATCTATATGTAAATTATATCTAAGACACAGTAAATGAAAGACTGTTTTTTTGCATTAAGCTCCACGCGGACAAAGTCGCCGGCACAGCTAGTTGCTAATAAAATAAAATACTTACATTACTAAAAATCTATCACTTATATATGTTATACTTCCTCAAGTGTCATTTTATTATATGTACTTATAATTATTCAAAACGAGGTTAATGGCTATTCGAAATATATGTGTTTTTAAGCACGGACTTATAATAATTTACAAACTAAATATTCAGGCAAGTTATTAATAAGGATAAAGATGGATTCATTACGATTATCCGATAACAATCGTTTTTTTTAGGGGAAAAGAAGGCAAAGGACCCAAAAAAAGGGGGAGGAAGGGGGAGGGGGGGGGGGGGGGGGGGGGGGGGGGGGGGGGGGGGGGGGGGGGGGGGGGGGAAGAAAAATGGGGGGGGGGGGGGAAAAAACGTTACACTGTTACATCGAAAACAAGTGTCAACTTTAATTTTAGCGTCAAAATTTTTGAAAATAATATACTCGTATGAAAATACTTCTTGATAGTTCGAAATAGCTTGATAGTTATATATAATGTTACATCTGAAGTTGCATTAACACCTCATTATAATTAGTAATATCAGTAATTCATGATAATTAGGTATAACTGACCACGCGTTCAGTTTATTTACTTTTGCGCTATGTGATAATTTTTTGTATAATCGTCAACATTTCGATGTAACTTGTTTATTGATAAGTAAATTAAATTCAGTTCTCATTTAGAACTCGACTGGGCTTCAACGTATAAGAAAAAAATACAGCGAAATAATAATTATTATTATTAAGTCTAATTATTTTGAAAGGTAACGAGTTTAACTTGGACCCAACCAATTATACACATTGAAATCTCATATTTTACATCTGTATTATAATAAAAATAGAGGCATTTTTAATCTGTAAATTTTGAAAATTTCCAAAATGGAATCTTGGTCACGTAAAATAATTCCAAACGACTTCAAAGATGGACGTCAAGTGAATGTCACAAACGGCGAAGTATATAAATTTAAACGGTGAGTTTTGTGTTTACATATTATATATTATACGTATTCTATTGGTACACCTTTGGAAACATGAGATTTATTGCTTTACAAACGGAAAAGCCGTAAGCGGAGAAGTACTCGCGCCCGACGACAGATATTTTGCCATTTCAAACATCTTCCCTATCCATAAGACAGTTCTCTATGACTTCAATAACATTTTATGAAAATCCTTCAGAAGACAATTAAGAGATAGTCTCTCATGACCATTTTTTTTTAATATCAGCACGACATATTTATCTTTAAGTTGTGTTCAAGGTCGTGGTGGTTGACTAGTTCGAGCCCCGGTATGTACTGAAGATTTTTTCACAATTCGCGTACATTTGCTAATTTAAATTGGTAATGTTATCGGAAGACAGTGAAGGAAAACATCGTGAGGAAACCTGAATCTGAAAAATTTCCGTACAGTACTACTATAAGTGGGAAAAATGACTGGATTGTGGATTTTTCGAAGTTTGAACTCGCTATTTCTTGGTTGGCGTGATGATTGTGCCCGTCTCTTCCCATGGGAGAAAGCCTCTAGCCCAGCAGTGGCAATCTTATAAGCTAAAGTTATTATTGTTTTTATTTTTGTATTGTGACTGTGCTTGATGATGAGCACAATGCAATCCAAAAACAACAGTGTTTTACGAGAAATGACAGTCTGTTTGATGGTATACCGGCTTCCAAACCTCTTGGTTGCTAAATATAGCCTCGTTAATCCCGAAACACGATAAATAAAAAAAAACTCCCTAAGAATCTAACGGCATGTGAATGATGGTCGCGTACAAGACAAGTACAGATCCCTTACAACACCGCTTGGTTACTGGACGCAAATCGGCTGAACCCGCAACGCGTCAAGCTTACACATGCCTCTGCACTGTAACCGGTGTTGCACTTGGCGTGTGGTGGTCGCAATCCATCCAGATTCATTTATTATGCTCTACCTCTTAGCAAATTTTATTATCTCATTCCATTAATATTAGGTGCGAGTAATTGTGCTTATTGAAGTTTTTAATAGAATGGTATTCCATTTTTAATATGTAGATTCTATATATTTTCACTTTTTCACAATACGGTATCCGTTATATTAATTAATCTTAACTAATATTATAAATGTGAATGTGACTTTGTTTATTTGTTACTATTTCACGCCTTATCTGCTCAACCGATCACCATGCAATTTTATATAGGTTGTCAAAACTCAGAGGTACATAAAAATACTTAGGGTACCTTTCATAGAATAAAGTACTATTCCCCAGGGGTAGGTCAACTGTGCATTCTCGCGAGCGAATCATCACGCAACGGTTACTCATATATATTATTATATCATAGTAGAAATGAAGTCTTCACATTGCATAATTCAAAAGAATTATATAAATACGATTTCTGCAAAAAATAGAATCCTAGCGGGTTTTAGCTACGGTAATATTATCCACATATATATTTCTACTTTCCGCTAGAGGCCGCTGTTATTTAATGTTTCGATGAATAAGAAACGTTTGCTCGTTTGCGAATACACATTTTAAAGTGTTGATGGCTCAACGACAGCGTGTTCAAACACCGCGATGCTCCACGTAGGTTCGAATCATTACAGTGAAAGAAAACACCATGTTAAATACATAGTTTGGTAGCAGGATTGTTTCTAATACCGCCAGGTTAGCCAACACACTGAAGTTGGAAATCTGTCGTAGATCATCTAAGTGTGTTCCGGCAGCTGTAATTGAGAGCCACCCTTCTTTATGCTTCATTAACCATCGTCTCATTGTTTTTAAACATTACATAATAAATTAAATAATTAAAAAAAAAACAATTATAAACGCGATTTTTTCTTTCACCTTCGTAATTCTGTATATATACCTACAGAAAAACGTGACTTAAATTGTTATTAAGTTTACATTATTCGTATCTATAGTTCATAGGCCAAGGTGGTTGATTATTTATTATATCATAAACTTATCGTCGTGGGTTCGAATCTCGTTCGGAACACCTACACTTTAAATTCAAAATAGGAACGTAGTCCTATAAAATGAATAAATAACACCAGCCTATACAAGCTTCATAGTTATTGGGCCAAAGGCCTCTCCTCAATTCTGCCTTCTATATTTCACCAACATACGATGGTATTAGAAGAACATTATTCGTCTGCAGGTTTCCTCACGATATTTTCCTTCGCTGTCGGCCGCTAGTGCTACCAATTTAAATTAATATATGTACACAAATACCAAAAAAAGTCCTTGTAACACTTTGGTGTTCGAACTTGTAAGTATCGAATCGATATTCCACCGGTCGAACCATTCAGCCGCCTTGACTTATCATTATTAATCTGTATTATTACTATTACGAAGAGAAAAGTTATGACTTTTCTTTGTAATGGCTAAACTGTATTTTAAAAATTCTGTCACCTATGAAGAAGTACATTATCAACGAGTGACATAGGCTGTATTCTATTTTCAAAATCAGCAGTAATGGGAGCGAAGCCGAGAGCAAAAGTTAGTGTATTATGATTGCATACGTGTATGTAAAGAAAGGAAATATATAAATGAGTCCGTCGAGACTCTCGCCTGCTCTTCTCGATGACAGGGTGTTTTCCAAACCTTTGATACTTTTGATACTTATGTATCTTCTAAAGATGTAAGTTAAATAAATTCGATTACTATAATGGTATATTTAGTACAAAAATGATATATTTTTAGCCTCATATCCATGCTATTATTATAAATAGACGAAGTTTGTTTGTTTGTAAGCGGTGCCCAGCGATCTATTCCTTAATTAAAAAATCTCTAATATCCCTAAATTACATCGGTTATATTTTGTTCTTATTAATTTTCATATTGTAAGTAACACGTCCGAGGTCGCGTGTCACTGTTAGTATTATATATTATGATGTAAGCATGTATAAACTATCACTAGTAATTATTATTCGTGAATTAAAAATCACATCATTTTGGTTATAGTTATCTGGCAAGCAGTAAGGACGGTTATAAACAAAAGGAGAATTCGGTAAACATTTTCAATAACCGATATGAACTCTAATAAAAATAAGCATATTTATAGAGTATTAATTATTAATTACATTGGTAGTTATAACGTGTTACTTTAGTGACTATCGTATTTATTTCATAACGTTTGATATAATCATACTTAAGTATGTTTTAAGTAGATAATTGAAACAATATTTATCACAGTAATAAGATGTCTGTCTAATAATCACTAGTATCGAATCCTAACCACAGCATAATCAATAATATAACAAATTTATCCCACACTATCAGTATCTTAAAAGTTAATATAGGTACGTTATATTGAACTTGTATCTTCCATTTGGAATGCGGATATCACTGTTGCCAATGATTAGATGGAATAGTATTTATAGTAATTATATAGTTAGGTAATAGTCAAGGTCACGGATTAAAGCGATGCATTGTTAGTCGATAGGATGTCTATTCAAGCGGCATGTACTAACTAATTTGTGTGAAATACCAATTTAAGCTAAACTCTCTCTCTTATATATTTTCTATCTATCATATTCTTGTATGCTATTATAAAACTATAGATATATTATGTTTATGCATTGGAAAATACAAGAAAACAGGCTGTGAGGGTATTATAGGAAGTGTAAAAGACTATTTTTTTTTTAAGTTTTTTGTCTATTTGAAAACTAACTTCCAAAACTTTTGAATGAATTTTCATGAGATATTCTCAAGTAATATGGATCACATATAAGGTTGATTTCATTAAAACCGACTCCTACTTTTATCTTTCAAAGTCTACTCGGTTTAGTACAGTTCGTAGAAAAGTCAAAAACTGGTTCATTGCGCAGTTTTGAAACGTTTGTTTTGGGCACATGTCTTTTATATAGCTGTACATAGCTGCCTCCCGTATTAGAGAAGCAAATGAGTACTTTGTCTATATGCCTAATTATAATACTCGGTAATAAGAGACAATGACAATGTTGACAAGAAGCTTGATTGATTTTCACTTTTTCTCGTAACACTGCCACCTACCGGGAAGCCACACGATTAGAGGACTTTTCTAAACTAAAATTTAAAAAAAAAATATAAACGCATTGCCGCATGTCTTGCCTTGGTAAGAGGCTACAACCCAGCATTAACAATCTACAAATTGTATAAATTATTTGTTGTAATAAAAATCTAATAAATTCTTATATACATATTTTGCTGTTACATATCATTATCATTATATAGTATAAAACAAAGTCCCCTACCGCGTCTGTCTGTCTGTCTGTTCGCGATAAACTCAAAAACTACTGCACGCATCTGCATGCGGTTTTCACCAGTGCATAAAGTGATTCATGAGGAACATTTTGGTATATAATTTGACAAGGATTGTTTTATAATCAGGGCGGGACAACGTCTGCCGTGCCCGCTAGTAAAAATAAATAGCGTTTCAATTTATATAGACGGAATTTTTTTGTGGAATAAAATAATTTTTATGTAAATAAAATCTGTAACGATAAGTTACTATCAATTATATTGCGTACAGTGACAAAAAAAAATCGCGATGTTATTGTAAAATTGCGAAGTTTATGCCACACTGTCGAGTTCAATTTTTTTTGTTGAAGACCTCATATCATCAGAGTTCACAACACGACTGATTATTCCGATACACCATGGTATTATTTACCATAACAATGATTATAACATTTATATTACGTGATAAAATTATTAATAAACAAATGATATTTCATTTAATTATGTAACAGTATTTATCTTTACAAATACGATAGTATGTTTGTTTGGACGTTCGTCTGTAAATCACGCTCAAAAATAATGGATAGGTTCTAATCAAAAATTTATATTGATGTCGTCTATGTTTGGAAATAAGAGATCCGAGATATTTTTATACCGTCATTAAAAATTCGTCTAATTAATTATCACTTAAAGTTTAATTTATGCTCACCGAAGTGGACATGACTTTAATTATAGAATCTGCTGATAAAACAATTCTCAAATATTATGAGCATGGAATATGTACCCTGGACTTGTAAATCAATCTCTTTCTCTAAAATAATATTATATCATTCATTACATAGTATAAAACAAGGCCCCTACCGCGTCTGTCTGTCTGTCTGTTCGCGATAAACTCAAAAACTACTGAACGGATTTTCATGCGGTCTCCACCAGTGGATAAAGTGATTCATGAGGAAGGTTTTAGTATATATTTTGTCAAGGATTTTTTGATAGTCAGGGCGGGACAGCGTCTGCCGTGCCCGCTAGTTTTTAACTAGTTAGTGTGCGCAACTTTGTACTCGTTAAAACGATTTTGATTTTTTTATAGGAACTACATGCTTATATCTACATTCATTAGGGATTATTCTTATTTGTATTTTTCAGTCCATATAAGAATTCTACGTCAAATTTTGACGAAAAAGCGTTGATGTGTCACTTGTTTAATACGCTGAAGAGTGTTCAGTCTGTTAATTAAATTAACAGCAGAATCCGTTCAACCAATTCGGTTATTAGTCGTGATAAGGAATAAGCAGTTTTATTTATCCATGTACAAATTATCCGAGATAAAACATTTCATCTTCATTCTCCGATTCTCAACCGACTTTCTTTCTCTTGTTTTATAGTGAAACTTTTTATAGCACGTTAGGGAAAAAATTTCGTTATGCGTTAAACGTCAGGTAGGTATAGGTATAATAGGTGTGTCTATGTGTAAGTATGTATAAGTGTCTGTCTGAGTCTATTAGTATACAAAAATGAAGATATGTGTAGTTAAGTATATATACTAAAGAAATTTCATTTCCTCCGCGTGTCCGCACTGATACATGCAACGGTTAATTTTGTTTCTTGTGTTTGTTGTAATTCTTTGTTTATAAGAATGTTCGAAAAATCGTATGGTGTATTGGCGAAAAATTTGGGTAATAAAATCTTCATGTATAAAGTCAGCGAGAGAGTAAGCCAGAAGACAGTAGAGACATACTTTTAAAATTATTGACAAATTGACGTTCAGTTGTCATTTCATTTAATGACATGATCGTACTGTAAAAGGAAAAAATTATCTCATTGGTCTCCGTCAGTAGGTACACCAGTGCGAAGCCGAGTTGGGAAGCAAGTTTTAAATAATAATCCTATGGTATTCTACTATACCAATAGGTAAATAACACGTGGAATTAGAGCAATCTTACTACAACTATAAGTTAAGGGAAGAGTTTCTGGCGGGATCTTGGAATGCCATGTAGTGGTTCTTATATTTTGGCTCTATATTGTGAAATGTTGGTGGTGCTTTACGTAATATAGTTTGGTTATTGTGCACAAGTGAAGTGGATCGGAAATAATACCACGGAGCATGGATTCTGAGATGCCACAAAAATTCCATGGAAGGTTCTAACAAGATGGCCACCATCTTGTTAGTTCATTGAAATTATATCAAGAAACTTGTAATATCGATACTCATTTGACAATGGCAGTAATAGTCTACTAGAAGACTTGTTGCCAAAAATAAAATAGAAGAATAGAAGAAATTAAGAGAATAGTTTTAATCTGTAATCTATTCCTTCTACTATCACGGAGACGATTGTTAAAAATACTTTATAAAATGCATCATTATAATAAGTAAGCTGTTACTATGACTTCGGGGTCATTGAGACTTGACTCAAATATCATTAATTTCTTTAATTATCAAATGCTATTTTTTCAATTATACACATTGATTTAGTTTTGATAAATCATTTATAAACACTATAAAAATACGAGTGCAAGTTTCATCACGTGAACACACATCAGATGATTGCAACCAGTGACGCATAGACTATAAGTATTATAGAAACACTGACGTTATTCGAATAGATTTACTGTTGTCATGTGAATACATCGCTAAAGTTTTTATCAGTTTAATCATTTCGATATAAAGTGTATATACTACATATGTAGTGAACAAATCGTACAGAACATTACGACTATAGAGCTAATATTTCTCCTATTCTGGTTATATAAAAATTATATTTTGATAATTTTTGTAAATGTTTCCAATGAAAATAATTATTTTGCCCTAATTTTTGTTATTTATTTCTTGAGGCTAACAGGTTCTTCCGCTCTTATGACATACCTAAAGGATTATTTTGATTTATTTATGGTTTCTTACACCCGACAATGATTAAAATAATTAGATAAAGTACATTCGCTATGTATGAGCAAAAAGTTGGTAACATAAAAATAAAAAAGATTTCTGATTATTTTTGTCAACGTATATTCTTCGAATTACCTGTTAATTCATTTAAATTAGATGTGCATATAATGGTTTTTCAAAATTATTACAAAGGTTTCTTTATTATGATTTTCCTTTGAACTTGCTTTTATATACGAATAGTTTAAAAAATATTTTTTCTATTAATTAAACGATTATCTTATTATTTAATAAGCTTCAAAGTAATAAGAAAATAATAATGTATATTTTTAAAAAGTAGAACATTTTAAAAAGATATCATTTCGTTCGTAGCTTTTAAGTTTTTTAAGTTAGGGTTTTTTTTATAAGCAATAATGCAACTACTGGATTTTTTTCCAGATAGTAATCAATTATATTATGAGCTGTCCATGTCAGAAGGAAGGCAGCGAATATCCCGCTATTTCGAATCGTAGGTAGGCCGTAGCACGTAGACTATATGTTAGAGATTCGTAGACGGTTGTAGCCATTTGTAGATAGTCCTTGTAAGAAAGTAGGGTTTTTATGCAAACAAATTATCATTTTTGTTCATTGCAGCGTACATATATTTATTATGATTAATTATAATGTGTATTATAACTTGTAATTAATAGATTCCGTGGTTACATTCCAATTTTATTTTTAGTGTCACATTTGTTGTACAAAGAAATATTATAAACTTTTACGATTGGAAATTGAATTGAATACGTGTGGACAATACTATAAATAATGTATAACGTACAATAAACTTAATTATTAATAGACGTTAAACTAAAAAGTAGGAAATATTTAGAGGACGATATTTTGTACTTCCGCCTGGAATTGATTGGCCGCTACCACGTCTCACTGCAACAAAAAACTTTTGATTATATTTGCACGAAGTATGCCTGAAAAAAATAAATCCGAAAGTATTAATAGAAAGAGTAAAATATTGGTAATAAAAAGAAGAATTAAAAAACGTATCCTTCGTTGGCGGTTGTCGGTGATGGTGGATATCAAAAGTTTCTTTTTCCAGTGAGACGTGGTAGCGGCCAATCAATTCTAGGTGGAAGTGCAAAGTAACGTCCATTATAATATTTAAAGATGGATTTCCGCAAAGCAACACCTTCATCAATCAAATAACAATTAGGAACTGCGGTAGTATCGAAGATAATATCGAATGATAATAAATTAGTTCATTAGAATTGTATTTGTTAGGAATTCTAAATTTTCCATTATATAATGAGTGCATTTTTATAGATAGTAAAGAGATAGTATTTTTCACATCATTTATTAAGGTCAACGACCGTACGCCATCTGCTATCGAGTGGCAGGCAACCGCAGGGCGGTTCGTAACTGCGTTATCGCTGAAAATTTTTCCCGATTTCCCAGGAGCGAGACCGCAATGAGTCCAGCGCCCCCCGCACATCGAGACAAAAGTAGCGCTCAGTACGCCTCAGCCAAGCAGTCGCTAGCGACCAGCGGAGGGAAGTGTACGCACGTCATGGAACGCGATCGTATCGGACTATGGGGCTCCGGAGACGGACAATCCAACAGCAAGCTCTCCGGACTCGACCGGTTGAAGCATCCCGGGCTCAACAAGGTATGAAATAAGTTGAAACTATATCATAGTTTACAGATCGATGACCACGTAATTCGGTTAGGTCATGGTTGCACGGCTTAGCGCTGAAGTGTTTTCATTCTAACGTCAAATTGAATCACCCTCTTATGCATCCCGGTTGAGCAGGAAAACGTGTGTACAACAACGTTGGGAGCTCGGGGTCTTACGCCTCGCATTTTAATGTAAATGTTTGTTTTGAACTTTGTACACCGAGCGTCAAAGTTCACGTGGGCTTGGTTTCAGCGTGATGTCAACAAACTTTTGTTGAACACACAACTGCTATTTTCTCTAGGGTCAATTGTTAAATATCTGATGAAATTATTAAATATGTATGAAATAAACGGCCGTATTTTTATCACGACAAATAGTACTTAGGAAGTTCTAACGAGGATGCGATAATATTTACTCCAATGCACGTGTGACAGACTGTTGATATATACAGTTTGCAAGGCGACTGCCTTCCGCGAGTGACGTGTCTTTATACATACAACTAATATAGTGATTTAGAATACAGTTTATGTTGTTAAGTATTCATATAATAACTAGTAAATTACTGTGTACAGCGGTATCAAGGTTACTCTCACTCATGAATAATGTATAACTGACACAATCACCTGCCTAGAAATTGTCTAAAATGATATTATTTCAGCTACCGTGAAAATAATAATATAGAATAAATACAACAGTAGTCTCTCTGTCTACAACTACATTGTAACGACTGTACTGTATTTACACAAAATTACCTACTGTATTCAGTGTTACTTATTTTACACATGCTCAAATATGAAGAATGGATAAATCTTCATGGTAACATTTATATAAATTTATTTAACATTTATAATTATAAATGTTATTTTTTATTATTTTATCAATAGGTTGATTACTAAAACAGATTACAACTTCCGCGGAATAATGTTGAAGCATAAATAAATTTGAAATAACTGAAATCCTAAATTACTACACAATCTGCACTAAACTCTTTGGCCGCTCTGAATGTAGCTGCGCAGAACACATATTTAGGTATAAATATGTATTATATCATATCTACGAGACAACTTAGTGGCAATAATTAGATGTCGATATTAGATTTCTATAACAATATTTGACATTGTTTTGTATTAAAATTCTGATGAATACGCAAACACAAAATGACGACTATGTTCAGAGCGGACAAAAAAATTGACGAGGACTATACTTACATAAAAAATATAGTCCATTACAATAAGAGTTTGATATATATAACATACATTCATAATATATTTTTATAATTAATGGGTAATTTATTGTAATATTATGAACCTCAAAAAGATTGTTAGTTTTAAAGAACTAATCTTAAAAACCATCAGCCAGATTTGAAAAATTCTTATTCTATTTTATAGATTATTCTTTGAGAAACGTTTGGTCACACAGTAAGTAAGTGACAACGAAGTAATAATACAGGATAGTCGCAACAATAGATTAGCAAAACAGGGAGACATATCTAGTACTTCTACAAGTACGCTGTCAAGTATGTTTAAAATACCACTGCTAAGCTGTTCTTCCATACTAAGTTAAAATAAAAAAAAACACTACTCAGTATCCTGCTTTTTTCAACCTTAACTTCTCGACTCGAACACAATATACCGTGGGGCGCAGTTAGGTTTATAATATACATATTTATTGTCGTTCCTTGATATAGTGTGATGTATTCAAATTCGATTGTGCAGAGAATTGGTGTTATCTAGATAGTTTATAGGTATCTAACGTTTTTTCGTTGGCATATAAATTCATCTTACAGGGTCAAAAACTATCTTTTGAAATTCAAACATCGGAATACATGAATTCAAATATCTCAAAAGTAACTTACAAAAAGCAGAAGAGGTGACCGCATTCTGAAATCACCAAGTAGTGTTTGATACCTTTGTAATGAACTACATATTTTCCTAATAGTCTACAATTACTAAAGGATTTTGATACGCTTTTCACTATTTTTAGAGAATTCCTTCCGATGAGTTTATACGTATAACACATCTATCTATCTATACTATAATAAAACTGTAGCGAGGTCAAATCTGTACATTAAATATTTTTTGAAAATTTTGATTGGGGTAGACTTTGTTATCGACATAGAAGCCAAAAATAACCCTTTTAAAATTTTTGTCTGTCTGTCTGTCTGTCTGTCTGTCTGTCTGTCTGTCTGTCCCTGTGAACACGCATCACTCTGAAAGTACTGAACCGATTTTGACGAAACTTGGCAGAATGATAACTAATATTACGAGATTACATCTAGGATACTTTTTATCTCATAAAACGCAAGGGATTCTCCAGGATCTGCCTGTTTGTCTGTTCCTTTAAACACGTATCACTCTGAAAGTACTGAACCAATTTTGACGAAATTGGGCACAGTGATAACTAATATTACAAAGTTACATCTAGGATACTTTTTATCTCATAAAACGCAAGGGATTCTCCAGGATAACGGACGAAAGTTTTGTAGTTAATGAAATTTTTGACGGATTTTGGTAAATTTTCATTGTGCTATATATAGCAGACAGATTAGCTAAAAAGGTAAGCTATATTTTCCTAAGCTACTTTAAAAAAAATACAAAAAAAAATATCGCCGGGACTCGAACCTCCGGCTCCGGCGGACCATATAATGTCCAGTACGTTATAGCTGAGCTAAGGCTATATGACATTTATATGCGTAATTATCAACCACTTATGAAAAAATATCTGTAAACGAAACTGTCGCTTATATGTTGTTACATTTATTTTATTGCATAAAAAATGTTTGCTAAACAAAGGTGACAAGATTTTTTCCTAAAACATAAACCTAGATAATAGTTACATTGCATTGTAGAAGATGAATCTCAATTAGAGTTCTATCAGTACGTGTGTTGTTTCAATATTTGATAAAATTAGTTTTCTAAATATTGTTGAGTCTTGAAGTAGCTGGGTTCAGGTTTGTGAATCTAAGATTAAAATAAATCAGTTGAGGTGTTTGCAGTTACTTTTTTTTTCTCGAACTGAATACGCTATTGACCTAGCAAGGTCTTAACAGCTTCACCGGACTACTGTTTGCAGTTACCATACTATGTTGTATTTATACTAATATTATAATGAGAGGTAAAGTTTTGTTTTCGAGGAATGCTTGGTACCTACTACTGATCCGATTTCAAAAATTCTTTCACTGTTAGAAAGGTACATTACCCCAAGTTCAGTATCTCAGCAAAAAAGGTGGTTTATATGTCAAAAGTAAAATAAATGTGACCAAATTAAAATTGAATGCAGATTTCACGTATACTTTACAAATTCTTATAAAACAAACAACTAAAACAAAATGGAAATTTAATGTAGATAAAGTTCAATATTTACAGTATGTTACGTGATGAAGTTACAAGGGGTATTGGGAAGACATTTATCGGCAATATATGTAAGTTAGTTTTGATCTTCACTTTGATGACAGCACTTTAGGTAATGCTGCGAACAGATTCTAGGCTTATTTTAAAAGATTTCTCACATACCAACTGGGTATATGTTTGAGTGAGTCCCTGGATAGTTTGGATTCACGATTGGAAGTGCTGGATAACGCTGCAATAGGGTTTTAGGTTTTTTAAGATTATTTGCATTTAAAAATACAATTGAAACCGGTAATAACCGATTTGGTGCAGACGAAGTTGCACGGGTCAGCTAGTACATAATAAATATTAATAGTAAGATATGTCGATGTATTCCAATAGAGTCGTGAGAAGGAGTTTTTGGTAAACAACGGTAAACATTTATAAAAAACTAGTTTTTGTGGTTTTTAGTATAAAAGTTAGACGTATGCTGTCGTTGACTTTTTTGTAGGCATTATCAAGCTCTACAACTTTTCTCTGGAACTCAATCATATATCTCTCATCGTTAGGGTAGCGTTCGTAAGAAACGTTTTCCTCGACCTTTTTTTTCCCGACTTACTTTGCAAATCCGACTTTCACAAAAAAGTCTTTTCATTTTTCGTGTTAATATATAGACTACTAGCCGACCCGTGCCCACTTCGTTAGGCGGTAATAGGCATTATCAAGCTACAACTTTTCTCTAGAACTCAATCATATATATCTCATAATTAAGGCAGCGTTCGTAAGAAACGTTTTCGTTCGACCATTTTTCTCCGACTCCCCAGATATTACCCCCTACAACCTCACAAACTTTACCTCTTTATAATATTAGTATAGATTATAGATAATATAATTAGTTAATAGCTTCTACCCGCGACTTTGCACGCGTGGAATAGTTATTTTGGGATAAGACGCAGCGGAAACTCTCAAAAGGAAAAAATGCCCGATTTTAAAACATTTTTCATTGTTGCTCCGCTCCTATTGGTCTTAGCGTGATGATATATAGCTTATGACACTCACAAATAACGTGGCTTTCTATTGGTAAAAGAATTTGCAAAATCAGTTTAGTAGTTCCTGAGATTACCCCCTACAATGTCACAAACTCACAAACTTTACTTCTTAATAATATTAGTATATAGATTATAGCCCCTGCCCGCGACTTCGTCCGCGTAGTTATAGTTACTACTCTGGGCTAACTCTGACACACAGCAGAAGGTCTCAAAAAGAAAAAAACATCTCGATTTTGAAACATTTTTCATTTGTGCTCCGCTCCTATTGGCCTTAGCGTGATGATATATAGCCTATAACCATTATCGATGAATGAGCTATATAACACTGAAAGAATTATTCAAATCGGACCAGTAGTTCCTGAGGTAACAACGTCACAAACTCACAAACCCACAAACTCACAACGTCACAAACTTTACCTCTTTATAATATTAGTATAGATAACACTCACATATAACGTGACTTTCTATTGGTAAAATAATTTTCAATTTTCGTTTTAGTAGATCCAGATGTTACCACCCTACAATGCCACAAACTCACAAACTTTACTTCTTTATAATATTAGTATAGATAAAAAATTACGCGCAACAAAAAAAAATTGTTCGTGAGAAGATTCTTACGTAGCTTCTATGACTTTGATGAACTGTAGATATGAAATCGCTAAAATGGGTTGCACATCGTTTAGATTCTATTATGTCACATTAGTACCTATATCTAACGCATGCGAAACTAGGGCCGGTCGCTAGTTTTAATATTATTTAGTTTTGGCTGTAACGAGAGACGATTTACGAAACAGATGCCTTCTGTCTGCCACTTGAAAGAAATATGTAGGTTGTAAATTAGAACTCAAATTGTATTACTAAAATTATTCAGCTGTTCCAATTAATCAAAACAGAACAAAAGCAGCAACGTCGTTTATAGAACCTATTCAAAGGTCTAAAACCTATTAACTATATATTGAAAGCACTTACCAAAGGATGGAAATAACCGTGCGGTGGTTTTGGGGTGGCTTGATGTTCTATAGATTTTATAGTTGTGTTATGTTGTAGTAATTGGGAATGTCTGTATTTTTAGAGAAATTCTATAACGTACAAGGAGTTTGAAACTTGTTTAATTAAGTTCTATATAAAAAATATTTATATTGTATAGATTCTATTATGTAGAATAAGTAACTATGAGGTGAATGTATATCGTGATTCGTTGTCTTTAATACCATTTTTAAATAATAATAATTCCAATATTAATAAAAGAAAGCTTAAACTTAAAGAAATAAAAGAGACAAATTAAAAATAAAATGTAGTAAGTATGAAAGATTAATGTCTTCATATAGAAAAAAATATAATTATTACAATAATTTATGTTTATATGTCTTTCCATGTATTATTATTTCATTTATCATAAAACTAGCTTATTATTAGGTGCATACCGCACATATGTATAAGCTTTTAGAACATATCATTGGGATGTACCAATTATTTCTGAGACATCTCTGATCTTCCATCTCTTACTGAGTTTGGTTGGATATATTTGTATTAAGACTATAGGTTAGGACGTAGGTTTCTATGTTCATTTGACATCAGGCATCCGATACTACCGTATAACGGTCATTGTATCAAATACTTCAACTTGTATAAAGTGTCAGATATTCAATAGAAAAATGTAAATCTCTATCCGTGTTATTAGAAAAAAGTTAAATACGTATTAAATACTTGGTTTAAAAAAGTTTCCTAATAAATGCACCGCGCTCGCCCGAGGCAAGTTCGCGTCATCCTTTTTCACAAGTCTAACCTAACGTAACCAAAGCAAGACAAAAAAGCAAGATGGCGAACATTCAGCGACCGCGGTGCATTTATTATGAGGCCTTTTTAAAGCCAGGGTTCAATACCTATTCAACTTTTTTGTAATAACACGGTATAGGTATAATAAATTTCTATAAGTTTCACCAAATTCATGATTTCATACTTTTTCGGTGGCCACTAGACGCGAGGACAAAGCGGCGCGGCGCGGCGTATTTACATTTGTTCTTGAATGGTATTAGAATAGGGGACGTAATTGGACCGTTATGAATACCCTAAACAATTTGAGAAAGATGACATCACATTTTACATAATAATTGGCATTAATTTATCAGTAATCTGGACTAAAATTACATCAAAATGGAGATTACATTAAAAGGGAATATCTATAAATGTATGAATTAAAATCAGATTCGTTGTATATCTAAAATAACTGATTTCCGCCCGCTACGTCGGGTATTAAAAATGGGTTAAACGAATCCAATAATAATCAAATATGTAGTCTAGAACCATCTACGAGAAATCCCGCATAGAATACTAATAAGTCTTAATCCGATACTTTCAGTAGTTTAAATGTGACTGGGTCTCAAAGGAACTCATATTTTCATTTTATATTTGTATGTATACAAAAGTATATGATAAGATCACACTTATAATATACTAGCGGGCCCGGCAGGCGTTGTCCCGCCCTGATTATAGAAAAATCCTTGACAAATTATATACCAAAACTTTCCTCATGAATCAATTTATCCACTGATGAAAAGCGCATGAATATCCGTTCAGTAGTTTTTGAGTTTATCGCGAATTGATAGACAGACAGACGCAGTAGGGGACTTTGTTTTATACTATGTAATGATAATTATACAAACGTTGTAAATAAAAATAATGTTAGTCATTTTAAAGTAAAATAATCAATTACTAATATTACAATAAAATAGTATAGATAAAGCGAATATATTAAACACTTTCATGTAGTCCGGTGAAGCTGTTAAGACCTTGCTAAGTCAACAGCGAGCGTAGTCAGTTCGAAAAAAAAAAAAAAACACTTTCATCGATTCACACTACCTTTGTTCGAGTTACGCAGGTTATGTTTGCCGTATTATAGTTCTATTAAGTATTCATCGTCTGTGTCACAAATTACTTTAATCAATACGAAAGGTATGAATAAAACCTAGAGGCGTACAAAAGATTTTAATGAACTAAACAGTGTAGGCTAGAATTTATATAACCAACATTAAAAATGTTGCTGCTACTTTTGAAGAATCAGTTGGGATGTCTCGGGTTTGTTTGCCTGTTGGCCTCGCTTTTTGGCTTAGAACACATCTGTTTTGGGAAGAAATTGATTTGGCGAATTCAATAATCGACCATTACATAAATTTTAACGCTCTCTAATTAATGTATATTATAGAGAAATAAATAAAATATTGGTTTTTAGGACGAAAGTGTTGTTATGGCCCCATGACCTAATTGCTATTTGTAGTCGCAAATGTATCACGCAATAAGCATAGGTACATACTAAAACCATTTTGTGTTTGCCTTTAATTAGTTTGTACATTAAGTATATTTTATTGCATGTATATTAGATATAGCAATACAATACTACAATACACCTGTGGAAAGTGAAAGAAAATGTGTAAAAAAAATAGAAAAACGAAACAAATATAAACTAGCAATTTTAAAATATTGTATTCAATCTTCAGACATGTCAATCATTTACATACAAAACTTAAATAAATATAAATTGCCAGTTTGCTACGACTAAATCAGTATCACTAGTTTGATATTACAAGTAAATTACTATTACTAAATAGATGCTACAACTAAATTAGTAAGGCTAAATAGATACAACATCTAAATTGCTATCACTAAGTAAATACTTTTGTTAAATAAGAGTTCATATGATATTGGTTCGTACGTATAGAACTATTAAAATGAAGCGTGTCGGAATAATTGTATTCACCTTCCTTTGGGAAAATCAATACGTTAATCAGTACCTAAAAGTCTGTTAATCAAGAGGTTAAAGCGCTTTCGACAGTTAATTTTGTTTTATACCCGCTTTTTATTATATTTTGATTCTATTTTTCTCTTATAATGTATATTTAATTGAAACAAAATGTCGGAGGATTTTTAATTTATTTTGTTCTTTATACATGTATTTAGAACTACAATTTTGAATTCGCTTACGTCGTAGGAAATGTTTCATACAAAAATCATGCTCGGTGGGTGTGTCACGCCAGTGTGACGTCACGCGCTTAACACGTATTCAACAAGGTCGCAAACAAAGGTACGGTAAAAATAACAATTCGACAAGTGACATTCTGGCAATTGGTTAATTTTTTTCTGTTTAATTTATTTAAGAACCTTTGACATTTTTAGTAAAATAGTTTGGTTCCTTCGCAGTAAACAAATATTATTTTTAACTTCCACACGTTGGTTGCAGAATGCATGTGTAAAATGGCGATTTTTAAAGATGTTGAGGTTATTGAAGGAAAATTACGTTGCATTCATTGTTGGGTTTTTCTTGTCAACATTATGATTGTAAATATATGACTGGAGACGTAGTTTAATTTCTGGTTTCGTTGTAGCAAAATTTTGTTCTTATAAGCTGTTTTGTGTTGAGTTTCTAATATCACTACATACTGTAAAACAAAGTCCTCTGCCACGTATCTCTGTCTGTTCAAAACTACTAAAAGGATTTTTATTCGGTTTTCACCAGTAGATAAAATGATTCATGAGGAAGGTTTAGGTATATAATTTGTCAAGGTTTTTTTTTATAACGGGACAACGTGCGCCGGGCCGGCTGGTTATTCAATAAAAATCGAATTTAAATCATGGAATGTTTGTTACAATTTGCTGGCCGAATTAAAGAAATCGACAAAATAGAAACAGGTTAGACAGAATTGTGTATTGGATTGTAAATTTATACTTTTTATACTATAATATTATAAAGAGGTAAAGTTTGTGAGGTTGTAGGGGGTAATCTCAGGAACTATTAAACCGATTTTGAAGATTCTTTTACCAATAGAAAGCCACGTTATTGGTGTTATAGGCTATATATATTAAGCCGAAAAATGAAAAGACTTTTTTGTGGTAGTTGGATTTGCAAAGTAAGTCTGAGAAAGAACGGTCGAACCAAAACGTGTCTTACGAACTGTTATACCCCTTCGCGGATAACAGAACGCTCCCTTAACGATGAGAGATATATGATTGAGTTCTAGAGAAAAGTCGTAGAGCTTCATAATGCCTACAAAAAAGTCACTGACAGCACATCTCTTACTTTTATATTTAAGTCAAAAAAGTAGTTTTTTTTATATTAAAAAAATAATTTAAATCGTTAAGCGATGTTTATTGGTCATATTATCAACAATAATTATGAAAATGTAATGATATAATAACTGAGCCACAGCAACGCGTATACGGGTCAGCTAGTAAATTATCAAAATGTTAAAATTATAGAATTGTTAAAATATGTTATAATCTATATAGTTATAGGTATATAAGTAAAGGTGTATGGTTGTAAGGTTATTATGTTGTAGAGGTTAATATCAAGTACATTGCGTAAAGCATAACTTGTTTTGTACATATGTGCAAACATTAAGAGGTTGTTTGGATATGTTTCAATTACAATATTGTGCTTTACCATATCAGTATCTTTGATTAAGATAGCATCTCTCCTATACGTTCATTTCTGTCCTATAATTAGACATTATCATATATTAGCAATGCCCGCGGCTTCGTAAGTTAATAATGAATTATTCTAGTCTGATTTCATATTGCACTTTATTGATATCACGTATGATACCCGAGAAGCAAAAAAAAAAAGAAAAGAAATTTAACTGTAATAATGTGTAAATTTAATTACTTATTCTTCCTCAAATTAACACCAACATATGAGAACTCGGTCTTATACAGTGTAGATATAGTGAGGTTTACTGCCTATAAAATTTCCTTCAAAATCGATCAAGAAGTGTTGAAGTTTAGGCCGACCAAATAACGGAAATAACTATGTAAGCTTGAGAAAAAGCCTTTATGCTGAAATCGCAGACAGATTTTTCAATTTCATCATTGTGTGAATATTACATATGTCGAAACATAAACTAAGTTTGAGTTGGAACTATGATGAAATAATATATCTTGGGTGCGCTTGTAGTTAATTCACACCATAATATCTATACTTTATACTTAATATTAAAAAGTTAAATAGTTTGTTTGCTTGAAGGCACTAATCTCAGGAAATACTGGGCCAATTTGAAAAACTCTTTCAGTGTTAGATAGCTCATTTATCGAGAAAGGTTATAGGCTATATATCGTAACGTTAAGAGCAATAGGAGTGGAGCACCAATAAAGAAGGATACAAAATCGGGGTAAACGCACGTATTATTAAAAAAAATTCACCTTCTGCGTAAACGAGGTCGCGAGTTAAAGTTAGCGTTAGCCCAAGGTAAGCCCACCGCTCCAACTATTCCAGGCGGAAGAAGTCGCGGGCAGAAGCTAGTAATATTATAAATGAGAAATGTGTCTGTTTATTGCTTTTTGACAATTAAAAGTTTAAACCGACATTTGATATAAAGTTAGCATGGAATATAGAACGACAGACAGATTTTTGTTTAAAATATACCGAATAAATATACCAAAAAACATGTAGACGAAGACGCTAGAAAAACCTAGTATTGAATATAACATGTAGTTCCATCGTGTATATTAAATGATTATTCAATTAACATATTTCAATATCTTTAAAACATATGTGTGTTTAAAAATAAATTTACATTACATAATCATTATTTTTACAGTATAAGTCTTTGGTTTACACAACCATTTTAATGTAAAATAAATAGAAGGCCATCCATGAAAATGTAATACAAAAGTATTCTTTCAAAGTACTTGACATACGAATTCTTACGTCTTCTCGACGGTCCTTGAGGCGAAATTTTTCCTTTTGCTGAAAATGTTAGCTATCTGATGTCTCCATATGTATTATTATAGTTTCGTTTGGCTTTCACGAAATTATGTTTGTCGCGTTTCATAAGTTATTCGATTTTGTATTTTGATGACAATTTGATGAAAGATATATTTCAGTTGAAATAAGTATTAAAAAAAAATGGTATAGATGGCAATATCGGCTATAAATATATATAAAAATGAATTAGGTACGCTGTTCTGTTATTTTATAGGAATTGTTGTTATAAACTGTTTTCATTTATTAGTTTTATGTTACGTGATTTTGAGTGTGAAAAACGTAATTTATTTTCCTTTTTACACCCATTGGTTATTTCATAATGCTTGATTACTGAGAGCAATACTGATAACACCAACTGATCAATAATAATAATGGGTAACGGATAATCAGTAACGGATTAATTATGCTTTTAATAATATATAGGTATAATAATACATTAAATTATTGATTGTTAAAATAATTACCACCTCTACTTGCGCTGTTAACTTTTTATAACATAACTTTGAAGTTTTTGGCAAGATTTTAGTCTGTAATGTAGTGGTTTTTATATTTCATTCATAATCTTTTGTTATTTGACTTTATGTTTTGTAATATTGATAACATTTTACGTAATATAGTTCGGTTAGTGTGTACAAGTGAAGTAGATGGAAAATAATACCATTCTGAGATGCCACAAAAATTCCCTGGAAAGTTCTAAGTTCTCTTTCGGAGGGAATTATCGCAAGACACTGGTAATATTATTACTCAACAATGGGAGTAATAATCTATAAAATTGGTTGGCAAAAAAATAAAACATCACTTATATAAATAATATTAAAATTGAAATGTTTTCCGAAACGCTTGTAATGTTATATTATGTGATAAATATTTCTATTAAACATGACTCTAATGTGTAGGTCACTAGCGTCACAGATAGAGATAAAAATAACAATTCTCCTTTACGCAGTTTACTATCACATAATAGCATCATCGTGTTGGTGTTTGAATGACGATAGTACGACAAACGTAGGTACCTAACTGACTACATACTGACCTATAGGAATGATATTGTTATCTTCACTATTTGATTTGTAATTATAAAATCAAGTTGAGTTCTCTTTATCTATTAAAGTTAATGCACTGATTAGACATTTTGATTATTTACATGTATACATAATAGGTTATGTTTATGGTATGTATAAACAACTATTAATATGGTAAGTGCTGTCGAGCTACTAAGGCGAAAGTTAACAAGTTCGATCCCGTCACATCTCTGTGTTTTGAATGATAAGCCTAGTTATCAGTTTTCTATGCTGAAAAAAAAGTGAAAATTTTGGGATAAAAAATCTCCCTACAAAAAAGTAACTGAAGCAGAAAACATCAGGGAGATCTTCAAAAATATTGACAGAATTGACTGATTGATGTTCAGATGAACATGTAATTTGTAATGTTATTATATTACATGTTTATACTGTAATGGGAAGATTTATTTTTATCTTCTTCCGTAGTACACCCGCGCGAAGCCAGAGCGAGCAGTTAGTAAATCATAAAAAAGAGTTACAAAATTGAATCGACGAAACGGATCGTTGAATATACAAATCCTGAAAAAACAAACGCTATTGATACAAAACCGGTCCGGTCCGATCCAAAAACAGACAAATTACAGTATCGCGTTACGTATACGTTGATCGGTTTTGTATGGGAAAACATACAAGACCCAATATTGATGGTGTTAACGCTAGTGGAGAGATTAACGTCGCCACGGAGACGAGATAACGCCCTATAACGTTACGAACAAAGGTTTCATTAAGAGTGTTCGTACAGTTTGACATAAATAGTGCTTTTATAGCATTTTATATATATCATTCATATGTTCAGTGAACGATAATTTGTCATAATACGAGTACATGTATTTCTTACATTTTTGAATTACAATTGATTTTTTTAAATAGCAAAGTGTTTTCGTATATTTAAAGTGATATATTTGTTGATCTATACTTATAAAAGAAAATCACTTTTCGCGTCTCTCTGCGTTACCTTAGTTGTTCTAAACTACGCAAGGATTAATGCTGGGTTAAATTTATAAGATACCACCAAAACAATGCATCACGAAATTGTACATCAAAAAAATGCTTATTAAGGACGCGCTCTCAAAAAAGGTCCAGTTTCACGACTTTTCAGTATGAATTACAACAAAACTATTGAAGTTTGGTAAACGTAATGGTTAACTACAGATACATTGAACCTTTAGCAATGATATAGAGGTGAATGTTTTTTTTTAATTAATAGGTTTCTTTCTATTTACAACAATTTGCCGTTTTTTAACGACAATGTTTTTCGAATCCGAAGCAAAATTTCGTTGGAAATAATATGTAAAAATAAACTTTGCCTGATTTCCTATATAAAATATCTATATATATAGATTTCCTATATAAAATATACGTAAACTTTGATTTTTTTGTAAATATTACTACTCGAACTCGGGAATTACTCGGGCTTGAGCGGTCTACAATAGTGCCTATTGCGACTTAACTGTAACACACTGCACCGGTGAGGCGGTGCAGGTCACAATTTAAAATCAAATATTGTTTTTTGTTGTTATTTTATTAATAGACAAAGCTAAAGAAAGAACGTTAATGAAACACTGGTAGTAAATTTAATTTTCCAAAAAAAAGTCTTTTAAACCTAATCTCTAAGTATTAATATGTGTTGTAATATATATCTGACTTATAGTAAAACTAGTTGACCCGTGCCCACTTCGTTGGGCGGTAAACATTTGTAAAAAACGACTTTTTGTGACTTAAATATAAAAGGTAGACATATGCTATCGCTTACTTTTTTGTAGGCGTTACTAAGGTCTACAACTTTTCTCTGGAACTCAATCATATATCTCTCATCGTTAAGGCAGCGTTCGTAAGAAACGTTTTCGTTAGACCGTTTTTTCTCAGACTTACTTTGCAAATCCGACTATCACAAAAAAAGTCTTTTAATTTTTCGGGTTAATATATCGCTTATGACACTCGAAAAGAACGTCGCTTGCTATTGGTAATATAATTTTCAAAATCGGTTTGGTGAACCCAGATATTACCCCCTACAACGACACAAACTCTACCTCTTTATAATATTCGTATGGATGTATGTTTTGTAAATATTCTCCCTAGTCAAGTGTGCTCAGACATGAGAAGAAAGTATTAAAATCATTAGTGGCTTAAGTGAAGCTCAAATAGTTGTTATCAAAGGATATTTATTTTGGAATATGACTAATATTATTTTAATACAAGTTAATAATTTTGAAGACGGAATTTGACATAAAATGAAGATAAAATGGAATGAAACTATATCGGTGTTATTACAAAAAAGTTAAATACGTATTGAATACTTGCTTTAAAAAGGTTTCGAATCAAATGCACCTAAAAAAACACCCAATAGATGCTCACAGATACGATTTTTAAGTTACACTTAAAAAGCGATAGCAAAAAAATGGTGCGGACCGAGAGTCTGCAGAAAAAAAAAAAAAGAATTAAATGCACCACGGTCGCTGAATGTTCGCCATCTTGCTTTTTTGTCTCGCTTTGGTTACGTTAGGTTAGACTTGCGAAAAAGGATAACGTGAACTTGCCTCGGGCGACCGCGGTGCATTTAATACGAAACCTTTTTAAATCAAGTATTCAATACGTATTTAACTTTTTTGCAATAACACCGTATGAATTTAACCAAATTAAACTAAATTTACATAATTACTATAGAAGTAAGAACTTTCAGCATTATTTTATATAGTAGCATTTACTTATATGAAATGTGTATGTTGCAATTATTTATTAATCTAATATTAGAAGTTGTCATTTTGCGTAAGTAACCGTGCGTTTATTTGAAGCCAAAGCATTTTTCCCTGTTATTTGGTAACTAACTTTATTACCAAAGAACTGCATTTCAAGTGTACCTAAAGTTAAATAGTTATCGGGTTTATTGTTTTAAAGGTTATTGTGTAAATAGATCGGAAGTTAATACGACCTCGTGCCTTGATCCGAATGCATCTGGTTGTCCTATGAGCTAGGTTAGCGGCCACCACTCTGGCCCCGCTTCGACATATCCTTGCCTTGTCACGATTGAAAGTAATACGTAACAAATTAATAATTATCTAAAGAATTCTATTAGTATATTTAATGAGTAATACGGGTTTTCTTACTGATAACCAACGTTTGTACACTATAAAACTCGCCGATGTAATGCTTAGAAAACAGTACGCAAATAAAAGCAATAAAACAGTGCCCGTATTATTATAAAAAAAAATCGTTTTTTTAACTTTATTTTTGGCAACCAATCTTTTATATTATTACTGCCATTGTCGAGTATTTAATATTATTACAAGTTAGTGTCGTGCGATCGTTTCAATGTCAATGGAAATGTTCCAACAAGATGGTGGCTCCCTTGTTACAACTTTCCAGGGAATTTTTGGGACATCTCAGAATTCATGCTCCGTGGTATTATTTTCCATTCACTTCACTTATGCACAATAAACAAACTATGTATATTACATAAAACACCACTAATTTTACACAATATAGAGTCAAGTAACACAAGATTATGAATAAAATATAAAATCCACTACATGACAGACTAAAATCCCGCCAAAAACTCCTATAAAAAAGTTAAATACGTATTGAATACTTGCTTTAAAAAAGTTTGATTACAAAAGAGTATCTTACCTTTCTTTACAAATGAGCATTACTTAAATTCTAAATATTCTCTAACACATGTCTAAGTTGACAGTTAATTATATTGTTGCGATTAATTGTATTTATATTTGCCGGCGAAAGATGTTTCGTACTAAATTATGATTTTCGTGGGTATAATTAATTTGGGAAGAATTAAATAAATTACACAATTTTAGAGACTCACAAGTTAAATCTCACTCACGCACTTTGACGTAATATATTAATCTTATAAATTGCTTATATCAATAATTACATCATTTTCTTTTGACTAAAATGTCACAATAATGATCATCGATTAATTTATAATAAGTAAATTTTCTTAACGAAGATCTGAACAACAATATTATTCGTGAATTTAAATTGTTCGCAAAATACCTGTATGTAATGGAACGTTTTTGAATGATGAGATTGAATTGAACGAACGCAATTCAGAGTTGCTTGCATAAAAAACTTAAACCAGATGTTTAGCTAGACACCGCTAAAACACGCTTTTGTAATAAAGTAATTTAGATGTGGGTTCAACGACGTTTTAAATTTTAGACAGTGCTTTACTTTACTAACTCGTATTAAACCCTCCTTCATTTTCGTTTTTGTAATAACAACGTGCATGTTTCTGTGATAATCTTATTTTTAATTGCGCATACTTAATTTCTTTTAATAACATTTTATTGCTATACGCATTTTGATTATAAAGTTTAAAGACAATCGATTTTACTCTATTAAATTACGTTTCAGTTAACGGAAATTATGTTCACCCACGAAGCGTTGGAAATGCATGTTCAGTCTTTATCAATCGTGCGTTATCAACATGACAATACGCGACTCTAATAGATCCACACATAACTGTGGCGTGCGAGTAATAAATATGAAAATATATTACAATAATTAACAACACATTCTGCAGTTGTATAGAACAGATTACAGCTAATAGAATAGGTTCTGGAACCTACCGTGCAAATATAGCAGTGATGTTAAACGTCAGTATAGAAACACGGGTTCACGAGTTAATCTGTTGGAATGCATTTGTTAGGCGACAGGGTTTTCATTTCGAGTATTATTTATCCAGGGAGTATTAGAAAAAGGCTGATGGAGCGTTCTAATTATTTGTTCTTTGGTTGCATGACGTTTCCTTTAACCAATATTTGGACATCATTGTTTGATCGACGGGATGTGAATTAATGATCCTATTATTATCTATTGTATAATAATGAAATTTAGTGATAACTGCGAAATTATATATTTTTTTTACAATACGTTTCAAATACATAGATATAATATTACGTTGTTATTAAGAAGCTATAATAAAGTATTATTAACTCGGTTTTTAACTAATGTAGTTTTAGCGATTTTAGTAATTTTACATCTGTTTTGTGTAAATAATAAAATTAAATCTAGTAAAATCCATATTCTACATAAATTAAGTTTAACAGAGTATACGTAATTTGTACATAAGCGTCTTATTTTTTATATGCTGATTATTTTGTTTAAAGATCGTGGTTACCTAACTTAATAATGATCTTTACCTTTGCTATAAAACAAATAGGACGTGACTCGGTTCAGTTAAAAAAAATGTCCCTGACTTTTATAACAAAAAGCGTAATCATTCATTACTTGGGTCAATGTTAATGTATCTGGGTTTTACTTTATGCTATTAAAAATGTAATATGATTCTTCTTCAGTGTCTTTAAAACATTTGGAATCGAAACATGAATTGGCTACATAACGTCAGCCACCTCAAAAGTTCTTCGAAAAAGTTTAAAAAGTTTTTCTTGTTGACATTTACAACAACAACAGAGTACCTACAGTCATTTAATTGGGTTAGAACAAAAACAAATGATAGTACACTTTTTCGTATAAAACAAATAAGAACAAATGTAAATAAATCATTATCTTAATATATATATTTCTTGTGTGCGTGTGTATGTGACTGAACTCCTCCTAAACGACTGGACCGATTTTGATGAAATTTTTTGTGTGTGTTCGTGGAGATTCGAGAATGGTTTAGATTCACAATTGGACCCGGCAGGTGGCGCTGCGATCGACTTTTAGGATTTTTTTTGTTTTCAAGGCAGGACAACGTCCGCCCGGTCCGCTAGTGTCTTTATAAAAATTACGTTTAAAATTTCCGGTGAGTAGGTACTTATATTCGTAAACAATAATGAGGAAGTTTGTGAAGCAAACGTGTAATGGCGATGCCGGAAGCGTTGATTTAACTTAAATATACAATGAATACGCTTCTGATGATAATCAAATTAAATACTTTTAACTTACATTGAGTATCTGTTAATGAAAAACGTTAATAAGATGACGTTAAAAAAATAATGTTGTTCTTTGTATCACGTGCATAAATATATATGCAAGTCACTATTACGTAAGATAATTAAATTTATATTTATCAAAGTACAAACATTTATACAAACAATATGACATTAGATATTATATGAGAAATACGTTTTTCTTCATCAAATTTACATATTATAAATTTACATTTATCATTACATAGTGTAAAACAAAGTCCCCTACCGCGTCTGTCTGTCTGTCTGTTCGCGATAAACTCGAAAACTACTGAACGGATTTTCATGCGCTTTTCGACAGTGGATAAAGGGATTCATGAGGAAGGTTTTGGTATATAATTTGTCAAGGATTTTTTTATAATTAGGGCGGGACAACGTCTGCCGAGTCCGTTAGTACATAATAATCAAAACTTTAACAAAAAATTAAACTGACTTCAAAAAAATGCTCCGAATTGTCTTAGGTCATAGTTAGGTACCTACTTATCATAACTCTACCAATATCTCGATCACTATTCTTCTTTCTTCTTTTTCCTATTCGATTTTGAAAAGTTCTCTGCTGTACCTTCGTAATTCAAAGTGCAATGTTAAGGAAATTAAAATGTGACCCTCTTTAAAATATCGCCTATCCAATAAAAAAAGATTTTTTTTTCTCGAACTGACTACGCTATTGACCTGGCAAGGTCTTTACAGCTTTACCGGACTACGTAAATAAAAAAAAAAAAAATGACAAAGTTCTGATGTAACAAACATTAAAAATTAATAAAGGTCATCAAACTAAACCCGTTTCACGTAAAATGAAGCAAAATTTAAAACACAAATAACGGACCTCAAACTCTTAAACTCATTTCTCGGAAAAGTAACAAATTAGTCTATCTCTACGTAATTACACAACCAACGAATAAATTCTCTTTTTTTACAAAGCTTCTGCCTGGTAATTTGTTTGTAAAGCATTATTACTGTTGAAAATTAGGACAAGCTAAAATTACAAGTGAACGTGGATTTTAAGATTATTGTATAACGTATTGTTGTTGCTATGCTCGCTAAAAAATTTTCGCAGAACCCTTTAATCTGATATTTGCAACCAATAACATGATAACAATAAATCGTTTTGTAAAGACCGTACGTAGGGTTTTTTGAAATGAACATTTACCGACTATTCAGCTCTCATTGGTATCGTTGTTTGTATTTATTGTTGTTGTATGTATGTATTGGTATCGTACGTATCTTGAAATTGAAATTAAAGGTAATTTCCGATGTAGCAGAAAAATCTATGATTTCAAGCCCCTCATTTAGATTAGCATATTTGTGTATTTTCTACATATAACTAAATAATAACATTTGACTAAATACTGCAAATTGATGAATGACTTTGAAATGAACAAATTGACTTTTCAATGAAATTTCTGACAATACGTAGTGTTAGTAATAATCTTATTAATAGTTTATGAAGTGTTCAACACATGAAATTAATAAATCATGAAGCCTTACACTTTTATCTATCATTTTGTCTGGTTTCTTCTATTTTCTATTTTATGTAACGAATCCTCACTATGGATAACCAAGTGGGTTCCACCATGTACATTGTGATGACTTCAATATTCTAATAAAATGGTGGCCCCTTGTTAGAACTTTTCAGGATATTTTGTAACATATTAGAAATTATATTATGTAATTTAAATAAGTTAAAATTTACTTCACAAGTGCACAGTCATTGTGCTATATTATGTAAAATGTCACCAATATTATATAATGCAGGGTCAAATAACCCAAGTTTATAAAAAAAAATGAAGTCTAGATATATGTCAAATTAGGATATTGTCACTATTTCTAATTTGTATGTATGTATTATCGAGTTCCCTCTTTGATTTTTTGGATAAGGGTATATGTGTATTACTTTACACCATCGATATGTCTGGTCTTTGTCAAAAGTGTGTTTATAAAACATTCCTTGATAGTTTCTCCTCTGAATACTATTTCGTACTATTGTCATATTAAAAATATTTCGTATTTATTGAAATATCAGTCGCTAGTTCTTTAGCTAGGGTTTATTGATTGTTCTAAGGAAGCATGGTGTTTTCTAATAAATTTATAATAAGCTGTTTCCTATGGACACACACCGTGCAGTGCCCTGGCGGTCAGTTATAGTGCAATCGCCGTGCTGAAAATTCTGAAAAGGTTTATTTTTTTACAACATAGATAATAAAAAAGATAAATAAAGAAAGTGACAATATTAAGTATTAAGTCTTGTAATAATATTTAAATATAAAGTTTATTTGAAATTTGATATGGTGTTACGTAAATACTCTACTAAGTAAATGCGAACAAAAAAAAATTAAAATGTTGACGTTATGTTAACACCTAGATCAATCATAAAGGGAGATTGAAGTAAAGAATATTTATACGATACATTGAAATAAACAGTGATAAGTAATAAAATATTGCAATTTTGCGTTAAACACTGACAATTTTTTAATATATCATGCATTTGTTGTAAGGCTTTGTTAACTTTGTTTATAGTAATAAATGGGACACTGCTTAATTATGTCTATGTAAGTTATTTTATTATTAAATGTAAGTATACATATTGTTCTAAGTACGATATATCCCATATATACAGTACATATTTTTTTCGATCATATATAATTTATAAAACATTCTTTAGTGTAGCTTATTTAATGTAAAGTTGTACCGATTATCCAAATGTGATTATCAGGATAATGTAGAAACCTAGCTAATGCTAAATCTTAATATGACTGTACTATTATTTTTATATAGGTGTTGGAATTTATTACATTATAAGAACGTATCGATTCAAACGAATCAAATTATTAAAATATCAATCTGCTGTTACGATAAAAAATTCTGACGTAATTTTTCACGTCTTCCTCTACACATTCCATATTTCGTCTATAAGTCGAATAATCTATTATAACGTTTTTTTGTATATTTTTTTAAATATTCAGCTCGTGTGTTAATAGAAAAATAAAATCTGCAACTTCAAACTGTAACATCAAAACCTTAGAAGTCAATTTAGCTTATAGCTTCGTTAATGGTGTTGAGACTGAAATCTCAAGTTAATGGATTATGAAGTGGTAAAAGTGTCAACATGGATCGGGATTGGTGGCAGTTGACTCCTCGCAGGGAGATGTACGCGGTGCCAGAGTGCCTGGCTGCGGCTGATTCCCGGGTTTGTTGTTAATCATTTATCTCCACTAAAATTCAATTTTAGTTCATTATCTCTTTAAGAACTCTTGGCGATTTAAATCTAAAATTTTATATATTCCCAAATCTGTTAGTACTATAAAACATTTTCCAGATAATCAGGTTTCGTCACGATGTTTCCTTCATCGTCAGTCATTAGTGTTACAAATTTAAAAAAAAATGTACGTGGATTATCGTCATCATCAGGCTGTAAGACTGTAAGAAGGCATGGATATATTCACCACGCCAGCCCACGACGCAATTGCGATTTCAAACTTTGAGAAATCCATAGTTCTATATTTTCCTACAGACTACAAGAACATTTCGCAGGTTCAGGATTCCTCACGATGTTTTTTTTTACCGTAAACCAATATTATTAACAGTTTAAATTAGTAAATATACGCGAATTTCGAAATATTTGTTAATACATGTTGGAGTTTGAACCTGCGGACATTAGATTGATATTCTGCTGGTCTAACCGCTCGACCGCCATGATTTGTATTATGTGCATATACTGATAAAATTTGGTGGGAGGTAAATGTTGAAGTTCGAATGGGCGGATATCGAATCTATATTCCGTAAGTCAAATCACTCGACCAAATCTATTAGTTTGTATTATGTTTATTTATTATGAACTATATTATGATTTTTTTTATTGGAACATTAAGTTCCTTAATGCGATTTGCGGTAAGAGTTGATTGGTGCAAATCGTCACGTAAGGAAAAAGCGTTATGCCTTCTTCCGAGTTTCTATATCTCTCTCTAGTATATACAAGTATGTATGCGTGGGTACGAGTATAAAAATTCGATTAAAGAGTATCGTACGAAGCCGCTAGTATAATCTCAATACTAGAACGCGTGAAAATTTCACTAAAACCTATTTTTATTTAGTATTTTTTATACTAATAATTATTCACTACTTTATGTATTACGTTAATTTATTTCTTTGCTACTTGACACTATATTATAGAAGACTCACGAGAAAGTCTTAAGTATATTAATTACTCAATCTTTACCTTGCTCCGTGTTCGCGATGTGATGATACCTATCAACTGGTTCGTATTTGTACCGTGACCAAGTTCATCTTATATTTGGCAACTTTTAACCAACTTATAGAAGGCGTGTTTCGCGATACTGCACAACGATTAACAACTTGATATAATGATTTCTACACCATTTTTATATAATGCAAATATTGCATATTTAGAAATCCATATTGCTAAATGTTTAGCTTGAGATAGTGCCGTACAATCATGCCTATATTGTCTTCTCGTCGTAATTGTCGACATCTAGTTATTTTTTGAAATGTAAAACGGATTTGAAAGTGTTTATTCTTTTTTTTCAATGTCCTTTGTTCCGGGATGATATCCAGAAATTGATGTAGACTGACATGGTATGAATAATATAAAAATACTTCTAATACCCACCTATATTTTAGCCTGCCTGAATAAACCTTGTTTCATTCATTGAAAAATAGGATTTATTCCAACTGCATAAGCTCTAATATCTATTGACCAGTTCTCGTAGTTGTAATTTAAAGCGATGACCTTCATGACGTTGTTTCACAGCTGATTTTATGACGGTGATATGAGCGGTTATTTCCGAGTCGCCGAGTCTTATTAATTATTTATCGTAAGCAATATTTGCATATTTAATTGTCATTTTTTTTGTATAAGAATAAAGTTCACTTTAACTTATTACTTATTAAATTTACTACAGATTTAGGTACATTTAATACGTATACAAGCTTAGTGTACCTATCGAATATTCCTTTCAACTAACCAGCGGTTTACGGAAAATATATATTACTCAGTCATATATGATTATTATTATGGTCTTTGATAGTATCATAGCTATATAAAAATATAAATATAATAACTTAGTGGTTTTGTATATAAAATCAATTCACTCAGAAGGAAACGATAGCTTGTAAATATTTTTGAAATAGGTATTGGACACATCGCTTTGAACAATAGGAAATACTGACTCAAATAGCAAGTGAGGAAGTTGTAATTGTCAACTTACATGTATGTGTATATTTTTCAGGTAGAATTCGTAAGGAAATAATACTTGAATAATATAATAAATACATAGTTTAACTAGGTATTTTCTGAATATAAATTCAACCTGGTAGTAGGTATTGACAACAATACCTTTAACCGATTCTAAAATACAATCGAATACAGAAGTCAAATTTTATTGGAAACCGTTCAATTGTTATTAAAGAAAAAAAAATTTCAAAGAAACGTATTCTATTACTTATAATAAGTAAATGTTCACTATATACGTTAGATAACACTGAAATGTAACATAAAACACGTTAATTTTTAAGATAAATCTAATTCTGGCATACTTACTTCGTTCATATGATTATTGGATTATATTTTAATTTACCTGTAAATTGTAATTTTCTAACATTTGTCAGCCACACACACACTAACAGATAACTATGGTGTTACAAAACACTATCTAATCACAACTCAATGATAACACCTACAAATTTAGGACATCGTGAAATTAACAAAATTATTAGTGTAACCGTTAAATTTTTAACAATACTCTCCCACTGTGGGCTAAGTAGTTAATAAAAAACACATTTGATAATGCTAAATGCATTATATTAATTAGCTTCTGCCCGCGACTTCGTCCGCGTGGAATAATTACTTTGAGCTAACGCTAACTTTAACTCGCGTCTTCGTTTACGTAGAAGTTGAAATTATTTTTAAATAATACATACGCTAATCCCGATTTTGAAATATTCTTCATTGGTGCTCCACTCCTATTGGTCTTAGCGTGGTGATACTGAAATGAACTATCTAACACTGAAAGAATTTCAAATCGCACCAGTAGTTCCTGAGATTAGCGCTTTCAGGCAAACAAATTCTTCAGCTTTATAATATTAGTATAGAAGTATAGATAACACATTGCCATTTAGCCTATTTACGTCCATTCTGAATACAAAAATGGAGATATTAAATAAATAAAAGGCCAATGTCTCATCATGTTCCGAGGCGTTCGCAGGTTCGAGTACTAACTACGTGTGGCCTTTATTTAATGTATTAAAAAAAAAACATTTTCTATTTTCAGGGTATGGCGTTTTCGATCGAGGAACGCCAGACTCTCGGCATTCACGGGTTGCTTCCTGCCAGGGTCAAGTCGCAAGAAGAGCAAGTACAGCTATGCAAGTTGTCTATCGAAAGATACGAGAATCCATTGAACAAGTATATTTATCTCATGGGACTTTTGGTAAGTTTCACGGCGTAATAGTTTCAAAAGATTATTGTTATAAACTAGCTATCTGCTCTGGTTTCGCAATCGGGGAAAAAGGAGTTCCGATCGGGCTATCGTGCTGACCGGACGCGTGCGCTAGTGACCTCTCGATTCGATATTATACTCGTGTTTCGTGTTTAGTGACGTCATCCGAACTAATTCGCGGTGTGTTTTTAATACGCGGTCGATTATTTTCTTCTCGTTTCGAGAGTCTCGGTTTTCGCGGTTACTCGTTTCGGTGTCAATCGTTGTCAATCGAGTCAATCGTAACGTTCTTATCAGAACGTAGGTCAATCGTCGCGTTCTTTTCAGAACGCAGGAAACCGTACTTGTCAGTACGCTCAAACCGCACTTTTCAGTGCGATCGCCTGCTCTGCCGGTCGTCGTCCTCCGTGGTTCGCGCTGCGTGTCGTCGCGTCGCGTAGAAGCGAAGCAAGAAGTGTTAGGGCTTCCCCCTAGGCACTGTAGGTCCCCTGTGAGGCATTGCACATCGCCCACAGCTCCCTTTGATCCGGACTCGGGATAGTCCGTTAAATTCATTAAGGCGCGCCCCCCTGCCCCTCTGGCAGGGAGGTTTAGTATGTCTTCCCCCGCCCCGCTCCTCTCCTCGGGCCCCGGTATGGCCGAGCCTATTCCCCCTGAGCGCGAGCTCAAGGCTTTCCGCGGGTTCGTCTCCGACATGTGTCCGGATCTGCTCACGGAGTATGACCGGTTTTGTCGCGAGGCCCGCATCCACGCCAACGGCGATCCCCCGCCGAGAGTCCCGACTGTCAACCCCGTCTTCACTATGAAGAACTCCTTCTCCCTGCTCCCGCAGGAGAGTCTGACCGCTGCTCGTGAAGCAGCCATCCCCGCCTCAGATGAGGAAGGCTCCCGTATGGAGCAGGGTGAGTTCATCCCGGTTGTGCGCCGTCATAAGCAGGAGCACCCTCCCACCAACTCATCCGATAGCGAAGGCCATCTGCCTTCGAGTAAGAAACGTCCCCCGACAGGTGGCGCTAGTGCGCCTAAAAAGGCCCCTAAGGCCCCCCTCCCCGACAGTCCGGCTTCACCGGACGCTGCGGGTTCCGCAGCCTCGGGCAAGAAGCCCCGCCCACCTCCACCCGTCACGATCCAGGACAAAGCGTCCTGGGTTGAAATTTCAAGTTTGCTGGAAACAGCAAACATCCCCTACACCTCCGCCACCAATACCGCTACAGGTATTCAGGTGAAGGTACCGACTTCCACCGCCCATCGCGACCTCACTCGTTTCCTTCGGGACAACCAGTGGGGTTACTTCACGTTCTCTCTCGAGGAGGAACGTAAACTGCGGGTTGTTATCCGCAGAGTCCCTGCAGAACTCCCGACTTGCGACATTTCCGACGACCTCGAAGAACAGAAGTTTCCTGTTCTAGAGGTACATCGCATGCGCTCTCCGCGCACCAGGTTACCATATGATATGGTTCTTGTAGTCCTAGATCGCACCCACGAAGGGAAGGCGATCTTCAACCTCACGACCCTCTGCGGCCTCTCCGGCGTTATCGTCGAGCCGCCGCGCAAAACGTCTGTACCCTCGCAGTGTCACAACTATCAGGTGTACGGACACTCCGCACGAAACTGTCGCCTGAAACCCAGGTGCGTTAAGTGCCTCGGCGACCACTCCACTAAGGAGTGTTCTCGCCAAAAAGACTCCTCCGATCCTCCGAGCTGCGTTCTGTGCCGAGGCGTGGGTCATACCGCGAATTATCGCGGATGTCCCCGCGCCCCGCGCACAAAACTCCCTCGCTATCCCAGGCGGGCGGCGTCGCCGTCTAGGGCGGCCGCCACCCCCGCCCGCCCTCGGCCTCCGCCTCTCATGTCCCGAGAGGCCTTCCCGAGCCTGCCGAGCACGTCTCGTGCACCGCCAGCGTCCGTACCCGCGACTAGCGCGCCCCCCCACCCCTACCGGGCCCCTCAGGCCCCGTGGGCTCCTAAGCCTGCGTCCCAGTCGATTCCCAGATCCCAGGCGGCTAAGCCTTCACAGGCCGACCCCGCCTTTTCCTTCTCCCTATCGAGTATAGACTACGTAGGTCAATTACTCATTTTCCACGAGATCTCGGAGATCTCTGCCTACGAAGAGACGGTCCGAAATCCGACTCTAGGTCCCATAACAGCGATCCATAGATTCCCAGCCATCGCGGCTACCCTGCAACGGCTCGCGCGCGCCGCCGTTAATAAATAAACAACTCATTTAAGTTAGAGTAAATCCGTGTATTTACGTCTAACTTCCCCTAAAACGACCGAGTAATAATAATAATTTTTACTATTTCTATTTTTAGATTCCGGCGCCGACGCCGTTCAGTTAATTTTAAATTCGATCTTTTAATATGCGTGTTTGCGCCCACGCACGCGTAACCTTCTCTGACGCCGCCGTGAGAGAAGGATTCCTCGTTAGTTCCCGCACACATCGCGGTTCTCAGTGATATCTTGAGCCGAGGTCGTCTCCGGATGGAGCCCCCGAGATAGCACTTTCGCGATACAGTGACTCACCTACATCACTTGTACTCACACATGAGATCAACTCTCACCACACGTGCACATACATACACATGGTGGACGGGTTTGTTTTTTTCCCCTTTTTCGAGCTGAATCGAATAGTTTAGCTCGTTTCATTCCGATATACACGTACGCATTTGTGAATCATGCAATTTCAATTGTATGATTCACAAATGAATATATGTATGAATAGCTAGAATAGTTTAGCTAGGTCAGAAGCCGAGGTGTGCCGTGCACCCTTGTGTATGTTACCTAAAAACCAAATCGGCTGAG